>OZ010597.1:67251519-67254019 GCA_963932145.1 Acanthosepion lycidas | reverse complement strand
TGTTGGTCAAACAGTCTCTTTTAAGTTGTTATTTGAGATAAGAGCTGGATGCTGCTATGAATTCTCTGGTCAGTTTGACAGTTTTATTGGACTTGGTGAGGGGATGTGTCTCTGTTTAGTGTTTGTGTGTTATTTGGTTCTTAGGGAGTGAGTGAGTATATGTGTAAGCGTGTGTATTGCTGTGGGTGTGTGTTATCATTTGGCTCATTAGGGAGTGAGTGCGTATGATGTGTGTATGTTCGTGTGGGTGAGTGTATAAGTGTGAGGCCTCGACACCTCCGTAAGCCTGTCTTGTGCGGGTGAGAAATGTGGGTAGTTTTTTTTATTTCTTGAGTTATATCTATATATTGTTAAATTTGTGATTTAGCCCGGCTGGATATTTTGTTTTTAGACGTTGTATCCACTTATTTTCATGCGACTCTAAAATCTTTCTAATGTTATCTGCTCTGAACTTTTCTATTCTCAATTATAGTGAATTTGGCATGGGTTTTGAAATCGTGTTTTTCCAGGCGGAAATGTTCTACAGGTAACAATTTTTCATGGGGAGTCGACTTAATTCGTTTACGATAATTGTTAATTCTGTAGTGAAAGGGCCATTCAGATTTTCCTACATATTGTTTCTGGCATAGTGTGCATTCTAGGAGGTAAATTATGTTATGACTTCTACAGTTAGAATCGTGGTAGATTTTGAAAGTAGATTTAGTGACTGAGCTAGTGAATGAATTCGTGTTTTCAACATGGTTGCAACATAAACTTCTTTTGTTGTTGCATGGTTGGGAAAATCCTGTTGTTTTTGTTCTTAAGTTTATCACGGATTACCTTGTCCCCTGAAATGTGGTTACTACCTATTTCTTTTAGGTTCTTAGGTCTACGATATGCAAGAAGGCCAGGTTCCTTAAACAGTTTTTTTTTAGGTCTGGTTTGAGATGTAGTATTTCCCAGCGACGTTTGATTATTTGGGATAGTGGAGGCAGAGTGGGGTTGAAAGTGGTTACTAGAGGGATGCGGCTAGATTTATTTTCAATCTTGTACATTAGGGTGTCTTCTCTAGGTGTGGAAATTGCTTTATTTATTTGTTCCCTGATTAGGTGTTGTTTATAGCCACGTGTTGTGAATTGATGCTCCAGATTTTCAATGTGTTTATTTAATTCTTCATTTTTGGAACATATCCTTCTGAGTCTAAGTGCTTGTGAATAGGGAAGGTTCTCTTTGAGGTGTTTATGGTGGGAAGACTTAAAGTGTAGATAGTTGTGGGTGTCGGTGATTTTAGTGGGTAGTGTCGTTTGTAGTTTCCTGTTTTCATCTATGTAAATGTGGGTGTCTAAAAATGTTACTGATGTTGTGGATTTTTCATAGTCAAACTTAATTGAGTCGTGCACTGTGTTTAGGGTCATAAGGAATTGGGTAAGTTTGTCATCACTACCCGTGTATACAAAGAATATATCATCGATATATCTTGCATAGAATAGGCAGTCACTACCAATGATTGGATAGATATGGGTCTCCTCAAATTTTCCCATGAATATTGTAGCATATGATGGAGCTGCTATGGTGCCCATGGCACAACCTTATTTGAAGGTAGTGTGCTCCATTGAAGTTGAAAGTATTCAATGTAAGGACATGCTCCATGAGTTTTATGATGACTTCTGTGGGGGGGGGTCTTGTTTTCTTCTTTTAGTAAGTGCTTCCTGAAGGGCGGTTAGCCCTTCGATGTTTTTAATGTTTGAATAGAGTGACCTAACGTCCATAGTCACTAGAGTAGCTTTCTCTGGTACTGTTTGTATGTGATTAATTTTGTTCAGTAGATCTGTTGTGTCTCTGATGTATGATTTTACTTCCTTAGCTAGCGGTTGTATGTAATGATCTATGTATTTGGAAATTTTTGTCGTGTGGCAGTTGAACGATGAAATAACCGGCCTTCCTGGGTTGTTGCTTTTGTGTATTTTAGGAAGGAGATAGAAACGAGCAGGTGTAATGTTTGTGGGTGTAAGTGCTGTGTATGTTTCCTTGTCGATTAGATTGTTGCGAAGCATTATGTTTAGTGAGCTAGTTAATTCTTTTTGGTGTTCTGGAAGGGGATCTGTAGGTATGCTTTATATATATATATATATATATATATATATATATATATATATATATATATATATATATATATATGTGTGTGTGTGTGTGTGTGTGTGTGTGTGTGTGTATGTGTGTATGTGTATGTATATGTATGTATAATTATTTATTTAAAAATGATTCCAACTCGCTACATAAGAGGTCTCATGTTTCAAAACAAGAGCCGAAAACTTCCAAATAATATTTGAATTAACATGAGTTAAAGTAGGCTCTGTTCCATCTTCAAGCGAAATTTTTTTGGGAATGAATTATTTCTGAAATTTACGAGTTTTAATAGTATGGTCAGAATTGAAATCAAAAATTTCCATGGTAACATCAAGGGCGGATTGTTTAGAATTGGCAGGGGAGGGGTGTTAATAATTTGTATCAGTATAGAGTT
>OZ010597.1:67224019-67249019 GCA_963932145.1 Acanthosepion lycidas | reverse complement strand
TTTAACCAATAAGTTTTAAGAAAGCAATTCTTTCATTAGATTTGGAGGAGGATGCAAATAAATTTATTTATGGAAATTATATGTGCTAACACCAAATGAGAGAAGATTGTGCTGTGGTCATCTTCTGCATGAAAATAATTTACCATTTTAACTGGGCTCAAAACACACAACCTCTAGAAATATTGAAAGGCACTTTAAGATTACAGGTAATTGTGTTCTCCAGAGTTAGCTTAGTCTATAGGTCTGAAAATATGGTTGTGGGATATTTGGTGCTGAATTAACACTCATCTGGATTATAGGTGAAAATTTAGTCTTCTCACATAAAGTTTTTTTTAAAAGAAATTTGTTATAATACTGTTTACAAAACTATATCAGCCCGAAATGTGGAATATACTGAGTATGCGACCCAGCTTCACAAAGTGAAGGAATTGAAATCACCTCTCTTCCCAAATGAGTTTTTATTTACCAAACCGTTAAAGAAAAAAACTGACAAATAGAGAATGCTCCAATTTCTTCCCCTTCTCTATGGAAACGGGTTGCCAAGAATAATGCCAAATATACAACTTCATAAAGAATATGGGCCCTGAGTTATGGTAGCATGAACTGCCTCACTGTACCCTAAAAGCACGCTGGTTGATGCACAAATTATATCTGGAAAGTGGAGACAACTACATGATGAGCTCTAGATTTTGAAATCAAGGACGGGGGGGGGGGACAATGGACAGTGACTAAGCTCACCAGCCGACCAACAATATCTGCAGCCCAGTATTTGGAAAAAAGAAAGGTGTGACATTAAAGGAAGTGTGTGTGTGTGTGTGTGTGTGTCTGCCTCACACACACAGGCTGAATAAACTCAAGTCAAATTCCTAACAGATGATCGTTGGAGCTTTGAAAAGTGTTATTAAGTGACGTAAGAGGAAATGATCCTCTGAATAGAGAAAAGCTCATGCTCCTAATAATCTCTATTTAAGCTAACGTGTACCATACAAGCATTTCAAAACTAAATATATGCTAATAGAATTTAAGTGGAGAGATCACTAGCCTTATAAATTCTATATACAAACAAGAAAAGCGGTAAGATAAATGTATATTTGATAAATATGACTGATTTTGTATTACCACAATACTCCTATACTCCCTATTTTCTTTTCAAGAAAAGAATCAGATGACCACCATAGAAATTACTGTAAATTTATTTTACTATGATTTTTTTCAAGAATACTCAAATTTAAAAATATTTAAGATGTCAGTATTCAACACGATGAATGACAAATTAATAGCAGTAAAACGTTGAAATGAGGAACGAACATACGTCAATTGTTTGTGATAAATGTACACTGTCCATCCAATGTTTCTCAGAATTGCAATATATTTTCTAAGCTTAGGCTAATCAGTCCCCAAACCATAATAGTTAGACACCTAGTATAAAACGACACGCTCTGTGGCAAATGCACTATGTTTAGGACTAACGCTTAGAATTTCTATAGAAAATATATTCTCTAAATTACATTCTGCTGTTACAAGATGACAAATTGTCCCATTAACCATGATCGTACTGTGATGGCAAAACTGTTCAGGACAAATATGGAACATGCTTGACACAACCAGTACTTAAAGTAAACAGACAACATTCTTGTTACATTAAGGTAACTTGAGCGAAATAGTATCGAACAGATAAAAAACAAATTATTTTCCAACATTGAGTTTAAGTATATAAATATAAATTAAAAAGATAAAACTGATATTTCTGTATTAACTAGATAATATGAATTCATGTTTTCCCAAGGGATGGAAGACAGCTGAATTGTTATTGATGATACCTCTGAAATATAAAATTAAATGATTTATTAATCCCCTCCCCACAAATGCCAGTTCTGATATTTTGTTTTCCAGTTCTTTTATAAAAATTGTTCTTAGGTATAAAGTATCAAATGAAAGATTATCAAAATTCAATCATAAATTGGTAAAATCCATGATGCCAGTGTTGTTTCAATATTTGTCATTGATACTTCTCTACTAATTCAGCCATTATCTTATCACTCTTTCATTCGAAGGTTCGAGAGGCATATTGTCAGTAATTTTTTCACAAAAATGTTTTTGACAATGATCCTCTAAAAACATTATTCGGACTATTGTCCTCATCTTTGTCGCTATATTTATTACGTTTTGGCTGTTGTACGCTCCAGCTTTCTTCAGGTAGTTGTAACATGGAACTGAACCCTCAAGGACATGGCACAGTGGATAAAGGCGTTAGTTAGATCCAGTGACAGGACCCAGAGAATGTGAGTTCAATACCCGGTTAAGACAGTGGAGAACTTTCAGAGGAGATAACCGACATCCATTAAACATGGAACTAGAACAGTCTACCCCAGTGAGCAAAATAAGGGGTTCAGTTTGATATTCCAACCACCTGAAGAAGGCCGAGGCGTACAATGGCCGAAACGTAGTAAATATGGTGACAAAGATGAGGACAATAGTCAAAATAATCTAAATAATGTACATAATACCTCATCTCATAAATATAGACAGATCATCTAAAAACTTAATATATGGGTAAATATCAATGACGCTCATCTTCAAAAGGTATCAAGCAATTGCTTGTTGAACAGTTTCAAAGAATACAGTAAGAATATGGGAACCTCACTGAGGGGTTCAGGTAGTAAGTTTATGTTCAATCTGCTATTGAAACATTCATAGCTACAAGCATGATTGGTCTTTTATTGCACCCTGCAAGGAGAGAGTAATCAAAGTAGGACTTTCATTTTTGAAACCTAAGAGATGAAAAATAAAGTGAAAACATAAAATTGATACTTCACACCAAACAGATTTAGAAAAGACATTAATATTAATTGATATTAATGACCTAAAATTAAATTCAAGAACCCAACAATTTTTATCACTATCATACTATAGTTAAGTACTTTAAAATCTAACATATTAGTTCAATAAGGTTTTATCATAGTATACCTTACCTCAATTTAGTAAAAATCGACACTATTATTTTTACTTATGCAACAGCCTTAGATTACCATTCGAGATGTAACCGATTTGAATTGTTGACAAAACTAATTAAACCCTAGTGACTCAGAAAACTGAAAGGTATCATCACATTTGTGAAATTAGTCTTGCACACACAACTGATGTAAAAACCACAATAATAAAAAAATGAAACCTTGTATGGCAAAAAAAGCCTAATATTTTTTTTGAGGTCTTGAACTTCATACAAGCACTCCATTGATGGTGTAAATAATTTTTAGCCATGTTACACCAAGTGATTCCATGTCAACAATTTATAATTGCTGCTGTGATAACAGCAGAAAAAAAAAATAAAATAAAATAAAAAAAATAATAAAGATCAAGAAAATAAATAAAAACAAACACCATATTTACACTTCTGGAAGGCTCACCTAAATTATAAAAATTGCATGTATACAAACTCATAGAAGTGTTCTAAAGAACGTCATTGTGCCAAGAGTAATTTTAATCTAACAAACACAGGCCAATGAAGAAAAAAAAAAAAAAATTCTTTAAAATTGCTCATGTAAGTTTTTTTTTTTTTTTTACCAAATGATTTGTTACTAGAGTAATGGATGATAGGCAAGTATAATTAAGCCAACAATAGCTTATTACTGAAGGCTATAAAAACTGAATTGTTTATTATGAATAAAGAATCTGATGTTAGAATATGAGACTTATTTCAGAATCAATTTACAAACGAAATATATTAACCACTTGGAAAAAATAAACCATTAACCAAAAATTCCCTCCACCAAATGTTTATTTAGATAATAATTCAATTTTTTTTTTTTTTAAGTGAGGTCCAACTTATTAATATCTGCACCTTTTAAATAATCCTAGATTATTTCAACTTGAAACAACCATTCATTCTTTCCCTACATTTCAAGAAAAATTGAAAATTATATTAGTTACCTTAATAACAAGTAATTCTAGTGTATCTGTCAGATATGCAATGAGCAATATCAACCAAATTAAAATTATTTCAACTAAACAGATACAGAAAGTAAAGACAATTCCAGCGAGCATGAAAGGATTTTTTTTTTCTAAAAGTAATATTTTTATTTCATACTTAAAAAATTCAACTTTATACTTGAAGTTCAAAATTTAAAAGCAAATGATCTGTCATTAAAAAAAATAAAGTTGATGCTTCCAAAAAAATGTGATAGGTTATTCCTAGTAATAAATACTCACATATCAAGATAACTATCAAGAGGAATGATTGGCTTTTCTGAGACTTGCATTTAAATGCTGGATTAGCAGGTTCTTCATTACAATCAAAACTAATTCACAGTATTAAAAAAGAATCTGCTTCTGTAATTTAGTTTGGCTTAAACAGAAAAGACTCAAGTTTTTTTCATCAGTTTGGAACCTAAATTTACAAATTTAAGTGATACTTATATAATTCTGTACCAAGTGGATTACTGATGTTATTTTATTTTTATTAAAAAAAAAAAAAGAGCAAATTTTTAAGGCAATAAATAAAAAAATTACTATTGTTTAAAGAAAATAAAAAGACAAATTGAAAAAAAAAAGTAAAATAAAAACACCAAGACAGAAATAGGCAGATATATTTAGTACATGCAAATATTACATATCACAGACCCGAAAAGTTTAAAACATGCACAATAACATGTAGCGAAACCAAAGCATCAGAGAATGAAAGACCAAAGTCTTTCTTCAATTTTTAAAATCTCAATATATATATTTTTTTTAATTAGTAGGTATGAGAATTAATCATTACACCTGTTTTATTTAATTTTTTTTTTTTTTTTTAAACAGGTAAAATGAAAATCAACCTGGCCTTGCACACACACGCACATCACTGATGGTGACTCAGAACAGCAAGAAACTTCATTTTAGTTCCGTGAAACATCTTTAAGATGTTTACAATAATAGTGTTCTGAATACAATTTTTGAGAGATATTTTGAATAATAAATTAAAAAAAAAAAAGAAAAAGAAAAAAAAAAAAAAGAAAAAAGTGCTTGAATATATAAATGTTTTTGGTAAGGCATTGTAGTGGGAAAATGCTTCTGTATAGTTGATTAAGAAAATAAGTAGCAAATCTCTGAGACATAAAAATGAGCTATGAATGTAGCAGTAAACAAGCAAACTTAGAAACTTGTAAAGAAAGAAGGAAACAGTTAACATTAAAAAAAAAAAAAAATGTCCTCTATTAAAACCCACTTTAGAAAATGTAATTTTTTTTTTTTTAATTTCATCTACTTAAGTAGACAATAACAAAGTTTTCCCAAAATTCAAAGTATGGGAAGAAAGCATAAATTTTATAAAATAAAATAAATGCAATTCTGAGCCAAAATAAAGAACATTATGTTTTAGAGAGGGGGCAATGAAAAGAAAGAACATACTAAGTTCCTACTTTGAAAAGTCCTGAGAAATTTTATTTTGCTAAAGCCAGTTTCAGACCCACAGATCATCTCATGAAAATAAACACACACAGTAATGTAAAACAAATAAACAGTAAATTCAAGAAGAAAAAAAAGCAGTTGCCAAAGAGAGACCAGAATGCATGAAACTATAATTAGTGATACAAGAAAATATATACCAGGAAAAAAAGCATGTACCAAATACATTTGGGGTAGTTGCAGCTACCTTAAAGAGAAAAGAAAAAAAAATGAGGGGCTAAGATTCTAAAGGATCAGTTGTCTGAAAATGGACATTGGGGATGAGTTAATGTTTTACATATTGACTATTCAGGAAACCCAGATACACAAAAAGAGGAATTGAGACTACTAGAGAAAGAACCCTCTACTTAGAACTAATTTCTTACTCAAAGGGGAAAGATGATGTCCAAAAAGTTAAAGAAAGAGAGAGAGAAAAAAAAAATCTATCCTTCAGGAAGTGGCTTTATCATAAGGCAATCACGATCACTTGTCGAAAGGAGTAGCTATGTCGAGCTATCCAAAGCATTTTTTTTTCCAAGTAATCTAAGCACAAACTGGAGGAGACTAAGAAAGTAAGGAGAAAAACTGAATCAAAACAGAATGATTAACAAATATCAAGCCATAATGCAATGACCAGTTTAGAGCATATAAGAAACAAAGTTTTGTTTACATATATGTCTCAGGTTCTGTTAATTACAGAATCTTGACAAAAAGAAATGCATTCCAATAGAAAGGTTGTGAACAAACTCAATGAAAAGCTTTCAAGTTTGTTGTAAGATTCTGCTCAACTCAATGAAGACTGAACACAATTTAGGCATTTCAGTTGATAAAAAAGAAAATTTTACTGTAGATCCTAAAAAGCATAAAGAAATCTTTTTGGAGTTGTTGCAAAGAAAAAAAATTAAAGAGATAACAAAGCCTGGGGATTCTGGAGGAATTAACTTAAATTATTCATATAGAGAGATTACTTAGAAATTTACACATGCCATTTTGGAAAACTTTTTCACATCTATTGTAAAACAAACATTGATAACTTATAAATATAGAAAATTATTTAAGTAAAGGTACAAAGAGAAATTGATCTGTGGCTGAAATTTACTATTACACTTTTTAGACGAACAACAAAAATGAGTAATATCTGATTTTATTATTTCTAGTTACACACACAAAATGCTGTATCATTAAGATTTTGGAAATTCTAAAGCTAGAGACAAGAATCAATTTTGTAATTTGTACCATAGAAGACAGATTAAAATAGCATAAATTTATGCCATGAAAGAACTCAGGATAGATTTAAAAGCCATAAAAAATTGATAAATATTGAAGAGGAGCAAAATTAATTTTTAAGTTATAAAATTCTTCCAACAAAAACATAGAAAAAAAAAAAGTTCTGATTTTTATATTAAAGCATTTTAAAAATACAGCACATTGTCAGTGAAGAAAAAATGAACAGATTAAACAATAAAATAAATTAAAAAAAAAAACAAAAAAAAACTGTGTATGCAGAACAATTGAGTGAGCAAGACAATTACTGACATTGTTTTTCTTTTGGTCGCCATGTTTATGCTGGGTCCACACATGTTCAGAGAGAGAGAGAGAGAGAGGGGGGGGGAGTAAAAGTTAAAAATTGATTTAAGATGGGATTAAAAAAAAAAAAAAAAAAAAAAAAAAAACAAACAAACATAATCAAAGCCAATTAAGTATAGATTAAGATTTATCAAAGTTTGCCCAGATAAAATAATTTTGATTTCCATGCTCTAAAAATAAAAAAAAAACTTTTCACAATTTATCATGCTGAGTATATAATAATCAGCAAAGTATGTGAACTGCTGAGAGAGAGAGAGAGAGAAAGAGAGAGAGAGAGAAAGAGAGAGAGAGAGAGAGAAAGAGAGAGAGAGAGAAAGAAAAAGGGAAAAAAAACAGCCACAAAGCTCAGCAACAGTCATGCTTTTTCTGTGAGCATCTTTGATTTGAATGCAGTAAAAGCCATTACATCCAATAAATGACAGAACCTTACTCACAGACCCACAATTTCAGATTGGCTTGACAATGATATTGCACATTTGAGAACATTCAAACATTAATTCCTATCTTTTTTCCCAGCTGCATAACCAATAGAGGGACATTGTTAAGGGTAAAAGTAGAAGAAAAAGAAAATCTGATAGAAGGGTAAATTCTGTCATCAGATTTGTTGATAGGCACAATCAATAAAAGTCATTTTTTTTAATCCATTCTTAAAGGAAATCAAATGTTAGCTACAAATACAAGCGCTCCTGGCATTAAAAAAAAAATTGTGAAGTAACAAGAAAATAAAATGCAAGATAAAAATGCAAATTTGTTTTACTGCAAGTAAACAAAAATTAAAGCAATGAATTAATAAAAAATAAAAAAAATTCTATATTTTCAGCAAAAACATTCTATCATTAAAGTCAGCATGTCACTTGGAATACTCTGGCTTGAGTCATTATTATATAACCAACTAATTAGCTATTATTTCACATCTATAAAGGCTGACTAACATTCTGAAAATTACCACTGAATGAATGGAACCCTGATTATCAACATCACAAATATTGATGATCAAATTACAGTAAATAGAGTAAAAACTGAAATGGTGGAAGTCCTGTCTGAAGAAAAGGGAACCAATCAATGCAGAAGTGAGATTGCTACAAGATTAAAAATGTTTTACACAAATGTCTGAAAAAAAAAAATAAAAAAAAATAAAAAAAAAAAAATAAAAAAAAAAAAATAAAATAAAATAAATAAAAAAAACTCAGAAGAGCTTTTAACATCAGCTGAGGGTTCAACTTGGTACTGCTAAGAGAGTAACAATTTTAGCAAAATATCTGCATTCAATAAAAGTAGATTTGAGAGCGAGATAGAGTTTTGTTTTTATCAAAATAAATGTAAATTCCAATAAGCCTTGATGTAGTCAGTTAATAAGCAAATGAGACTGAATTATTTAATAGGCCCAGTTTATCAAGATGTAAATCTTACACACAGAGAGGAGTTAAAATTTTAGTATAGAAAAAATATTTAAGGCTTTCATCAAGTCTGGTATCATTACTGGATAGATTACAAAGTATAAAAATAAAAACAATTTTAAAATTTGGAGAAAGCATTTGGCAAAGAGAAAGGAAACACTAATAGTTTAGACAAAAATATTGGGGGGGAACTTTGAGGATAAAAAATTATGTGGAATTAAAATCACTACAAATATTTATTCAAAAGAGGAGGAGGAGAAAAGGTGTAAACACTCTTCAAGAGCCTAAAAGCATTTGAGACTAACAGGCCTTCATTGCAAGGTGGTACCAATTCAAAATGAGAAGGCAGTCAGGCAGTTTGTTGACTAGCAAATCATTAAAAAAAAAAATAAAAAAAATAATAAAAAACTCTGCTAGACTTGTATAAGAGATATTTAAAAAAATAAAATAAATAAAACTTGTCATCTTGATAATATACCAAGAAAAGTTTTAGCCACAATCCAGTCATCATTCTTTGTACTGCAAAAGATGGCTTTTTTTTACCTACCAGGGTTCCATAGCATAATGAAGTAATCCACTGCCATAAATGAGCAGATTCAGGTGCTCACTTTATGTGTAATTGCATTATATATATATATATATATATGTGTGTGTGTGTGTGTGTGTGTGTGAACAAGATCTCAAGTTTTAAAAACAATCAAATATTGGAAATGTAAAGCAAAGCTTCAGATTATGCTCATTAAATTTCACCAGAACCCGAGTAAGCTTGGGTACCACACTACCAAGAGATCAGAGATACTCATAACATTAGGAGTAAAACTACCAAGTCTTTGAAAATTAAAAGTAGAATCTTGAATTCAAAGATTTTATTTTTTCTATTTTGTACAACAGTAAATGAACCTTTATTCATGATTATCTTTGCAAGACATTTTGTGTGTTTAATTTCTAGAAATGGAAAACATTTATACAAACTAGAAATGACTGTTTAAGTGGAAATTTAATTTCTACTGTACAAAGTGCCATAGTCATTTTAGTTAGTACTCAATTTAAAATATTCCAATTTTGGTTGATAGTCATTTTCTTACTGTCTTTTATGACACTGAAAAAAATTTGGAATGAAGTTGGAAACTCAGATTTAGTCAGTAAATAGAAAAATTACCAAAGCATTGTTTTTCAGTCTGTCAAAGGCTACAAGAAGATTTTGAGAAAAGTTTTCTTAAAATTTCAAAATCATGGAAGAAAAATGTTTTTCTACAAAAAACTTCCTAGTTAATTGGGAGTAAAACTAGCAAACCATTAAAAATCAGAAGCAAATATGAAAATTCTAAATACATCCATCATAAAAATCAAGCAGTAATGACATTTAAGTCTTGCATATTTTATAAGCATGTAAGTGACAATGCGATTAGCACAAAATGAGAAAGATCCAGTTTAACCTGAACCTGTTTGAACTTGATACTAGATTAACAACACTATAACAGTAATCACACTTGCTTTTTCATGAAATGATCATTATCAATTTGAAATAAAAAATTTAAAAACCTGGACTTTTAAATTCTAATACCCAAGCAAGAAAATGAAATGAAAACAATGCTTATTTAATTGCATACAAAATGTTTAATGCCATTAAACTTAACTTAAAATTAGCATTCAAGAAAATTCCAATTTAGTGTGTATAAAAATAAAATACACAAGCAAACCTTATACTTTTCATCAGAATAAGACTTCTTTAAAGAGCTTAAAACTTAACTGTCACAATATTAGGAAATTGGTACAACTTTCCCCATATAAAAGAGAATATACAAGTTATTTTTGTAGATTAGAATGAAAATAATCAACTTTTAATTATAAACTTCCACAAATTTCCAGAAAGGTAATGAATAAAAGATAAGCTCCTTTAATTGAAATCTAAAAAAAAGTAATTAAAAATAATAAATTCAGATTTAATTCTAATTACATCAGGTTTGATTTTTAGCATTAATACATTACAAAAGTGAATATTAGTAAAAAAAAAATGAAAAATGTCATATTGGAATATTTTAAGATTTTCTTCTTCCAAAAATAAATAAATAAAATAAAAAGCATTGCCATTGAAAGATTCAATCATTGATAAAGAATATCCATGCTAACTGAAGTTCTATGGTCAGTTTTAAAGATGAAAAGTTTTGAAACTAATTTAGACAATAATTTAAGAGAACATTTCAAACAGTAATTACTTAATAAGGTCTGAATTAGCCTAATCCAAAATCACAATGCAGCCAGAAAAATAAATGAATGTCATTTATGAAGTTCTTTTCTAAGGAAAAACCCAAAAATATTCTAAAGTTAGCGAAAGAAATCCGAGAGAGAGAGAAAGATAGATATGGGAAAAAAAAAGGTGTGGGAGCCAATGACAGCTGCTAACAGTTCTTCCTCCTCCTCTTCTTCTTGCTATTCTGTATAGATAAGGTAGAAAGTAAAGTTGCAAAGAAGAAAAAAATCCACCAGTAATTTGACTTTTAACTAATTTTTTTTGAACACCAGACACTACAATCATCAATCTTGATAAATTACAAAGCTTAAAAGAAAAGTTTGTTAGAGTTTTAATATACTATTTCAAATGGAATTAGGTAAAGAAAGAGGGTAGAAAAAGAAAAGGGGGATGTTGAAGAAAAATGGTGGGCCAACAGGTAGATGGTTTACATAATTACAACGAACATTTTTTATTTCTTCAATTTACTAATGAAACATTTTTTTGTCCAGTTCAGGTTAAAATCTTAATTACAAATTTTGAAATCCGAAAAATTCTCATTTCAAAATGCCAAACAGTTCTTTTTGTGCAAACAATATTTTTTTTTTTTTTTTTTTTTTTTTTTTTTTTGAGTTGAGAAAGAAAAAAAAATGTTAAGCAGATGAGATGAATTTCTTTTTCCCCAAGAAGGCACATGAAACCAAAAAGGCAGGTAAATGTCGGCCAAAACCTTCCTTCAGTGTTGCATTATTGCATGGAGGGGGGGAATATCAAACTGTTATTCTTTATTTTTTACCCCCGTCTCCATAGACAAGTCCAGATGCAGGGAAGTAATGAAATTAAACAGAAAAGGAAAACACCTAATACGAGGGAAAAAAGAGAGAGAGAAAAGTGAAGGTGGTGTACAAGCTTAAACTTAAATTTTCATAAATATTATGTATAACTTAATGTGTTGGCATTTTTTGATTTCTTTTTTCTTTTAATATTTTCCTGTTTTAATAGAGTGTAAGTTGAAATACTATTAGAAAAAAATAATTTCCCTGCTCTGTGAGCTTGCCAAGATAGATGCTGGGCAAGTGGAGAGTAACTAAGTACTAAATACCTTCATGAAAGAATTGTGTTGCAAGAATATCACCAGTGACAATTGTCTGGCAGGATGCATCTACTTGCTTTTTACAACAGTTGTTATTGTTACCATTGGTTCGCTCGTTGTTCATCTCCACCTCAGCACCATAGCTATCAGCAGCTTGTCCATTTAACAAATCCCCATTTTCAAGGATTGTATTGGTACTCAATCCATTCACCATGTTTTCCTTGTCTCCATTTCGGCACTTCATATCTCGCGGACTGTCACCCAAAACAGACTGATTCATGTAGTAACGCTCAGCAACCATTGATGGATTTTGAGAGTCTCCTCCTGCTTCATCACTCAGATCAAGATCATCAATGTCTTTCATGCCTTCCAGTTCAACAGACTTGAAGTTCCATACAGGCACTACACCGGCACCACTAGGCGCTGCATCAAAGAAAGCATACTTCAAGCCTCCAACAGTGACTGGAGAATTCAAGATATTGTTGTCATTGAGGTCTGGAATCACTTTCTTCAGCTCATCGTCTATGTTGCCTAGAGGAGTGCCAGGATCTCTGCATCTCCCATCCAGTGGCAGGTGTAGCCTTTCAGCCAAGCGATCAATCATGTCTTCAATAGATTCATTCTCCTTCCATACTCTTGTTGCACGCCACCTGGCACGACTGCCTTTTGGAGCAGGGATGGCATCAAAACAAACAGTTTCGCCTACAGCCAAAAGTCTATTCAAGTCATCTATATGGCGCCCAAAAATACAACGATCAATGAAAACATGCTCATGCCTCCCCAAATCTATAATTCCCCACAGTTTAGCAACATGGTAAATTTTTCCCTTCCGATTGGTAATAGTGGGTTTGTTAGGACATGTGGGCTTGCTGCCAGTAATAACAACATTTAATCTGGTGTTTTTGATCACCGAAACAGTCTCATCTTCTGATATTGCAAATATATTGCAATGTTGGCGTAAGAACTTCTCTAGCTCTGTCTTGCTCCAACCAATAGTATTCCTCAAGCTCTCCGGGGCTTGACTGAAGTGTCCACTCAGACTGTTGAGCTTTATGTCACCTTTTTTTTCAATTATATTTTTCAAAAACATTACTGCTTTATACTCATTGGCAGTCATGGTCATTGGACCAGTTTTAGATGCTATGCTACCAGATTGTTTGAGTGGCTTAGCATCCATGATGTTTAAGCTGCGAGGCCGATTTTTAAGCTTTGGGGTCAATGGCATGGAGGAGAGCATTGCCAAATCCCCTGCAAACTGTCGGCTGTCCTCCTCAGTTTGGTCAGATTCTGACTTCAGGGGACTGCAAGCCATGTTGTCTTTCAGACAAACAATGTCACCTTTCACTTCAAAAATAAGTGGGTGCTTGTGCAACCAGTCTTCAAATTCATTCTGCGGACCAACGCACTCGCGGATTTCTGCAGAAGCCTGGGACAGGTGACCAGCAAGACTTTTGGTAGCCATCCACTTCTCCCCCTTTTTCAGAAACTTACTACGAAAGTATTGGACAGCCTCTGTCTCAATGGACACTTCGGGAAGACTGAAACTTGAGGAAGATGACGCTGGGCTGCTATCACGGACATTATTGTTCACAGAACTACTCCAACAGGTGCCATCAGTCAAACACACCAGATTACCATTGACAGTGAAAAGTGATGGGTATTTTAACAAAAACTTTTTCAGACCCGCCTCATTGCCACCAGCAGCCTGACGCATTTCAGACGTAAAGTTGCGACTACCAAAGCGACCGGCTAGTTGGCTGATGCTGAGTGGGGAGGGGCTGTGGTTCATTAAAACCTCAAGAAAATACAACATGGCTTTGTGACCTGGATCCTCTGCCATTTTGTTAGCTTGGCACGAGCTGAGCAAAGAGTCAACAGGAACTTGACAGTAGGAATCCCTAAAATAAAAACAAAAAAAAGTATTTTAAAGTCAGAAAAATTATGTTAATGTATTAGAAAAACAAGAAAAATTACTAGATACCATAAGAATTAAGAAATTAAAAAATTAAAAAATAAAAAAAATGTCAAAATGGAAATTGGATTACAAACTAGAATAGTGGCTTTAAATGATTGTGTATGGATTGATACATCCTGCACCCCTGATGCATAAACATCTTAAAGGATGCAATAACTTTCCTATCTGTGCATCTTGGGTACACAACTAAAATTTCCCATGAAAAGCAATACATTGTACAAAATCAACCCATAGCAGTAATGACATAATAAAAGGAATTTGTTGTTGGTTGGTACTAATTAAACAACATCCAATTTATTTAAAATGTAACTACTATATTCTAACTGTAACTGGATACAAATCATATGTACCTCAAAAGATTTTCTAAAAAAGAGCATACAATGATGAAAAAAAAAAAAAAAAGTTTTACCATCAAATAATTGTCAGATTTTAAAGAATTTTTTAGGACTTATTCACAAATGAATTATATTATTTTTGAAATTTTTTTTTTTAGAACATCTTTGTGTGTGTGTGTTTGTTACCCCCAATTACTTAATTTATGAAATTTTGGGTCCTTGTACCTATATTATTTAAAAGCAGGACATGGAGAATTTAAATCATCAATTCTTTTTTGTAAAATAAAAATCATTTACTGAAAATCTGCTCTGAATTATAAAATAAAAAATGCAATAAAACTATGATATTTAATTAGAAAAGCCTTTAATTGCTTTTATAAATAAGATATAATGACACTATTGCCTTAAGAAAAATTATTTTTGATGAATAATGAATTTTTAGAATTGTTTTCATTTTAAAAAAAAGAAATCAAGAAAATTGATTAACTTTCAAATCTTAAAATTCTGTATTAATTTCAGCCTTTTAGATGATATCAAGTGAAAACTATATTTACTAATCATAAATGGAAACGCTTAATACAAATCATCAAACACCAATATCTTAAATAATTTTGAATGTTTTGTATGTGTATAAATGTGCTCATTTTTGTAAGTAAGGGTAGCCAAACATGACATTATTAGAAAATAAGAACAATGGCTATAGTAAATTTAAAGTCAACATTTCTAAAATTTAATAAAACATTACAGAGAATATTTCCCTAAATTTTTAAGGTTACTGAGAACTTAAAAATTATATGAAAAAAAGAATACACGTCATTTTCTTAAATTATATTTGAGAGATAAAATCCCTGCAGAATAACATTAAGCATGTCATCAGGCTCTCAACATGGCTACTGTGGGGCTAAAAAATGCATTTCTGGAATAATATTTGTTTCAAATCAGATAAATTATGTTAAATCAGTTAATATTCCTCTAATAAAGTTTCAGAAAAATACATTTTATTTTTGGAAGATTTTTTTAATAAA
The DNA here is from genome assembly GCA_963932145.1 of Acanthosepion lycidas. Classification (NCBI taxonomy): domain Eukaryota; kingdom Metazoa; phylum Mollusca; class Cephalopoda; order Sepiida; family Sepiidae; genus Acanthosepion; species Acanthosepion lycidas. The sequence goes on along the minus strand of OZ010597.1, from coordinate 67,233,956 downwards.
GTGAATTACACTGTGATAAAAGAGAAAAAAAAAAAAGAAAAAAAAAAAGAAAAAAAAAAAGAAAAAAAAAAAGAAAAAAAAAAAGAAAAAAAAAAAGAAAAAAAAAAAGAAAAAAAAAAAGAAAAAAAAAAAGAAAAAAAAAAAGAAAAAAAAAAAGAAAAAAAAAAAGAAAAAAAAAAAGAAAAAAAAAAAGAAAAAAAAAAAGAAAAAAAAAAAGAAAAAAAAAAAGAAAAAAAAAAAGAAAAAAAAAAAGAAAAAAAAAAAAGAAAAAAAAAAAGAAAAAAAAAAAGAAAAAAAAAAAGAAAAAAAAAAAGAAAAAAAAAAGGAAAAAAAAAGAAAAAAAAAAGAAAAAAAAAGAAGAAAAGAAAAAAAAGAAGAAAAAAGGAAAGAAAGACTAATTAGCTATTTTAGCAAAAAAAAAAAAAAAAAAAAAAAAAAAACCCACTAAAAGCTTCAAGATTTATTCTTAAAAATTTATTTTAAACCTTAAGCATTGTTTTTTTTTTCTGATTTTTTTGGAGGGGCGGTGTACCTACATTTGTCAAATGAGCGAGATATTGATGGTATCTTGTACATACATTTTTTTTTTTTTTTTTTTTTAATATCCTGTATTTTTGCTGTTAACATACTTTTTAAAACTGAGAGCAAAACATTTTAACAAGTGGAGACATTTGAATTTAACATTCAGTTCACCGTTTCAAAAAATATCTTCAGACAAAAAAAAAAAAAAAAAAAAAAATTTCCTGCTTGGGTTTGTACAGACATTAGGGAGTCCAATATTTTTTATAGTTTTAAATTAGGTACCTACACTAATTTACTGAAAAAACATCATAGCATGGGGAAAAAAACACCCCAAAGTTTTATCATCAAAATATTTATGTCGTTATTAAGAGGAAAAACCAAAGTATGTATTATTTTATTAAATTTTTAAGTCCTTTCTAGCATGCTTAAAATGGTGGTTAAGATCTTTTTTTTATTTTTTTTTGCGTCAGTGATCAGCCAAAACACACATTGATTTGGAAATTCTTGCAAAAGATCAAATAACTGTTGAATTTTAATGAAACTTTCAGAACTTACTCACAAATGAATGAAATTATTTGTAAAATTTTTTTTTTTGTTTTTTAATAAATACTGCATTCATCAGTTGATTCTCTTTTCTTAATACTTTTTATTAATTCTTCCTTTCACTTACTCTTTCCTGCATTCATTGGGCAATAGGATGTGTGGGTGGCATGAAATAGACATCAATGTCATTTTACTTATTTTTTTTTTTTTTTTTTAGAGTGCAATGCATTGCCTAGACGGATAGTAAAATCAAAATGGATGGATGTACCTAAAAACATTTAGCCAAAATAGTAAGAAAGTGTCGGTAAAAATAGAAATTTTTACTTAAATAAAGTAAAATTAAATAAAAAAATTCAAAATAAGTGAATTTGTTTTTTTTTATATTTAACTACCTCACAGGCAATAAAAATATTTTCTCCACCTAACCTATTCCCTCTTCCTCTCACCACTAAATTGTGTGTGCATGGGGTTATTCAATGCATGCAATTTATATAATAAATTCTCAATTTAAAAAAAAAAAAAAAAAAAAAAAAAAATTGTGATAATTTCCAAAAACAGTTTCTTCATTGAACTATAATTTGGTAAATTAGGTACATCCACAGATTTGCTAGAAAATGTGCATACCACAATGGAAAAAAAATGCCCAAATTTAATAAAAAACAAAGTTTTATCATCGAAATCTTTCAGATAAAACGGAAAGACCAAATAATTTATTAAATTATAGTTTTTCATCCTTTGAACATTCAAAATTTTGGTCAAAAATTTTTTTTGTGGCTTTTTTGTCAGGTGGGGAGCAAGTTGGCAAAGATTAGTATAGCGAATTTGAGCATCTTTTTTGTTGTGAAAAACATGGATTTGGGAGTCCATGTAAAACTGTCAGATTTTAATAAAACTTCCAGGATTATTCATAAATTAATGAAATTATTTTACAATTTTTTTTTCTTTAAAAGAAAATCTTGTTTATATATTATATATTTTTTTAAAAATCTGTTCCCCCCCACTTATTTAATATGAAATTTTGAGAAATTAATTTGTACTATTTGATGTTTATATTAGTTATATGCAGAACTCCATTTAATTACTTTTATGGGCAAGATATATTATAGACACTATTGTCTTAAAGAATTTTTTTTGATGAATCTTTTTACAAGAATTGTTTTCATTTTTAAAATTTTAATTAGAATAATTTAAAAAGATTTAAATCTTTTAAATTTCTATATTAATTTGTACTGGTTAAGCGATATTGTTATTAAGTAAAAAACTATATTTACTAATCATAAATGGAAAAGCTTAATACAATTCATCAACCCCACCCAATATTTTAAAAAGAATTTATTTTTATTTGTGTATAAACATGCCAATTTTTGTAAATATACAACATTATCAGAAAATATGAGCAATAACTATAGTAAATTTAAAGTCAATATATCTAAAATTAAATAAAACAGATTATGGAAAATGTTTTTCCTAAATTTTTAAGATTACTGGGTAGTTAAAAATTATATAAAATGTGTGCTCATGTTACAGTCAAGTATTTTAACAGATATGTCCACTACAGAAAAAAGTTAGATTTAACTTTTGTCAGTCAAGCTGTCAACATCTTAAATAAACACCTACTGCCATATTAAAAAAATTCTGCAATATTTTAAACAAAGTAATATTTGTTTCAAATCAGATTAATTAAACTCCAAATCGGCCAACAGTCATCAAATAAAGTTTCAGAAAAAGTTTTTTTTTTTTTTAAAGACTTTTTAATAGAGAATTATGTTGTGCTGACAGAGGGCTAAAATAGTGCTAAAAATCAGTGATTTTTAATACCTTCAAAACAAAAACTCCTTCCTGTCAATTTAAATTAGTTTTGAAATACAGCTAAGTATTTTGGTTATTGGAAATATTAAATTTAATCTATTAGCTAAAATAAAAGCTTCAAGAAAGATTTTTCATTTTTAACAATTCATTTTAAACCTTAGGTATCTCGATTTTGTGGCAGTACCTCATAAATCCTGTTTCTTGCATTGAATTTTTATATTTAATTTTAAAATATTTTTGTTCTGTCGATTAAAAAGAAATAAAAAAACTATTGTCATAAAATATTTTTAATTGAACTGAACAGAGAGAGACAGACAGGCACAGAGAGAGACAGACAGGCACAGAGAGAGACAGACAGGCACAGAGAGAGACAGACAGGCACAGAGAGAGACAGACAGGCACAGAGAGAGACAGACAGGCACAGAGAGAGACAGACAGGCACAGAGAGAGACAGACAGGCACAGAGAGAGACAGACAGGCACAGAGAGAGACAGACAGGCACAGAGAGAGACAGACAGGCACAGAGAGAGACAGACAGGCACAGAGAGAGACAGACAGGCACAGAGAGAGACAGACAGGCACAGAGAGAGACAGACAGGCACAGAGAGAGACAGACAGGCACAGAGAGAGACAGACAGGCACAGAGAGAGACAGACAGGCACAGAGAGAGACAGACAGGCACAGAGAGAGACAGACAGGCACAGAGAGAGACAGACAGGCACAGAGAGAGACAGACAGGCACAGAGAGAGACAGACAGGCACAGAGAGAGACAGACAGGCACAGAGAGAGACAGACAGGCACAGAGAGAGACAGACAGGCACAGAGAGAGACAGACAGGCACAGAGAGAGACAGACAGGCACAGAGAGAGACAGACAGGCACAGAGAGAGACAGACAGGCACAGAGAGAGACAGACAGGCACAGAGAGAGACAGACAGGCACAGAGAGAGACAGACAGGCACAGAGAGAGACAGACAGGCACAGAGAGAGACAGACAGGCACAGAGAGAGACAGACAGGCACAGAGAGAGACAGACAGGCACAGAGAGAGACAGACAGGCACAGAGAGAGACAGACAGGCACAGAGAGAGACAGACAGGCACAGAGAGAGACAGACAGGCACAGAGAGAGACAGACAGGCACAGAGAGAGACAGACAGGCACAGAGAGAGACAGACAGGCACAGAGAGAGACAGACAGGCACAGAGAGAGACAGACAGGCACAGAGAGAGACAGACAGGCACAGAGAGAGACAGACAGGCACAGAGAGAGACAGACAGGCACAGAGAGAGACAGACAGGCACAGAGAGAGACAGACAGGCACAGAGAGAGACAGACAGGCACAGAGAGAGACAGACAGGCACAGAGAGAGACAGACAGGCACAGAGAGAGACAGACAGGCACAGAGAGAGACAGACAGGCACAGAGAGAGACAGACAGGCACAGAGAGAGACAGACAGGCACAGAGAGAGACAGACAGGCACAGAGAGAGACAGACAGGCACAGAGAGAGACAGACAGGCACAGAGAGAGACAGACAGGCACAGAGAGAGACAGACAGGCACAGAGAGAGACAGACAGGCACAGAGAGAGACAGACAGGCACAGAGAGAGACAGACAGGCACAGAGAGAGACAGACAGGCACAGAGAGAGACAGACAGGCACAGAGAGAGACAGACAGGCACAGAGAGAGACAGGATAACTATCCATGAAAGTTCTTTTAGGATTTTTTTTCTATATTTGGATGATTTTCATTGCTTCCAGTACATTTAAAACTAAACAACAGTGCCATGTGAATACTGAAAGAAAAATGTGAAAAGATACAATATTTGAAAAATAAGGAAATAGCACAAAAAACAAAAATTCTTTGATAATGGCTTCTGAATACCAAAAGTATTCAAACATTGGTTAATTTGCATTTAATATCAGAGCACAAGAAATGGTCCAAATTATAGAAAAAAATATAAAATAAAAAATCCTTGAAGAACTTCTGTCAGTCTTTAATCAAAATTATACAAATGAAAAATCTCTGCACACAGTTATATCATGTTGGTTTTTTGTATTTTCTTGCTGACATTACATTTATCTAGCATAAATATCAACCGCCTCATTTAATAAGATGAATAAGCAGGCACTGAAATGGATAGCAACCTTGTGGTCATGGATATATACAGTTAAATGTTTGTAAGATCCATCACAATATGTAGGCCTTTGAGGAATGCAATAACTAAAATATGCATGACAAATCTAAAGAAAAATTAACATCTTTGGAAACTGTGTATTATGTGGTTATTAATTAGTATGTGTAACAATATCAACTGGAAAAATTAATCCAATAACAAATTCAAAATTTATGAAATAAGATACAGGTCAGATCATTAATTAGTAATGAATTCAGACAGACTGCAAGTACGATATCTGGATTCCTAAAATTAAAAACATTATCTTCAACTAAGGAAAGTTAATTCAACAAATAACTACTAAACAAGCAGCAACAAAATTTAAAGAAAATGTTAATTTTTAAAAAAGTTTAGCATAAAAGTATATATATATATATATATATATATATATATATATATATATATATGTATGTATATTAATAAAAAGAAAGAACAGTAAGATATATAATCCAGTGTTCTCATAGATATTTTTATTTTTACAAAATAGTGCTCAATATTTCAAATTGCAGTTAAATAAAAAGTATTCTGACGTAGACACCTCCCAAAAATCTTTAAATATACGAACGAATAAAATGCTGTAAGAATTTTAGCCGTTAACAAAAAAAAAATCCAGACAACACGCTTTTAACGGATGTTAGATTACATTGAAAAATACATCCCTACCCACTACCAAAACATAACAATAACTAATACATTAAAATATAGACATATTGAACACCCAGACACCCCTAGTCTAGCAAAATAGATTTATCTGTAATCTTGGAAACATGAATTTTGTTTTAGCTGTGTATTTAAAACCCAGTAATTTTTAAAGTGACTCCAAAATTCGCTTGAGGATGAAATGGAACTAATGTCTTTAATTTAAGTACAAAATTAAATTCGGGGCTTTTAGCTTCAATTTTTGAAACATGGTTGGAACTGTGTAGCGAAAAACCATATTTTAAGTCTATTAACTTATTTATTAAAGACATTTTTATGTATAACGTTATAGATACAAGTATTTAAGTAAATGCTCTGTTTATGATAAACAGTATTAAATAACATTTACCGGCCTGAATGTCCGAGAAATTTTCATAGAAAATATTCGTTCTTTGACAGGATTCGAACCTGCATCCTATACGGTTCGAATCCTGTCAAAGAACGAATATTTTCTATGAAAATTTCTCGGACATTCAGGCCGGTAAATGTTATTTAATACTGTTTATCATAAACAGAGCATTTACTTAAATACTTGTATCTATAACGTTATACATAAAAATGTCTTTAATAAATAAATTGTCGGACTTTGTCCATTTCGTAATATATGACGTCATTTGTTTACATTTGATACGCCATGAGCAGTTATGAATATTCGAGATTCATGGAAGATTGAGTTTATAAGCAGTAAATTCGACCTTGTCTACCGAACGCTTCTTTGTAGCCTAACGGTAAGGCACGTCAGCGTAAATGACGGTTCCGTATAGGATGCAGGTTCGAATCCTGTCAAAGAACGAATATTTTCTATGAAAATTTCTCGGACATTCAGGCCGGTAAATGTTATTTAATACTGTTTATCATAAACAGAGCATTTACTTAAATACTTGTATCTATAACGTTATACATAAAAATGTCTTTAATAAATAAATTGTCGGACTTTGTCCATTTCGTAATATATGACGTCATTTGTTTACATTTGATACGCCATGAGCAGTTATGAATATTCGAGATTCATGGAAGATTGAGTTTATAAGCAGTAAATTCGACCTTGTCTACCGAACGCTTCTTTGTAGCCTAACGGTAAGGCACGTCAGCGTAAATGACGGTTCCGTATAGGATGCAGGTTCGAATCCTGTCAAAGAACGAATATTTTCTATGAAAATTTCTCGGACATTCAGGCCGGTAAATGTTATTTAATACTGTTTATCATAAACAGAGCATTTACTTAAATACTTGTATCTATAACGTTATACATAAAAATGTCTTTAATAAATAAATTGTCGGACTTTGTCCATTTCGTAATCTATTAACTTACATATATATATATATATATATATATATATATATATATATATATATGTGTGTGTGTGTGTGTGTGTGTGTGTGTCTCTTGCACCGGAGTCACAACAGTGTAACTTATATATCTGTCTATTTTAACGAACAAGCAGAATATTATAGATGTTAGTTTTATATCAAAAACATTTACAAGATTCAAATTTTTATAAATGGTGCAAGGGAACAAATTTAACACATGGGGTAAATACAAAATTGTTCAGTCTCCTCTCACAACTCCCTTTTGAGACCTCAGACATCAGGTACATGGGAGAGGTACACAGTATGAAGGGATGATTTCCTAGTGCTGAGCATATATTACTTGATTGTGAATGATTACAGACTGGAAGAGCCAAGGAACCAAGCAAATTTTTGGCAGGTACATAATTCAGTTTTTTACATTAGCATCACTACTAACTCAAAACTATAGAACTGAATCTCACTGAAATTATTCTCTGAATAAAAATGTGCATTATTGTTTAACATACAATGACCATATCAAAATCATTATGTACTCAAATGAAAATCTATTGTCACACAAGCAAGAAAGAAATACAGATTAGTATAATCCAAATATTTGCAGTTCCACCGTAGCATTTGATAATATTTTTCAGTCCTTAGCCATCATAAAAACATTGTAAATAATCCTTTAACAAATTATGATAATGTTTCTATTACAAAGGGCATCCAAACAACTTTAGATTCTTTAACTTAGTTAAAGGCAAGTTTCAGTATTGTCCTTATCTTTGTCGCCATATTTGCCACAACATTTCGGCCGTTGTACGCTCCGGCCTTCTTCAGGTGGTTGGAATTTTGAACTGAACCCTTTATTTCGATCACTGGGGTAGACTGTTCTAGTTCCACGTGCCATGTTTGATGGATGTCAGTTATCAGTTATCTCCTGCTAATTTTCCCTCTGAAAGTTCTCCACTGCCTTAACCGGGTATTGAACTCACACTCTTTGGGTCTGTCACTGGATCTAACCAATGCCGTTATCCACTGTGCCATGTGTCCTCAAGGACACATGGCACAGTGGATAAAGGTGTTGACAGTGACAGACCCTTGTTTTGATTACAAGTAACCAAGTTCCCTTTTCATTTTAAAATTTGAAGAAAATTATTTAATGTACATATTTCCCTTGGCTAACAAAGTGTAAAAAAGATAGAAAACACATGCAAAAAAAATGAGAAGTGAAAATATTTCAAAAGCATAAAAATACTGTGTAAAAGCAAGCAATGTGTTAGTTATATGAAATTCTTATAGTTGTGTCAGTCAATAGCATAAATCATAAGAAAATTTTTACAGATCTTTCAGAGGGAGAGGTCAAGAGAAGCACCGACACAGGGAGGTTTCAGGAGAAGCATCAATGCAGGAAGATAAATAAGGTAATAATGTCCTTAAATTATCTTAAGATAATTTTTCTTAAATGAATAATGAATTTTTACAAGAATCCTTTTCATTTTTTAAAAATTTTAATTAGAAAAATTTAAGTTTTAAATCTTTTAAAAATCTGTATTAATTTCAGCCTCTTAGATGATATTAAGTGATAAGTAATCATAAATGAAAATGCTTAATACAGATCATCAAACACCAATATTTTAAAAATAATTTTTGTGTATAAATGTGCCCATTTTTGTAAACATGAGAGACTATACTTGACATTATCAGAAAATAAGAGCAATGACTATAGTAAATTTAAAGTAAACATTTCTTAAATTCAATAAGTTTTAGATTAAGAGAATATTCTAAAATTTTTTTTAGGTTACCGAGTACTTAAGAATTAAACAAGACACTCATGAAATTTTCTTCAATTATATTTTAGAGATAATGTCTCTGTGGAACAACATTAGTCCTGTCAAACACAGCTACTGTTAGGTTTTAAAAAATGGATTTCTGCAATATTTTAGACTTAAAGCAAATAATATTTGCTTCAAATAAGATTAACTGTACTTTAAGTCAACTAGTATTCAATATTTTTCATTTTAAACTTTAGGCATCTTTCTCCTTTTGGGAGGTGGGGGTATATATATATATATATATATATATATATATATATATATATAGAGAGAGAGAGAGAGTATTTAATAATAGTATTGTTATGTTGTAATAATATAATACTTCATATTATTCTTTTATTTAACCTGACTATAATATTTTTTTTAACACAATTTTAAGTGTAGATTTTTCTTTTACTTTTCATTTGATAGTTTAATAAGTAAACATGTTCTTTTCTTTTAAATTAAGGATTTAAAATGATGCATTTCCTAAATATATATATATTTTTTTAATCTTTTTAATATATTAATAATTCAAGTTTTTTTTTTTTATCTTTAATATAAATCTATTATATCCATTAAAATTGGATTTATAGTATATTTTTTTAAAAAAAATGTTTCCCTATTTTTCAACTTCAGGTCTATATAAATTACGTCAGTCAACTTCATGTATCTCCTTTCATCATCCTCCATGTCTAGACAATGCTCAATACCTTCTTTCTTTATGACCTATCTTGTCTCTTCATGAATTCTTTTACTCTGTCTTTATTTTTTTTGTTTTTTTTTTGCATTTTAAATTCATTTTTAAGCCAGTCTCATTTGATTTTTTCTTATCCAGCTGGGGGTTTGAAAATCATGCAAATTATTTTTAATTTGTAAGTGAAATAGCTATTAGCAAGAAATAATTCCTATTGGAGATTCTATATCTCTCTCTCTCTATCTATTAGATATATATATATAGGTACCTCCACGAAAATGTAAACAAACAGAGATAGCGTGATGAAAAAGACGCTGAACTTGACGAAAACAAGTTTTTATCGTTGAATATTCATATTATTATTAAAAAGGAAAGATCAAAGTATT
>OZ010597.1:67111519-67211519 GCA_963932145.1 Acanthosepion lycidas | reverse complement strand
TCAGTTTTACATCCCTATAGAAATGGAAGTTTATAAGGTGCATTTTATATATCTGATGCTTTTTTTTTTTTTTTTTTTTTTTTTTTTTTTTTAAAACCATAAAGGCAAAAATGCCTTGCAAGCAATAAAAAAAAAGCCATGTGCTGTGTACAGTGAAAGTGCTTTAGCTGACAGAACCGTATGGAGTTGGTTCGCTAAATTTAGAGTTGTAGCCTTATTGATTGAGAATAACTGACATTACACAATGCAGGAATTAGTAGAAACACTAAATTTATCAAAATTCACCCTCCATGGGCACTTAGTGAAGCTTGGATACTCAAATCTCTATTATGTTTGAGTACCACATGATCTGAGTGTAAAGAATCTTTTGGAAAGCATTTAATCTGTGATTTGCTACATATGCACAATGAAAATGAATAGATTTTGAAGTAAATTATAAGAGGTGATGAGAAATGCATCATTTACAACAACATTCAGTGAAAAAAAATCCTGGAGTAAGCAACATGAGCCAACTTTTTAGCCACCTCAAAAGCATGTCTTCATCCTAAGAAACTCATGCTGTGCATCTGATGGGATTGGAAAAGAATCCTGTACTTATGAGCTTCTCCCAAGTCACCAGTTAATTGATTCTAAAAAGTACTGCTCACAAATGGATGAATTAAGAAAAGAATTGGCAAACAAGAAAGGTGTTGTTTTCCATCAAGATAGTTCCAGACCTCATGTTTCTTTGGCGACCTGGAAAAAATTGTTACAGCTTGGCTGGAATGTGTTACATACCACCCGTCAGATTCACCAAACATTGCTCTTTCAGATTTTCATTTATTCATGTCCTTGCAAAGTAATTTCAAATGGTAAAAATTTTAATTCTTTAAATAACATAAAAAAACACCTTAATGAGTTCTTTACAGAGAAATTACCAAATTCTGGGAAAATGAAATCTAAGTTGAAGGAAAAAATGGAGAAAGGCTATGCAACACTATGGTTCATATTTAGTTGAATAAATATTTAATGGCATAATTTTGTTTTGTTTTAATTTCCCTTAAAAATTGGATATAAGAGCATGATGTGAAAAGACATTAAAAACCAGAATTTTTGGACATGCCTGTGTAATTTCTCAACAAAATATAAAATGATGATCGAAGTTTGTTTTTTTTTGTGGGGGGGGTTATATTATTGATCAAATCTATTGATTTTGGCCTAGTTGTTAGCATGACTACGGTTGTGGAGTAATCCGAGTTTAGATTATGTGCTTTCCTTAAAAAAGCAAAGTAGGACCTGGCTTGCTGTGATGTCCTTAATGGCTGAGCAGTAAAAAAACACTGGATCAAATGGTGGGTTGTTTCACCTACAAAGGGGGACAGATTTGATCCTTGCCTTGGACACACTGTCTTGATTGCACAAGCCAATAAATACATGGAATACACAATTCAATAAATAAAAATGGGGCATCTATTTCAAGTAGGAAGTGTCCACTATAATGTTGGAAATAAAAATGTCATATTAAAAATAAATTCACTAATTCTTTAGATAAATATGGGTAATTCCACATCAAGCCAACCAAAATTTCAGAATTTTTTCAATTTTTGCTGATTTCAAAATAGCATAATGTGCCAAATTTGTCACCTTATAACTTTGTAGTCTAAGAAGATGCCAAATTGAGATTTGGTAGACCTATAGAAAACAGTCGTTTTCATTTTATCTTTATTTTCCATAATTTTATAGTTACAGGTTGCTAAAAATGGGAAAAATTGTGATTTTGCACTTTTTTGGTGAGTGTTTCTGTCATCCATAAAAGCTAAACCATTAGCAATAGAATAAGAAAAATAAAGTTGGAAAAACATTGAAACATTTTTTTTTTACAAGTGTTACAGGATTCCTAGTTGACAAAAATTTGCCCCGCCCCCCAACTTTATTTTTTGACTTTTTGGATTGTGCTCCAATCCCAAAATTGGACTAGGCTCCCTCTTAATGCACCATTTTATAAAAAATCTCTTACTCCTTAAATAGGATTTTTTTTACTTCCCGATAAATATTTTACTTATTTTTTTTAATAATTAGTGGGAATTTAAATTCCCATGTTTTTGCTAAACTTAAATTATTTTCTGTGTATTGCTTCAGTAGTAAACATAATTGAAATTATTATTAAAAAATGTAGCTGTTTTGACTCAAGCAAAATGCAGACTGTCAAAATTAATCTCAGTAAATTTGATATATTATGTTTAAATAATTCTTTAAAAGATTTTAATTAGGTGAAAAATACCTCCTGAAATGAGTTTATACTCGCACCAAAAAACACAAAATAGCAATTTTTACAGCATATAACTATAAAATTGTAAAGAATAAAAATAAAATAAAACCAGAAATGTTTTCTCTATGTATTAGACTATAGGGCTACCAAATATCAACTTTTTTTTTATAATTTCACCCAAAGCAAGACAATAGAGTCGCTGAGATGCAAGTGGTTATTGAGGATGAAAAAAATATAAGGAAAATAAAACATCAAAGAGTAAGAACAAGAACAGAACTGAAATTAAGACAGATGATTACAATTGACATGGCATTTAAATTTTTTGAAGATCAAAAGTGCAATGAGTCATTCTACATGAGGTTAGCATTAACCATGCTGATGGAAAGTAGAAAGAGTTCTCTCAGATGATTAATAGGGAGCAATTTCTTTTTGGAGGTGTTAAAATTAACAAGCCATTCATTATCCTAGTTAACAACAGAATGTAGGTCATTTCTGAGATCAGATGCCAATCTGACCTTATTGAACCAGACTTACTATTAAGACAGGAGTAAATAGCTGTGTCATAAGCATAAATACTAAATTGAGAACTGATGCCATCAGGAAGGTCATTGATGAAAGTTAGGAACAACTTATGTCCAAGGATAGGGCCCTGAGGGATACCTGTATTAATACAGATACCTGTATCTAGAAGAGTGGCTGTTCAAGACAACTTTTATTTCAGGATTTGATAAGAAAGACTGAATTAGTTCAAAAATTCATCCAGAAATACCATAACCTTTCAACTTGTGAAGAAGACCAGTATGCCAAACCTTATCAAATGTTTGAGATATCCAAAACAGCTTGAGCTTCACCATTCTTATTTGATAAACTTTTAGCAATAATCGTTAATACTTCAGCAATCAACCTAGAAAAGCAAAAGCTATATCACTTATCTGAGAGAAGGCATTGTAAGGTGAGATGCTTAACCAATTCAGAGTTGATTAGAGTTTCTAGTACTTTGCCAAAAAGAGGCAAAAGGCTAATAAGCCAATAGAAGGATCAAACAGTTCAGAGTTCTTAAAGACTGGAACTACAGAAGAGGATTTCCAACAAACAGTAAAGCAAGAAGCAGCAAGGCATTTATTGTAGAGTTTAGAGAATAGGAGCCAGTTCAGGAGCACATTTGTCAAAGATTATTGTAGGGATACTATCAAGTCCACACACTTTGAGTGGATACAGTTTAGAAATGATACCAGAAACCATGGATAGAATTAAATGCATATCACTCAATAGCAACTCAGTCTTAAGTGGAAAGCCAAACAAAGATACTCCAGATGAGTCAAGAGTAGAATTTGAAGAGAATTTACAAGGAGGACATTTTGCTTGGTATAGAATACAAAGTTAGGAAGTGCCAAAGTTGGCAAATCCTGTGATTTTGAAACTAGCAAAAATTGCCAACAAATTTTAAGAGGCCATAACTCTTGAAGTAAGAGTTTAAGGAAGTAAAAATTTTAGTGGTTTTAGTTTCTCATATGCAGGTACAACATACTAAGCTTTCATCAAAATCTGAGATGGTGTCCATGAGACCATTACTTGAGGTGATATGGAATAATTAATGTATGTTTGGACAGCAACCTTTCTCTTAAACATCTTTCATTGAATATATAACAAAGAAAATTTAATTTTTTTTTCTTAGTTCTTCTGATATATATATGTGTGTGTGTGTGTGTGTGTGTGTAAATCTCTTTAGATTTGGTGGATGAAAAACCTGGATAGCACAATTTTTTAAACAAACTGGCAACCAAGAAAAAAAATTGGGAAAAAAAAAAAAAAAAAACAGAAACCTCCAAACAGGGTGAAAGAAAATCACCCAGTACCTTAAATTTCTGGCAAAACAAAAAAACAAAAACAAAACTGAGTAATTAGTGAAAATGAAGAGTGCTCAGTACAGTAAGTACAGCAAAAGTAAAGTAAATCAATCCTAATAAGCCAGGTAGGTAGGTAGTACCTGACTCATTAAGATTTTTATATTATATATATATATATATATATATATATATATATAAATGAATGAAAGGTGTTCAATATTTATTGTTTCACTCAGATTAATTTCAATTTATTTTTTGGGGATGTTTATGATTTGTTTCATAGAACTATATTATATTTGTATCATTTCAGGCATTAGATTTGGAAATGGCTTAAAATTTAACTAAAAGAAATCACCATTTTAGAAATGTACAAGACTCTCTGAAGGATACTGTCAAAACATTAGTTTGAAAAACCATAAAAAAAAATAAAAAAAATAAAATTCATCAAGCCTAGGGATCTGAAGAATGGACAAGGACAAGTTCGTCCTTGAACTGCTCAAACCCCAGGGGCTTATCAAAATCTACCTGGAGAAGTTGAGAAGAAATCTGAAGTCTCTCAGAAATCTTACAAAAGAGGCATATGTATCCACTGGAAAAAAAAAAAAAAGAAAAGAAAATGCTGTTATCTGCAAGATCTGTGGAGAAACAACAAGCCAGATGCAAAGTTCTCAAGTGCATTCTGGGTAGGTATGTTCCTGAACTTTGTGTTTAGTGATAAGAAATTTGATGCTCAACAACATTTTAACCACCAGAATGGTCAGATTTGATCTCAAACAGGAAATCGTGAACCACAGACAGTTACTAGAAGACAAGGATCAGCCTCTGTGATGGTGTGGGTTGCGATGACTGATACAGGAAAAGCCCTCTGGTTTTTGTGAAACCAAAGGTTAAACTCAACCAAGAAACTTATGTGAAGGACATTTGAGTCATCACTGTTTCCTTGGGTTAAAAAGAGTTCAAAAATTGATGTTGTTCATTCCAACAAGACTCAGCACCCTTTCATGGGGCTAAGACACTCTTGAATTGTTACTCAAAAGTGGCTAGCAACCAATGTTCCTCACTTAATCTTAAAGGAAGAATGAGCTCCAACATCCCCAGATCCAAATCCTTTTGACTACAGCATCTGAGATATCTTAGAAAACAAGGTTTTTGCTACACCCCACCACAGTTTGGAGCCTTTGAAGGTAAAGCTCTTGAAGGAACGAGACAAAATCCCCCAAAGTGTTATCCATCCCTCATGTCAAGAGTCTTCAACAAGTTATTGACACAGAAGGAGGGCATATTAAATAAGTTTATGGACATTTATTTTTTGCTTCCACTTTGTAAAATAATTAAACTGTTTTGTTTAATAAAGACGGAAAAAAAAAAAGCAAAATTTCTAACACTAATTATTGAACACCCAGTATGACAATGTGTAAAAAGTTTTTGTGCGACGTGTTTTGTCCATTAAAACTTCAGACTAAAATGATGTTCATGTTGATGTGGCTACATATGCACATAAAGGAGATGGGGGACAATGAGAATTTTGAATTTAATTTTTGTTTTAAATATATGTTTAATGTATACAGTAGTCAATTTTATTTAGTTTGTTTTTCTTTACCTTTCCATCACTTTTGTTATGTTGCCAAGAAAGGTGAAATTTAGTAAGAAACTGAACATAAATTTACAGTGTATGATCTAGCAATTAAAGCACTTTTTATATATTTTTATCTATGTAAATTGCTTTCTCTTAATTAGAGTAGCCTTTATTAAAACCAAAACTGTGCTCAGATTCTTCGTAATTAGTAACTAATGCATTTAGTAGGCTGTTTTGTAATAGATCCCTTTTGTGTTCATATAATCTTTTATTTAAAAATACCTCAAGGTTTCTCCTATGTATTCCTTGTGGCAATTATTACAGCTGACAGAGTAAATTCCTCAAGTTTTAGCTTATTTTGTTTATGCATTAAGTCTTTTACTGTATTAGAAGTAGTTGTAACAAATTTTATGCAAAGCTGAGACAAATTCTTTTCATTTGTAAATGTAATAGGTTGGGTAGAATAATATATTTTTATTCATTGGGTTGTCAGAAGGTCCGCTTTTCTATTTTGAAATATCTTACAAGACATTTGTTATGAAAAAATTATGACATTGAAGAGCTTGAAAGTATTTGCAATGTATTTCTTGTCTTAATGTAAATATTGAGGGCCACAAATTCTAAGTGCCATTAAATAGAATCCAAGGATTATTCTGAATTTCATCATCTTGTTCTGGTGAGAATAGAAGTTTATAAGATCAATTTTATTAGCTGATTTGCAATGAACACTGAGCTTTATACTATTATTACTGCAATGTAACACAGTGGAATGGTAAATATGGTTCGTTCCCATTTCATAAGTAAATACTTTTCTGTTGTATGTTCAACTTTGTTCAGTTAATTTATTAAAAATTTGAAAATGCGATTGATTGATGAAAAAAAAAAAATAAAAAAATAAAAAAATAAAAAAATTAAATTAAATTCCAAATTCTCTCTTCATGAATATGTGTAATCATATCAATGTAAACATTACTTTAGCCCAATGAAATCCTAAAGGATTTAATGCATTACAAGGAAACTTATTTTCAGTTCCCCACCTCCCACCAAACTTCTCTCTCTCTCTCTCTATATATATATATATATATATATATATATATATATATATATATATATATATATATATATATATATATATATATATATATATATATATATACACAGAGTCAAGCTGTCTTAACCAAATCTAATTTTACTTTTATCACAACCGAAACTCAGGCTTGTTTTTGCTAAAGTTCAGTTTCTTATAATTTCAATTTTAGAGGTAGCATAATTATCCTTCATCCCATTTTTGATAATCAACATTATCAAATTTCAAGGACATTACATTCTGAAACAGATCAGACTATCAAAACTATCAAATTGATCTATTCCTGCATTTTCCTGGGTCAAGGATTAAGATTAGCTCAGGGATTATATAATACCAGATTTAAATCTCACCAACATACAGTTATATCCAATGAATATAAAGTTTTACAAGCATTTTAGTTTACTATTATCTACTCTAAATTGATCATTGGTACCAGCTTTAAATTACGATTAATACAGTTACAGATGGTACAATGCTACCATTAGCACTTAAATGTATCAACTGCTATAGGCAGACAATGTAGAGTCAGTTCTCAATATCAATGTTATTAAAATGAATTGTTCAGCAATGTCAAAATCATGCAGAGAACTGATGAAAAATAACTTAATGCCTATTCAGTTTATATATATCCAACTCAATTTACAGTTTGTAAAAAGAATTTATTCATTAATAAAGCAAATTGTTCAATGAGAATCAATTACAAGATCTTAGCCATAAAATCTATTTCCATTACTCCAGATATAGTCAGAAATATTAATGAGGTTTTCTTTTAAATTTGTTTCATTTACTTAAATGACTTTACTCCTGTTTTACTCTGGTTTGGCAGAGTGAAAGAAAATTGGTTACTTTTAACTACTATATTTCAATTTAACCGCAGTTATGAGTGATATTTCAAGATTAGCTAATAACTTCAAGTTACTCTAATATATAAATATTATTTACAGTATGTATATATTCATATATTCCAAATTTAATAGTTTCATATTAAGTAAATCTTTACAAAAGTCTTTTTGGATAGATAAAAAATCTATTAACATGCATTCAAGAATAGAACAAGATCAATAACGTAATGCTAGTGATTTTGATTCAATTTTAACTTGCCTATATATAATTGATTAAAATAAAAAAAATTAAAAACTTATAACCTAAGAAATTCTAAGAGGTTTTATTCACTTGAAAATTTCAAACAAAAGAACATTGGTATGTTAAAAAAAATTGAATATCAGCAGTAGCAAAAGAGCTTGAGACAGAGGTAATCGTCACAATTTAAATTCAAAATAAAACAGATAGTCAAGCATCTACTGCCTTGAACTTGTTTAACTTTTCAATCCAAGAAAAGTTCAAATTTTTTTTGTTAAAAATGAAAAATCCAAGCAGATTGTAAAAAAATCTCAATATCAGAAGCTAGAGATAGATATTTAATTGAATTATAGCATTAAAATGAAAAAAATCTTTTTCTTTTTTCAAATTTTTTTAAAACTCAGACAGAAAAGGAACATTTTTAATGTAGTTTCAAGAGACAGAAGTTTCTGTATTCAATAAACATGAAGAGTAAAGTTCAATTTTGTTTTCATTTTTTTTTTTTTTTATAAGAGTAAATTATTTGATTAATAAATAAACAAAGTTCTGTAATCAAAATATATAATTTAACAAATATGGGAGGTCAGAAATAAGACCCAAGTATTAACAATTTAGAAATAAGACAAATAAAATTTAAATATTTAAGAGTAAACCTTTATATCACATACAATAAAGAACAATGTTTCTAGACTAGTTTCAAAGTTCTAATATTTTTAAAAACCTGTTGCAGAATTATCACTTATATTAATAATTTGGCCTGCTCATTAGCAAGTGCAAGTTTCAATGCTTTAGCTAGTTTTGGATTTTAGATAGAATTTCATCAATCAATAGAAAAGTTAATTTCAGAGTGTAGGCATAACTTTATTTTAATTTTGATTAAAAACTGAAGAATATTTTCCTAAAGCATAATACAAAGGGATGTTGAGAAGCACCTTATATTATAGATTTTGGAGAGGGAGCTAAACTTTTCCAAATAATGTAACAAATGCTGTTACCCAAGACTATATAACTAAATTTTTTTTACCAAGATGACAATTTTAAAATTAACATAAAAAATAAATATAAAAAAAAAAAAAGATTGCTATTAAATTATTAAGAAAAAATATTAGAAGATAATAATTTTAAAAAGTCATGTGAATTTGTTTTAAAATTTGGGCCAGTAAAAAATTAATAAGCAGCTAATTCCATATAGGCCATAGTGTGGGTAGGCATATAAGATATGAATGAAGCTCAAGGAGAGATAAGCTGTAAACTATTTGAGATAGGATTAGGAAAATCAACAAAGGAGCGAGATGGAAGTGAGGATTATAAATCTAACTAGAACAAATCCAACAATGAATACAACATCTCCACTTGGGAAAAAAAAAAAAGCTATTAAAAAAGAAATGGAGAGATTTTGAGTTAATTTTGTACAATCTTCATTTGAAGATATCTGATCCTGTTGTCAAAAATACTGTAATAGAAAAAATAAGAGTAACTAGAAGGGGGAGGCAGAGCAGGCTTTTAATCAGCAATTTGATTTGATTGATTCATTTTCTACAGCTTAACTCTTTGCAGGTTATTTAAAGCCAGAAAATATCTTTTGGAGTGTAAGAACATTTTGAGGATAGTAATGATTTAATGATACAGGTTTTACCCATAACTGTAGGGAGAAGAGGTGGATTCATACTTTTCTCATGGGTATTTGTGTACATAAGTGAATTCCAACTGGAATTGGAACTCAGCTCTCCAATTAACAATTCAGAGATATTTTCTATTACATCACTGCACATCTAAGCTTACAGCACCTGGTATTCCAAAGTGGTCACCCATCTATCTGACCAAGCTTGATGTTACTTAACTTCAGTGATTGTAACTGGCGTTTCAACATATGGTCATAAGCCCTTTTAATCAACAAAGAATAGCCAAGTGAAGCAGGATTTGAGAGAGAACAGTGGAACAGGGTCTGTTGTCCAGCTATGCATTGACAGGAAGTTGGTCATAATATAAAGCACATTTTGAACCACCTGAGATCAAGATAGTCCTTAATCATATATTCTTGCTAGCTGTTCCAGAACAATTGTTGCTTTCACTACCTTTATCATCTAAAAATCCATTTAAATTACTATGCAATTCACTGTTAAAGTAAGAATACCCATGACTAACAAAGACAAACAGCTTAAGAGTTAACTAATACTAGAATCTGGAAGGCTAAGTGACCAACCCAAAAATAAGGTTTAATATGTTTACCCAAAGTGGACCATTAAGTTATTGCATACTAACAAATGGATATTTTGCAATGTGTGTGTGTTTATGTACACACAGACACACACAGTGTCTCTGGGTAAATTTTTTTAACTGATCCAGTCTTTCTTGTCAAATCATGAAATGAAAGTTATCCTGAACAGCCACGCTTCTAGATCCTTTTATACTAACACATCTATCTCCCCAAGGCTCTATCCTTGGTCCTACTTTGTTTTTAATTTTCATTTTAATGACCTTCCTAACTTAGTATCTATACTGATGACAACCATTTATTTCTGTCTCAATAGTAAATCCAATCAGCTCAATAAGGTCAAATTGGTAGCAGATGTCAAAAACGACCTTCAGTCAGTTAACTAGGGCAAATGATAGCTTGTTAATTTTAACACCTCCAAAACTAAACTACTCTATTAATCATTTCAGTGACCCCTTTTGCCTTCCAGCATGGCTGATGCTAACTGCTGGAAGAGTGACTCATTGCACCTTCTCAGGATAACGTTTTCAGCTGACAAAAAGTGGAAAATGTATATTGAATCCATTGCTTGGTCAGCTTCTAAGAAAGTTGGTTGATTGTTGTGCTAAACAATTTTTCTCTCCAGAATATATCTCTACATCTACCATTCATCCATGCTTAGAATATTACTGCCACATATAGTCCAGTGATCCTGCTATAGATTTAGTGATCCTGCTATAGTTTTAGAGATCCTTGATAAAATTCAATGAATCAGCAATATCATTGCGCCT
Organism: Acanthosepion lycidas; assembly: GCA_963932145.1. Lineage (NCBI taxonomy): Eukaryota > Metazoa > Mollusca > Cephalopoda > Sepiida > Sepiidae > Acanthosepion > Acanthosepion lycidas. The sequence goes on along the minus strand of OZ010597.1, from coordinate 67,200,696 downwards.
CAGCTTCAGTCACTTTCCCATTGCTGTAAAGTTGTTTCCTGTGGCTTTTCTATAAATACTTTCATGGTAATTGTTCGGAGGAGCTCTTCACTATGGTACCTATGAATGTAAGTGCAGTACTAGACTGGTTTTGAGGTCTCATCGATATACAGATGAGTTAGCTAGATGTAACTAAGTTCTATGCAGTTTCTTGTTTGTGCAACTCCTTTTTGGCTCCATGTTTTTCAGCTGACTTTAATCTTCAAAAATTTAAATGCAATGTCAATCACTATCTACTGTCTGATTACTCCTCTTCTGTACTTGCTCCTTAGTAATGTTTTTGTTTTCTAATTCTTCCATACCCTGTAATCCACTGTGTCTTAGTGACTTTACTGCCTTGCTTGATCAATAAAATAAATAATACATTAATAATTTCAGGTAAATCATTTGAGAAAAAAAAAATTAAATTGTTAAAATAATTGTATGTAAACCTTTTGCTTTCTAATCCATTGCATACACTTAAGTTCTAAATACAAGGGGTAGCAAGGTTTTTAAAAATAATTTTCAGTAATGAAACGTTGACACAATGCTTGTGTAGCTTAAGTTAAGGGGAGGAAATATGAATATTTAAAAGGTGTGGTTGGAATAAAGAAGTCTCAGTGGACTTTAAAAATAAATAAAAATCTTGATCCATCTATTTGAAATTTAAAAGGTAGTGTTCAAAAGCTCAACTGAATGTCAATTTTAATTGATCACTTATTCCATTAATGTTTTTAGGATCCTTTAGAACAACAATACGTATTCTAAGTCACTTTATTGTCATACCTGATTTTACAATGAAGACAAGATTAAAATCTGTATACAATTTCAAAATGCAATGTTTTGCTAAAATGTTCGTAAGGGGGATATAGGCATTGTAAAAAGATCTCAAATGCTAAACTTTTATAAACTACAACATTGAATTTCATGCATAAAAAACAGAAGCTTAATAAAAAAAAATACTATTTTAAAGAAATAGCAATGTTTACTTAAATTAACTGGAAACACAGTATCTACCTAATGTCAAAATTAACAATGGATAAAATAGTAATGCCATATACGTTAACATGCTCATTTATTTTCAGAATCATAAGAGTGATTAATAATAGATGGTTAAAAAATGACATGGAACAGATTTAAAGAGTAGTTACTAACTTGTTAGTTTTTTCAAAATGGCTTTCTTACTCAAATTTCGGAAGCATTTTACAAAATGAACAATATAGCCAAACTTAAAGACAGAAATCCTAAACTGATAAGCACAGAAAAAAATTACGAACTATTCTGTAAATTTTGTACTAAAACCTATTTGATGCCAGAAAATCAACTGAACGTGTTTCCAAGAGAATTGGTTTATGAGAGTTTTTCGTTGGTGAATAGAAAAGGAAAAAAGTTCCTGGAGTTCAAATTCTAAATTGAAAACAGTTTTAAATCAATGATTGAAGGATACAGAAAACCTAAGCAACTAAGACATTATATGATTGGAAAGCTGGGACACACTAAAATGTCCAGCCACCTAGTTAATTATACCTCAAACTAGCAATCACAAAGTTAAATGTGGCAACCGTTTCAAAATCAGTGCCTGTCCACCGTTAAATTAGATAGATTTTGCACAAGTACCAAACGACCTTATAAGAAGATATTTAAAGCTGAGGAAAGAGTTTTGTAAATAACGTACGCAAAAGGCATCTTGTTAAAAATGGAGGAGACAATAAACCAGCTGTCCCAGAAAATTCAAGAGTCTCTGTGGAATGGTTCAACATCAATGTTTACAGGGCTAGGATACGTGAAAAGAAAATTATAGAGTACAAAGAATTTCTCTATAAAAACTTACATTTAACCAAAAACCTTAATATCAAATTTTTAAAAAGTTCATTATCAGCAGTGTTTTTTTTTGTTTTGTTTTTTTTTCAATTAAGCAACGACGGCAATAAAAAGTAAAGGGGTGCAAAAACATACAGTTTAAGAGAAAAAGGTTGCTTTAGTAACAAGAGGAGATAAACTCTGAAGATTTGTTAATCTTGTCTTGGACCTAATTAGAGAGAGTGGGTATCTAGATAAATATTTGTTGACTGTTGGAATTTATTGTTTATGTAAATTCAGTGTCTACCTACAGTAAATATTGTCCAGCGTCTGATTGTGAAAAAAAAAAAAAAAAGAGAAACGAACGCACACGAAAATGTCGTTATTTACAAGAAACAAGACAAACTGAAAAAAACACAATAAGACTAAAAGAGTAGTTTATGAATAAAATGAAATCGTTTAGAAAAAAAAAACAAAAAACAAAAAAAACATCGATTCACGAAATCCTCATTAATGAACAAAAAATACATTTTTTCGGAAACGATAACTTACAAATTAAATTACTTCTCCATACAAGAAACTAAACAGCTTGAACATCAAAGTCTCCACGACCAAAGTTACTGTTTGTGTTTGTTTAGCAGCTAAATTCAAACGAACAGTTGGGAAAGATTGCTTTTCACTTTTCAATCAGATTCTAAAAATGAATGAAGTGTGAGAAAATCATACGTGTAAATTTTTTCTCATGTCCTATCAGATCTTGCTTGTTTGGCTAAATAAATTAAGGGAGGGGAAGCGTTGTCTAAAATCAGGAATAACAGATTTCTCAGCAAACTAAAAGATGACTATCAAATAAAAATAAGATGAGAAAAATGTTTACAATTTTACATCTGAAGTCTTACAAGTTTGAAATACATAAAACAAACAGCAGTTACGGACGATTTCCCCGATTTTTTTTACACCAGCTGGCAATATAAATGAATAAAAAAATGTTCTTGAAACAAGCCCCCCCAAAAAAAAGTGATAAAAAAGTGTAAGGCTTAACTTGTTATTGCTGGTAACAATATCGTCTGGCTGTTCAGTGAATGAAACAAAATTTTGTTGGTTCCTTCCTTGTTTTTGTTTTTTTTAAAGAAAAAAAGTTTTCTTATGGCCGAGTAAGCGAGTAGAGTTTTAAAGAAAACGAGAAAAGAAAGGAAAGACGAAATATCAACATTAAGTCTCCATCGTTTCGTGGCAAGAAAGATAAATTAAAAGACGGTTACAAAAAAAGTTTGGCGTTTGTTAACTGAACAAATTCACGATGTGAGAATTAAAAATTAAATTTTCATCCCAAATTCTTGCGGTTCTTCAGCCATAAAAAGACAGGTTTTTGTTTGAGTTAAAGTGGTTAATTTGTGAAGTTTAACGGTAACCCAATATAGAGCAGTTTAAAGAAAGAAGTTATATTGAATAAGAATCACTCTACAGCTGAGTTTAATACTTTAAGGAAATTATTTTATGACATTTCCTAAGCAAGCAATGAAAATATTCATTTAGTTTTAAAAGATGAAGTAATCTGTCTCCTAACTTCGTTCTGTAGGACATCAGTGCTAGTAGTAAGCAAAGCAGAACGTAGCTTGGATTACATAAACCTGCACTAAGAACTTCTCACATATTTTCACAAATCAACTCTAAGAATAGGTTGAGCGTACATTAATCTTTTAAGTTTTATTAATCAGGAAAGACACTAACACCTTCCGTTCATTAAAAAAAGTTTGTTTTTTTTTTTTAAATAAAATATAAAAATTTTATGAAATGATACAACTTTTCTAAAAAAAAAAAAAAAAAAAAAAAAAAAAAAGAAGAAGAGTTTCGATTTGAGCATTTGGAAAAGAAAATCAGAAACGAGTAATTACAACAGAACAAAGCACAGCATTTGCATTTCTAATTGGATTGAACGAACAGTAAATTTTAAGGCTGTGGTTTTAAGAGTATTAGTCACGTTAATGGAAATTAAACTGACACAAGCAGAAATGAGTTACTCTTCCTTCACGAAAAGTTTAGGATCCATTAAAAAAAGAAAAAAAAAATGGACCAACTTAACATTTTATAAAGTTTGCTTGTTAAACAAATAATTCTTGTTGATGAGAAACTTTATGTGCTAGAAAAAAAACTTCAGATCTAAATTAGATCTGAAGAAAGGTCATGGTCCCTAAAAAAAAAAAAAAAAAATAAACTTTCGCTGGAAAAGTGGTTAATGATGGCATTAAGAAATAAGGATGTTGACTTAAAAATAGATTAGAGTTATAGATAGACAAAATAATAAGTGGAAAAATAGTAACGTTTTAAATTGATAAGTAATTTATTTTAATTAAAAGAGACCTACATTCAAAAATATTCAATGTAATATTACAAACCACCGGCAAGTAAAGTGATAAAATAAATTAGTAATCTCCTTTACGTCCATGTTTTGATTAGTAATAACCACGTTATTTTTATTTATTTTTATTTGAGAATAGTCTCATCACCATTTTTGAGAAATTATGCCCCTACAATTGGAAGAGGGCCCCGACGAGAGAGAAGGAAAGGAAAGTAAGCAAGGTTACCGTATTTGAACGAAAGGAAAGAAAAGAAAAATAAATCAAACATCTACAAAGACATACACCATAAATTTTGTCAGGATATCAACGTTAATCGAAATAAAATAAAATAAAATGTATTTTTTTTTTTTTTGTAGGAGTGTGCAAACGAAATGTGTATGAGGAGTAGGACAAGACAAAAAACACTGTTAGTAAGCATTCATACATGCTAACCCCTGCAGATGACCGTTTTTCTACCTTAAAAGACACTGGTGAACAGAAACACAAGCAGACCCACCTTTACAATAAATGCACGTAAGTAAATACACCAACTTTTTGTTTGTGTGTAGCTTTTCTTACTTCTTTTAGTCGTCATCTGCCATCTTGGTATGCGGCGTTTGGCCTGTGCTGCTGCTGTTCCCAGCATGCACTACTCGACAAGAGAAAGGAAGGGGAGGAAATTAGTTTCTAACTTGGCAGACATTGAAGTCCCCCCTCCCAAGTGATTCCGATACATTTCTCTGACTCACTCTCTAAATTGTTTCTGCTTTAGCTACACCTCTTCTTGTGTGTGTGTTTTTTTCACTCTATCTTTACCTGCTTTCTCAATTTACCTTCGATGTACCTTCGAATATCACGTATGTATAGGGTTGCTTGCTAACTGTGTTAGTTTGCCTATTTCTACCAACGGGAGTGGTCTTCCGTGATTTAAAGCTCAAGGATTTCGAATGCTGATTTTTAAAGACAACCGGACCTCCCCACTTAATGAAAAAATGCCGCCGCAACACGATCATAACCCATTCTATATGATGGCCTTGTGCCGGACGAAACTAAGTTTAGTAATTTATGCTTTGATTTGTATTTTAATTTTCTTCTACCCTTTTGTAACTAAACTTTGTAAATCTAATTTCTAAAAAATGTTTATTTTATTTATTTATCTATTTAAAAAAAAAAAACTTTAGAAGTTTTTTCTTTCTTTCATCTATAGTTTTTGTGTCAACTCAAGTGAATTCATTCAATAATCATCGCCAACAATCATTCTCGTTTAGTATTCTTCGTTATTATTTTTTTTAAATTTATATTCACCCAAGAAGTGATATCAAACCATTTTTTTGCCAACTAACTAAATAAAAGTTAAAAAAAAAAAACAATATTCAAATGAAGGAAATAATTTTTTAATTCAAAATTTGAATTTCAAATTCAAGGAAATACAAGTACACATGTTCTGAAAAAAAGATAACATTGCTCTCTTTGAAACTTTTTTGGCAGTCTGAGTATTAGGTTTTTATTGTTTTTTTGGTTTTTTTGTTTTGTTTTTTTTACAAAGAAAGAAGAAAACAAATAGGGGCAGTGGTGCCACTTTAAGTCAATTAAAAAAATTACATCGAGTCACGTGATTGTGAAGATAAAAGGAAAACGTACTTAAGACAAATTGTATATTGATTTGCGCTGCCATTTTCAAGCAGTACAAGTAATTCTGAAAAAAAAGGTAAAAAGTAAAAACAAATTCTGTCTCATGTTGCGATAATTTTTGAAAATGTGCATGAAAAAACAAAACAGGTATTGTACGAAAAAAGAAAACAAAGGCGGATAATTCCATGAGGTCAAATAATTCCTGCATTTAACAACTTTCGTGCATAAAAAAAATATCTTCAACCTGTAGAGAATTAATTTATCGCTTAAGTAGTCAGGATCTGAAGATAATGAATACTTATTTTGAAATGTTAAAACTCATCCTTCTCAATTGAATGATTGATGCGACATAATCTCACTCTTTGTTATTTGCCCATTTACAGTAATTTTTGTAAAATTTTTACCTTAAACATTTTTATTTTTTATGTGAATAACATTTTATTCCTTTGTTCTAAAATTTTCGTTAAAATTAATAAAAGAGACAAATGCGTTCATTTGAGAGACAGAGAGGTCAGAAAAGCAATTACTTTGAGTTCGTACAATCTCCAGATTTTCAGAAACTAAAACTTGACCTCAAGGTCATCTGCTGCAATTGTATCATCTCCATAACTGCTATTTTCAAGTCATTCATAAATTCTGAAAAACTATAAAAATGTATATGGTAAAAAAATTATAAAATTATATAAAGATTGTTAAAGTTAAAGCTAAATAAAAGAATATTACAATAGACTATGATTGTTTAACTTTATTATACTTTCTTTTGAGGGGAATGTTTGAAATACATTAAAAGAAAAGAAGAATGTTACTAACATGCATTCTTTAACATCTGTATATTTCTGAGGTGAGGTATTGTAACTATTTACACTTTAAACTGTTTGGACTGTTGCCCTAAGCTTTATTGCCATATTCACAATGTTTCAGCTGTTGTACACTCCAGCCTTCTTCAGGTAATATACAAGGACATATGGCAGACATGTTGGTTGAAGTAATCAAAGAGTCGTGAGTTTAATACCTGGCCACAGCAGAGGTGAGCAAAAACTTGGATAGTTGAATTACTAAAGGGAAATAACTGAAACTGAGATATCCAGAAAAGGCATGGCATGTGGAACTAGAACAATCTACCGTAGTGGACAAAATAAAGGGTTTGGTTCAAAATTTCAATGTATATAACCTAAAGAAGGCCAATGGCTGATCATGAATATGACAATAAATATGAGGACACCTGTTCAAGCAATGTAAATAGTGTAAATATGTATTCTTTAAATAAAAATAACTGCTATAATGAAGTTAGTTAATTATAAATGGCTTGAATAGAATTCAATGTGGAAAACTTTGTATAAGTGAGGATCAAATTGATATTGTAAAATAATTGCCAAAATGAAACTTGATGGTTTGTAAAAAAGATACATGTGTAAAATTTGGTTTTCAAAAATTTATAAAATGATGTTTATGGCCTAAAACACACCTGAATGCAGTTTGCAAACAGACATTGTTTGAAGAGATATATTTGTGATTTTTTAACCAATGGGGAGAGTAAGTCACAACTCCATGGTATGAAATTTCCAATCCAAATCAGAGCTGATATGTGGCTATTTAAGAAGTCTGGTTTGTCTGACAGGCAGAAAGGATTTTGCTGTCACATGCAAAAGTTATTGACATTTGTTGTGACAGCAGTTTATGATTTAAATTGATGTTGATATATGGCTATTTAAAAAGTCTGGTTTGTCCAACAGACAGAAGGGACTTTGTTGTCACAGATGAAAATCATTGCCAGTTGTTCAGAGCTGAACTTAGATGAAGAACAAAAAAGAAAGCAGAATGGTTTCAGCATTCACAAGGATGATGACAAAAAGAAAAAAATTGAAAGAAAAAGAAGTAACTTAGAAGAGGGAGAAAAGCTGAACAACAGAAAAGAAAGAAAATTCTACAAATTTAGGGAGATATACGATTATCTTTCTATAGTTATTTGTGAAAGTTTGCTGCAAATTTTGTTGATAGTAATAATAATTTTTTTTATGAGCCCAACAGAATTGTAATTAGGAAAATTTTGTGTAAGCTTGTTTTGTAAATTCTGCATTTTGTGCTATTATTATTTTTTTATGTGATTTTAATAAATGTATATTTCTTCCAAATTTAAAATTTCATATTGGAGAAAGTTTTGAGTTGTTTATGCCTTTCATAATCCTTGGGATAAGAGATTGACATTCTCTCTTCTCCTCCTATTCCTTCCCCCACCAAATCCTTTTATCTTGCACAAAATTCTTACATCTTAAATGCAAAGAAAGTAAATTTGTTTTTGTTTAAACAAGACTCAGATTTGTGAAATTTGGAGGAAAATATTAACCATCCTGGCTAGATAACAATTCTTTAGAAATATATGCATGGTAAAAACTAAATAGAAAAAAATTCAGTTCAGAGAAAACTTAACTTTAAATACAGAAAACAAAAATTTGTGTTAACATAAAATTCAGTTTTGAAATTAATGTAAATTTTAAGTTAAGTGCGGACTTACCTTCAACAGGAAAATTTTCAGAGTAAAAATCAACTTATAAAATAAAAATTGAATCATTTTGAGATAAGAGTAATCATAACTTTAAAAATAAAATCATAATTTGTGTTAAAAGTAAAATTCAGCATTGAAACTAAAGTAAATTTTAAGCTAAGTATGGACTTAACTTCAAAAACTACATTGGAAAATTTTAAAGTAACACTCAACTTTTGGAATAAAAATTAAAATATTTTAAAAACAAATTTAACTTTTAAAATAAAATCTTAGAAATTTGTGTGTAATTCTTATATTCTGTGCTAATAGGAATATATACTTGAAAAACAAGGTGGGTAAAATAAGTAAAGGTTTATTGTAAAAACCAGTACTCTGCTTTTCGGCATAGCCTCATCCGGGTTCCTCTCTGCCTTCAGGCAGAGAGTTTGACCGTATAGCTGAAAAGATTCCAGCTAGACAGTATTTACTAGCACCCCCCCACGAGGTTAGATGTGGCACAAGGACAAGTTTTACGTGAGTCTTCCAAACTCGTAGGCTCGGACAAAAAATCCCCATAGAACCTGCATAAACAGGATTGGGTTGGTCAACTTCCCCAAACGAGACTCTGCCCTTCGGCAGAGCCTCATCTAGACTCCTCTCTGCTCAGAGGCAGAGAGTTCAACCTGCAAGCCGAAAAAGATTTTGGCTAGACTCCTCTAGTCCATTGCCCTCTAGTCCATACTTATAGGTAGTTACTACCTATAGTATAGTCACTCATGGGGGTGACAGGTTATTCCATTACATCAGTAATAAAAGTAAATTTCAGCTTTGAAACTGAGGTGTTACCACAATAATAATTTTACTGGCATTTTTCTTTAGTACTTTTGGCACATGATTTAAGCTATTTAATGCCAAAAGTACTAAAATAACTCTAATCTCAAAGAGAAGTTGTCTTTTACAGCTCTCTTTCTTCTCAGGACTGTACTATATTAAACAAAATTTATGATAATATAGAAATGTCTCTTTCTTTACATTCATCTGCAAATATTTCTTGTTTGGTGATTTTAATGCTCATCAAGTCAAGTAGCTTAAATATTCTAATGTTACTGATGTTGCCAGTATTCAGACTTTCGATTTTTTTGTCACTCAGCCAAATAGTGGATTTCCCTACTCGTTTCCCAAATAAATCTGTTCAACATTATTCTTTACTTGATTTGTTCCTTACCTCCTCTCCTAGCTCTTGTAGGGCATCACAACTCTGTCCTCTTGGCAATTCAGATCACAGTGTAGTATCTATTGATATTTCTTTTGAGTTGTCTATTCATAAGGAACCTTCTATATATAAGACTTCTTTCTGTTACCAGCATACTGATTAAGATTCATTTCTTGACTTTATTTGAGATGCTTCTTGGATTGATATTCTTAACCTTCCTATTGAGAATTGTACCACAGAAGTTTCTTCTTGGGTTAAAACCAGCATTGATGCTTTTGTACCTTCTCACAAATATCAGGTGAAACTAAAATCTTCTCCTTGGTTCATACCAGCTTGTTCAGTCACTATAGCCCATAGGAATTATTTTTTTCCAGATGTACCAGTGTGATAATTTCAATCACAACAGACACCTATTTGTGACTGCTCAAAATAATTGCATAATGTATCCTCAAAGAGGCTAAGTCTTTGTTTGCTGATAGAATGAGGCACTGTATAGCCTCTAACAAGTTTGGTTCATATGACTACTGGCAGCTCTGTAATAGTGTATTAAATAAGAATGTCATCTATCTCACCCCTGTTCACTCAATTTGAGGTGTTAAATCTTATATTGATGAAGCAGAATGTTTTGCTTATAAATTCTCTTTAAACTCTACTCTTGACATTTGGAGTGCTTTACCTGACTTTCCACTTAGAATATTGAGTGATGTGCATATAACACTGTCCATGTTTTATGCTATCACCTCTAAACTGGATCCTTACAAAACATGTCTTGATGGTATCCCTGCAATAATCTTTCAGAAATGTGCCCTTGAACACTCTCCTGTTTTCTCTAAACTCTACAATAAATGCTTTCCTGCTTGTTGGAAATACTCTTCTGTATTTCCAGTCTTTAAGAACTCAGATGAACCATCTTATCCTTCTACCTATCAGCCTATTAGTCTTCTACCTCTTTTTGGAAAAGTACTAGAGGTTCTGAATTAGTTAAATATCTAACATTGTAGGGTTTTCTTTCAGATAAGCAATATGGCTTTCACTTCACTAGGTCAACCGTTGATGTATTAATGATTATTGCTGAAATGTTTATCAAGCTTTAGAATGGTGAAGCTCAGGCTGTTGCTTTGGATATTTCAAAGTCATTTGACAAGGTTTGGCATACTGGTCTTCTTCACAGGTTGAAAGGTTAAGGTATTTCTGAACAAATTTTTGAACAAATTCAGTCTTACTTATTGAACAGCAATATGAAAGTTGTCTTGAATGGCCACTCTAGTAGATAGTTTTGCATAAATGCAGGTGTTCCTTTGACCCACTTTGTTTCTAATTTTCATTAATGACATCCCTGGTTCTCAGATTAGTGTCTATGCTGAGGATACAACTATTTACTCCTATTTTAACAGTAAGTCTGATCTGCTTGATAAGATCAAATTGACAGCTGACCTCAAAAATGACCTATACACTGTTGTTAAATGGGAAAAGGTGTGGCTTGTTAATTTTAATGCCTCAAAAACAAAACTGTTTTTTTAATCATCTGAGATAACCCTTTTTTACCTTTCATCAGCAGGGCTGATGCTAACCTCCAGGAGAATATCTTTTCGGACTAACATTTTCAATTGACATGAAGTGGAAATAGTCAATTTTTTCACCAGAATCTATCTTAAATATTTATAAGACTACCATTTGTCCTTGCTTTGAATATTGCTGCTACATCTGGTCTGGTGTTCTTATTATATATTTAGAGATTCTTGACAATGTTGAAAGAAGAATCTGAATTTTTATTGGTCCTGACCTGGTATCTCGGCTTCAGTTACTTTTCCACTACCATAAACAAAGCTTCTCTGTACCTTTTCTATAAATACTTTCATGGTAATTGCTCTGATGAACTTTTTTTTAAAGTACCTAGTCTTTATAAATTGAAGCACAGTACTAGATTGGCATCAAGGTCTCTTTATTTTACTTTTGAAATGGCTAGATTTAACTGTAAGTTCTAGTCTAACAGTTTCTTCTGTTGCATTTCTCGCTTGTGAAACTCTCTTTCGGCTTCTTGCTTCCCAATCAACTTTGATCTTCAAAAATTTAAATGCAATGTCAATCATTATCTTATCTTCTTAATTCTTATTCTTCTATCATCCTGTCTCCTTAATAGTAGTTTTTTCTCATATTCTCTAACACTCAGTAATCTCTTGCATCTTAGTGGCTTTGTTGCTTTGCTTGGTGTGAAATGATTAAAAAACTCAGTCTCATTCACAAATTTAGACTTTTGAATCTTAACCATTATTTCACCACAGAAACTAAAATAAATTATATGTGTGAACTTTTAAAATTCTCTGATTTCATTTTAAAGTAAAAATCAACTATAAAATAATAATTAAAACATTTGAGTTAAGAGTAAACTTAACTTTAAAAATAAACCATAAAAAATAGTGTTAACACAAAACTCCAAAAAAAATAATTACCTCAATTTAAATGGTACCTTTAAGTTTTAACTAAGATATAGAAGCCTTCAAAAACTATCTCACCCAATATAAAAATTGGATGCCAGGAGTAAGAGTAAAAATGTTAAATTACAGTATTTGAGAGGATTATCTTGTGGATTATTCTTTGCAGATTATCCAACATTTAACAATTACAAATGAGAATTGCGACAACACCATTCAGTTATTAAAATAATATTTTGATCATGACTATATAGTAAATGAGATATTAAAACAGATTTTTTTTATAATAATTTTCACTCTGCACAAGGTTCAAGAGCCACTCAAGGTAGAGTGTTACAGAATAAGAAGTAAGAGGCACACTTTATAAGGATATCAGTTAACACTAGACTTGAACAAATTAAAATTGTAGTGATTGGAAAAGCATCCCTTTGGGAGTCAGTTCCACAAAGTAGTGGCTTGTAGGAAGAAGCTGTTCTAGTTGAATTTACATTACATCAATGGAATGCAAAGGACGTGAGTGGTTCACTACAATGTGTATGGCATAGCAAGTCTTTGACATGAAAGTTAGAACTGGTGGAACTAAGGAATATATTTTGCCTGGGCACTTTCCATGGAAATAGCAATAGCATAGCTGGAGGCTTACCACAATTCACCTGTAGGAAAGGGGTTGTAGGGTGGAAAATAATTCATCTCCCACAAAGATGCGGAGACACTTTTGGACTCCATCAAATGAAGCCTGGTGATCAAAAATGATATACGTATAAAATTTGATTTTCACAAATTTGTAAAAAAAAGAGTCTCAAGTCTTAATGGCTTCAAAGTCTGCCTAAATAAAATTTGCAAACAGTCATGGTTCAAAGAGACATTTCTGATTTTTAACAAATGGGGAAACATGTCATGAATTCATCAAATTACTCATTCAAATCGGAGCCGATATGCGGTTATTTAAGAAGTTTAGTTTATCTGATAAACAGAAGTGATGTGGCTTTCATAAGTGAAAATCATTAGCAGTTGCTCAGAACTGAACTTAGTTAAATAAAAAAAAAAGTACAGGGATTTTGGCATTCACAAAGGCATTGACGATGACTAGAAGAAAAAAGCTAAAAGAAAAAATGTAGAGAGGAAGTAAAAATCAGAAAGAAAATTCTGTGAATTATCTTGTGAAAGTTCACCACAAATTTAAACATTTCACAAAAATAAGAAATTTATCTCATCTTGGTTTGTAAAACTGAACTGTTTAAACAAATCAGAAACCCAATGATGCCTGTGAATTTGCCATCCTTTTCAATTTCTTGTAACTTTGTTGATAGTAATTATAATTGTTTTTTATGAACTCAACAGTATTGCAATTAGAACTTGTTATCTTTGCTAAGTGTTTGGCACACAAAGGAAAATTTTGTGCAAGTTTGTTTTGTAAATTTTGTATTCTGGGCTATAATTAAATTTTATGTCATTTAATAAATGCAAATTTGACATCGTAGAAAGAGTTTTGACTTGGCTTTGCCTTTCATAATACTGATGTTCTCTCTTCTCCTCCTCTCCCACATCCAAATCCTTTTAAAACTGTTTACTTGCTATATTATTTGGTATTTATTTTAATAATTTTATTGATTAATGTATGAAAGCACATTAGTGAATTATTTTTAAAAGAAATAATTCTTCTAAAAAATTGTTAGTTTAAGTATAAAACGTATTTTATAAGAAAGGTGAATATAAAATAATTATAAATAATACAATACACTATGTTTATTAGGAGAGAATATACAATATAATACAATACAATATGTTTCTTAGGAGAGAATATAAAAAATTTATATACATATAATAAAATATGAATTAAATAAATGATTAATAAAAATGTTTAGATGAAAATAGATATTATAACAACTTTAGGTTTCTTTTCTTTAAAGATAATTTTTTTTAATTTAAAAGAATGTCAAATATATAATATAAAATTAAGTAATTTGTACATTAAAATTTCTTAAAGTAGAATGGCTTGAAAAACGGCAGTCGAAAATAATTTGGTCAAGGTGGCCAGTTTGTGATTTAACTTCCAAATTTGAAAAAGATATACACCTTTGGATGTATTGACCAATCAAATGTGTGACTTCCACTCATGCAAATTTAAAGGTGGAGATCCATCTGAAGACTATATAAGAAAACATGTTTGCAGAAAATTTCATAAGGTGTAAAAAATTTTGTAAGGTACAGAAGGTATAAAAATTTCAACCAGAAGGTGGCAAAATGTTGGAAGGTAAATGAACACAGAATGTAGCAGAAGCTTTGCAACAAGTTGTAAGTATATCAGAAAGAAAAGCTATTTTGGCTGTCACTAGTGAATAAGCTGTGCTGCTTATTACAGAAGAAGTAAGAAGCAAACATAAAAGCAGTAGTAAAAAGTAAAACCAATCCAGTGAATCTGTGTTCTACAAAAAAAAATTTTTTTAACTCCTGTAGCACTGGTGAATTCTGCAAAAAACTTCTCAGTTTTGTCTGTTGCAGATTTGAATCAGTCCACAGCAAAGAAAAAGGTGAAAAAAGTGTTTAAATATAAAATATAAGATATTTTCATCTATTTTTACAACAAAATTTTTCTTAGCGTGTGTAAGTGTTAAAATTCTTATATTTGTCAGGATACAGTCCTTTCCTTGTAGTTGGTTTCCAAAATGAAAAGAAATAAGAAATAAATGTGATTGTAATGTATGTGTAAGAAAGAAGAGGAAGTGAGGAGGAAAGTGTAAATGTCTCATAGCATGGTGAGGAAGTTGTCATCGGTTGTTTGTTGTCTTTCCTACTTTTCTTAAATACACTTCAAAGGGATCACAAAGTCTGTTTTTTATTGTTGGTGGGAACACAACACATTGGTTGAAAAATGATAAATATTTATTTTCAAAACATTAATTTTTTAACTGGAACAATGCATAATCCTTACAAACCATTCTTTTGCCATTTGTTGTTTGTCTTAGTATTTATTTCCATCTTCGATCTCCACTTCTTTCAATTAAGTAAGTGCATCTCTTTTGAAAGATTAACTTCCATCTGTTAGTCGAACTGTCAACACTGAAAATAAACAGCTACCACTGTGTTAAAAATGCACTTCTGCATTTCAGTTGTCTAAATTTGTTTTTCGTATTGCATAATTTTACTTTAACAATTTTTGCACATATATATATGTGTAAATATATGTGCAAAAAAACCCTGTTTTTAATAATCTTTTAATCTGATATGACTGAATTTATTGTAAAGATAGAAAATAATCAGAGATTTTTTTTATAAGTCTACCCTTCATTCATGCATTGAATATTGTGGCCACATCTGTTCTGCTGATTCTGCTATGTATTTAGAGATTCTTGATAAAATACAAAGAAGAATCTGGCATTTCGGCTTCAATCACTTTCTCACCACCATAACAGAGCTTCCCTTTTCTATAAATATTATGCTGGTAACTGTTCTGATGAACTTTCCTCTATGGTATATGTTGTACATATGGGAACTAGTTAGGACTTCATAGAGACTTAAGGTAATAAGGTGGCTGTAGTAAGAATGGTAAGTAAGAATGTGTTGTTTTGGTATGTTTGGGTCAATAATTGTGGCTCGTTAAGTTTAAGGCAGACCAGCCTTTCCCTACCCTCCCTTTTGGCTTTGTGTCACATTTTTTTATTTTTCAAAATAAATATTACTTTCTTCTATCGTACCTAGACTTTATGAATTTAAGCAAAGTACTAGATTGGTGGCAAGGTCTCATTATTTTACAGTTGAAATGAATATAACTAAATTCTATGCTAACAGTTGCTTCCCAGTTAAATTTGATCTTCAAAAATTTAAATACAAGGTCTATTGTCACCTACTGTCTTAATTCCTGTTTTTTTTATTGTTCTCCCTCCTTTTGTTCTCATACTCTCCAACTCAGTAGTTCATTGTATCTTAGTGGCTTTATTGCCTTGCTTGGTGTGAAATAATTAAAAAAAACAAAAATAATATAATTGGTTAAAATCTCACAATAATTTAAAACTAAATTATTGTGACACTATTTAGCTATGGTAATTAACTAATTAACCATAAAAATTACACAAGAAAATACTGAGAACAGAAAAGAAGATACCCTGAGAGTTTTAATTTTTATGTTAAAAATAAGAATGAGTTTCTTTTCTCAAAAACCCGAGAATTGGCATAAACAATGGACTCACAAAAAGGCCATGTGCGAGCTTTTGACAATTGATGCTTGTAAAAGTACTAGTTAAAGAAAACCTGAGAACAAGATATCATTTTAAGTGCCAACAAGGCAAGGCCATATGTTAATTATAAAAATTTTGGCATGTGAAAATATTCCGAAGTATTTGTTGATACAGGGTAGAGAGAATTACCCTTGTTTATTTTCCAAGATATCAACTTAAGTAGCTAGTTAAGTAGCTATGCGTCGATTATAGAATTTTGGTATGAGAAAATATCTCGGAGAATTGCTGATTTGGAGATAAAGAAATTTATCAATTTTTTTTTTTCTCAAGAATCCAAGGGTTCCTATAGATGCTCACTTCATGAAGGGACCAGATGGGAGACTTTGACAATTGATTGATGGTGTTTGTAAAAAGTGCTGGTTAAGAAGACGCAGAGTGACCAAAAGATCTGAGATATTTTAAGTGGCCATGTGTGATTCGTAAGAATTTTGGCCGGTGGGAAAGAGAATTTTGTAAACAAAAAATTCTAGGTTATAATTTTAATGAGGCCAGCTTAGCCACACCTACATGGCCAAAACGCCATTGGTTGAGTGGTAGCAATGGTGATAGGCAGAGGTAATTTGATATGAAAGACAGGGAAATTATTAACGCCCACTGAAGGGATTTGGTGTGAGGAGCGGGTAGGATAGCTGTCCTGTAACCTCTCCTCACAGACGAAGGGATCCCCCTGCCCCAAAAAATGGAAAGTGATTAATTTTCCAGAATGGGAAGTAATCAATTTTCCTGGCCAGACAACAAAGAGGTTTCTTGTCAGAAATTGGGATTTACCGAAAACCCCAGGCTGCATCTAACCCACCACCAGTTTTTGGTTAGTGTCCATATAAACAAACGCCCTCGGGCATTTCACCAGTCAGTTAGAGTCAGTAGTTGAGCAGCAAGTTTTTAGAGTTGCAGTTCAAGTAGCAGGAACCAGTGTGTTGCCTCGCAGAAGCTGACCAAGAGATTCCACTATCTCTGACTTTGCCTATCCTACCAATAGCAAGTTATACTGACAAACAAAGCTAAGCCAGCACTTAAAAACTAAGCCAGTTGACTTAGAAGACCAGAACTTGCCTAAGAAGTGTAAAAGTCTTACACTCCATAGAAAACGGGTTGGGATAAAAAAAAAACACACACACACTCCTGTATATAACAGACAGATAAAAGTTAATTTGTTACATTCAACATACTTGAACCTCTTGGGATTTTATTTGTATCTTTTCTTTACGGCTGTGTGATATCACCTCCAGTTAGACTCATCTTACAGGGTAGGTTAGACTTGAGATCAAAGTAGTTACTTTGGTAACCAGACATTGGAAGTAAGCCGGGAATGACAGAGCTGGTGTCAAACTGGTTGCAGCTGGTGTGAAGCCATTAGCATTGACCAACCATCCAACTTGGTACCCTTACCAAAGGTTTCTGCCGGGTAGCGACAACCACCGATTGACCGGGACACAGGTTGATGGTAGCAACTAAGAGTCAACCCCAAAACGCCAGTAGGAGAAATATCACAGTTTCGTGCTGTGACTGGGAGTTGCTCACGGGCCGACAACTCAGTGTCACATTATAAATAAACTGATCTAATAAAATTTTGCCTTTTCAAAACATTAAAAATAAAAACTGAGTGATAATTAATAAAAACAAAGTATGAGTAAGTGAGGTCAATTTTAAGTCATGCCAATTTAAAATCAACTTATGATTTTATTTACTGCAAAATGAATATTTCAAAATAGATATTTGCATTGATAAATATGATGTCTGAATTTTTGAGATTAGGAATTATCATTTTCATACTGATTTGTATCTTGTTATTATCACATGTTGGCCATTGTACTATCCAGTACCTATTGTAGAAATTTGAAAGTAAACCTTTTATTCAATTCATAGTGCATGCTCCTGTCTGCAAATGAGAAGAAATCTCATATTTAATACTTTAGAGTTAATCTGTCCTTGTGATGTCACTGATTGCTTCTATTCAGTTACTGCATGAGGGCTCTTTTTTGTTTTTGCATTGCTTGATGTGGTGATTGAGCTGATTACAATTACAAGTAACTCAATCCCCTTAACTGATACCTTTATCCATTATTCTACAGGACCGCATAAGACCATTCAGCTATGAATTGAGGCTTTGAATCTACTGCCACTTGTCCACCTCTTCAACTGAATTAGAACATGTGACTTCTACTTGTAGTGGAATTATGTGGTGCAATTTCTTTTAGCATTGGCTTAATGTTCTTTCTTTATTAAATATTGTCTTAAGTTCTATGCTAGAGTTGGTTGTGTTTGTTTAACAGCCCATCAACTCCTTATGGGTCATTTAATTCAAAAATTTAATTTTCTTGGGATGTATGGTAATTTTTTTTTTTTTTTCAGAAATGAAAATGTTTATTGCTGGTAAGTTTTTTTACTATGAAAATATATTGCTGTTATTTTTACTATAATACAATGTATTTTTGTATTTTCATAATGTTTTAACCTCAGTTGGAACCTTAATAGGTGCTACCACTGCAGGTTAGGGTAGACCTGGGAACAACAGTAATTAAGAGGTGGTTCCATGTTCCTCAAAACCTCCCAAACAGAGATCTTGCTGCCAGATGTAGTTTATCGTCATACTCAGGACAGCCTATGATAGGTGCACTGAGAATATTAAAGTGTAACATGTGTATTGATTCTTTCAATTGGATTATTTTCCAGTATTGATCTCTATTATTATGGCTTCATTTCACAGGGATTGTTGACTACCAAACTCTACCTCTCCCTATATGATCAGCCATACTTAATTTCATTGACTTCTGGATTACAATTTACTTTGAAGAGTCAGCTTTTTCAACTTTGCATTCTGTGCCACAATTACATGGAATGTAACATACTCAAATTCTTGGTCAGTTCTCTAAATAAAATTAAAACAAATATTACTTTATAGCATGCAATCTAATTTTTACTCTTAAGCCATGTTTGCTATGTAACTATGTTCTCCAATAACAACATTTCAGAAATTATTTTTTGTAAAATTTTACAAAATAATTCCATTAAAAAAGAACTGATTTAAGATTTTTCATTTGATAATGCTCATTTTGAGGGTGTTTGAGTAGAATAATAGTTAATGGTGTGGAAAATAGAATTGGCAAGTTAAGTTTAGGTTCTGTCCTAGTTTATTCTATTCACATTGCACCAATGCCCTTGGGAAAATCATGAATCTATTCATTATCCTCCAACTATATGTTAAAGGATAACAATGGGCTGTCTGGCATTGAAAGATAATTCTAAGTTAAAAATTATGCTGAAGGCAACAGGAAACCATACCATTTCCCAAGAAGTAATTGTAATTCACAGATAATAAAAAATAAAATAAAAGATTTATGAAGAGCCATGATTATATATATATAGCATAAAAAAAAATCACATTTTTCCTAAAATAATTCTTAACCATTCTTTGAATATCATACACATTTTAAATAGTTTGCATAATCAACTCATTAATACTCTCATAATTGCTCCTTTGTTCTTGTAAATATTGAAATTAAAATATATTGAAACAGTTTTTAAGTCACATAAGAACTTTAAAGATAGAAAACATTATTGAAGTTTAATCAAAATATTTTGAAAATTAAAGCATATAAGAAATGACATAAAAGAGGAAAATCTGGCTACAATAAGTGTGTAATTTTGAAGGATGTCTGTTGCTGCTGTTAGTAAGTCACTGGTTTTACTCTGATATGTGTCTATATTTAAGGGATCTACAGTGGCTCCTAGAGAGAGTTCAATAATAAATTTAGAAAAGATGAATTCTGATTGTAGAAATGTGTTTTATGTCTTTTTCCCATCAAATTCAGTTTGTTATTTGTTGAGACCACCTAGACTTCAAGCATTTGAACAAAATTGAATTTATCATTTGACTAACAAGGAGTAAATATGACTGCTACATATAAACAAACTATGCCTGGAATGTCAGTAGAATGACTTGATTCTCCCAGCAGGGAATGAAGTCTTGTAACTTACCTTATGTCTTTGTGAGTTATAAAGATTTTTCATCATTGAAAGTTGTTGGCAAAAGGAGAGAGATTATGTCAAAGTTGTCTCAGTTCAACAAGATAGAGATTTTTATTTTAGGAATATAAATTAAAATATAAAATACTTAGAAAAAGAAAAGCATTTGAGTAATTTTATCAAGAAGTAAGAAAATAAAATGACTGACAAATGAAGAAATTAATTTGAAAATTTCTAAAAACAATCTTTTTAGTTAAAGGTAAACTTTGATCTCCTCTTAAAGATCTTTGAGGTATAAAGGATTTTTGGCTGATATCAATCATGGCTTCTAACTTTTATAGAAACTTGATTTTGCGAAACTGTAGGGTCAGTTTACTCAGATTAAAAGTGAAAAATTAAAATGTGAGTATCACCCCCACAAATAAAACATAACGTGAAGAAATGATTTTTTACATAGGCAAAAAGAAAAACCATATTGAAATAATCATATATTTATGTACAGATTAACATTTGTTTTTACATGATAAATATTGTGTTCATTCTGGTCGTAAAAAACAAAGTTCAAATGCTTGACAAAATTTTCCATTTGTTAAAGGGTAGTTTGTAAAGTCATATGCCTTGGTCAATATAAAGTGTGTATGTATGTGCATCTGTCTGAAGCACATTTTAATGGAGTGTATGTGTGACTGCTGACTGAAAGTATGTGTGCATGGGTGAAGCACATTAGTAGAAACATTATGTCTGTGTGAGTGCTAATATCTGATTATGGTGGTTCCAAAATGAAATGGACATGCAGAGAGATTATCAGATTTACTTTTTTCCATTAGCTTTGAGTTGTGTGAATATTCCTTTGGTGTGTAATCATCACTGACTAAAAGGTGTTGTTATGGTAACAAGAGAATTCTGGTCTGGTGTTTACAGATCCAACTGCCTGTCATCAATGGGTGATCCACATCCAGTGGATAAATGGGATTTGCTGTATGTGTTTTTATTGCCTCCGAAATCAGTGTATATATAGTAGTCCTGATCATATGATTGGCTCCAAACAAAAGCTTTCCAGTTTATGTGGGACAGCACCAAGCAGCCAGGTTATTTCGAGTTCAAACATACGGATATAGTTGGAAACATAGCACATGATTATACTGTCCAGTCAAATTCCAGAAACCACTTTGTAGCAAGGTCCGCAATGAACAATGGGTCAGCAATAAAAATGTGAAGGATTGTCAATCAGATGTATCAGACTCCACCACATTTATTTAACTTTGATTAGGAATGACGTGGAAAAGGACAAGCAAAGACGCCGGAGGTCACCGTCAAATGTGGCGGTCACATGCAATTTATATTTGACATAAAATAGCACATAGCAAAAATACAAGACAGAACGTAATGATTCAAAACATAACTTTTGAATTTATTTGTTTTGATGTACATGCATATAAGCTAATGGTTTGATAGAGTTATGTCTCTTAGATTTGGGAAACCGGAGCTCATGAAATTGAATTAATTATTAAACTATAGTTTTAGAAGAATAAAGTTCCTGTTGCATGTTAGGAAATGTGAGTTGGAAAAGTTGGTAGAGTTCAGATGAGTTAAGAGTTCATACTTGCGTGAATGTTGGTAATGTTCTTTAACGTCTGACCGCAAGGTCAAGACAAGAGCTCTTGAAGATTACATCTTGGCAGCAAGGAAGGAGACGAAAGAGAAAATGGAGAGAGAAGGCTTACTCATGTTTTGTTTATATAAGGTGGTGTGTCACATGACAGGCTCCAAGGCTTGTGTGCGGGAAAATTATTCCTTGCGTGCAGGCGATCTGATTGGTCGGAATTGACCAATCAGTGAACTACTTTTGAGGAAATTAGCCAATGAATCCTTGATGATCTGTATGTATGTATGTATGATAATCTGTATGTATGTATGGTGATGATAATCACTACAACTTATTCAATTTTGGATCCTATTTTTTTTTTACTGATTTGTACAAAAGCTTTTGTTTTATTGATTGTGATCCTATTTATGTGTGGCCGTTTCTTTCTTATTTATGCTTCACCTATTGGTTGTAAAATATAGGATTTTATATCCAATAAAGCAAAGGAAATTTGCTACAATAACTGCTGAAATTAAGAACTAAAAATTTAAGACAACACTTTTATGTGATTACAGACACATATTCTATTATTACTTTTACTTTATTATTATTATTATTATCATCATCATCTCAATAGTGTGTTTACAATACATTTTTCAAGAAGAGTAACAACAGAACAGGAATTACGAATGAAGACATTTTTAGCTTTAATTTAAAAGTTTTAAATAATGACTATGAATGAAAAGCTCCCAAGGAAAATGCGTTTTAAAACGCATTTTCCTTGGGAGCTTTTCATTCATTTTAGTCATTATTATCATTTAACCCATAAAAAACTCAATAATTTAGTAGTAGAACACAGTTTGTGTTTGTAGTCATTCAGCCATCTCTCCAATTCTCTAGAGTCTAAATCCCCTTCATCGAGCTGTTTTTTTTTAAACGAATAAAAAAGAATGATTTTACTACACTTTTTAGTAATAATATTTCAGCTAAAAGTTTCAAAAATACATTTTTTTACATATTTATTTGAATATTTTTTTTAAATGAATTAATTTAATAACCAATGTGAAGAAATTTTCCTTTTCATTAAAAGATGCACATACTCAAAAATCAAAGCTCAATGAAATCTTTTCACAAAAATAGAAACTAAATATTGAACATTTTTTTTTAAATATAAGGGAGATAATTAAACGAATGTCTTCCATTGTCTGCCTCGAGACCTCAAAACAATCGAAATCAGAAAATTTTCTTTGGTGGCTACTGTTTAAAAGAAAAAAAAAAAGAAAGAAAAAGGTCCTTTGATAAAGAAGCGGTCCCGACATGAATGTAGTGACGTACACGCTGACGTCATACACACAATTCCTCATTCAGCAGGCAGTTACTTGTCTTTTGTTTACATTTTCAACTCAATAACAACAGTCATGATGAAAGTCATTTTTTCGAAAGTCTTACTCTTAACATCGCAAAGGACACCCTCTGCAATAATGCTATTCTTTAATTATGACTTTCGTGTATTCCTCGATTGTAAATGAATGTCAGTGTGTCACTGAGGAAGACCAAGTCTGGCTCTATGGCTATGTCCATCACAAATTCTGAGTTATTTTTTGTGTAGTTTCCTGCATTGATTGTAACAAGTTTATTTTTTATGAAAAATAAAATTATTTCTCGTTTGGGGGTCATTCAAAAAGTACGTAACGGCGGAGGAGTGGGTGGTTGGTTCGACCTGATTTATGACGGTATTATTGCGGAAATTTAGGTTTCTGTCTAACATTGTTACGTAACACTTAAAAGTAAAATTTCACATCAACTTTTTTTAAAATTAAAATTTTACATCCTTAACGTCGAGATTGACGAAGATTTTTATGATATAGCAGAAGTGTGGCAAGTGACAGTGCCTGTACTTTTTTATCGAAGACTACCAGACGACTATTACAAAAAGTAAAACAAAGAGAATTGGAAGTAAAAATACTAGTTCCATTTACTTTTATAATAAAAGTTTTATTTAACATTTTTAAGTAGGTACCGCCAAAAAAGAAAAGAAAAAAATTTAAAATGCTTTTTAATTTTTTTTAAAAATGATAAAATATTTCTTCAAACTTTAATTTTAGTTTTAATTTCAATCTAATTTAAAAATTTAATAAAATATTTTTAATAAGCAAAAAATACTTTTAAGTGCATTTCAAACCAAATTTAAACTAATTTGAATCTTTTTTCTACTTATCAGTAAAAAAAAAATAAAAATCGATAGATTTCTCTCCTTATTGACCAATAAACACATCATAATTATCTTTAAAAAAAATCTTTCAAAAGAAAATATACTTTTCTCAAACGTTATTTAAGAAAAATTAGAGGAGTTGAAACAAATATTATTTTTACTTTCAGTTTAAAATATCGCAGAAAAGCATCTTCTTATTTTACCCCGGAGTGTGTGTTTTTTGACGTGTTGAGTGATTTATTGACAGTTTGGGAAATTTAACTAAGTGGGACAATAACTGGAAAATGACATATAAAAGTTAAGTACAACGTGAACGCCATTTTTAAATTCTTTTAACTACCCCGTAATTTAATTAATTCTTTTAACTACCCAGTAATTTAAACAAGTTTTTTTAAGTATTCCAATATTTTATTAAATTTTAAGTACTTTGGCCTTGAAGACGCTTGTTGAGAAAATGTAAAATTACAAATAAATTTTACATTTGCTATAGATACCTATTACTGATAATCCCGTATGGACATCCGTATTTACAAAAATTGGTGCGTTTACACATAAAAAAAAAAAAAAAATCAAAATTCTTTTTAAGATACTGAGGTCGTTGAGCTTTTCCACTTAAATACAGTCTTAACAATATCACTTGGCCGCTATAAATTAATACAGAATTTAAAAGTTTACAGATCATTCTAACTAAAATTTTTAAAAAATGACAATTCTTGTAAAAATTCATTATTCATCAAAAAAAAAACAAAAAAAAAAAAAAAAAAAAACTCTTATGACAATAGTGTCCGTAATATATTTTATTTATAAAAGCAATTAATGGGTTTTCTGATAAAATAATGTTATAGCATTATAATGTTATAATAATTTTATAGCATTTTTTATTTTACGTTTTAGAGCAGGTTTTCTGTAAATGGAGGTCCTATTTGACAAAAATGTTTCATGACTTAAATTCTCTGATGACTTGTCTTTATAATAAAAAAAGCGATACAAAAAAAAAAAATGTGAACGCTCCGAAACCCAAAACTGAAGTAAAATTCCGTCAACTGTGCAAGACTCCGCACATACCTTCCGTTTTTATTCACACACTCAAAGAAATAATAAACAATACAATCCAGAATTTCTGCCCAATAACTCCCACTCCCGCCAAAAGAAATAAAATACAAGCCGGAGCAGATTTGAGCCTAAGAAAGGGCATAAAAGCCCATCAAAGGGACATTTGCCTTTGCTCACAGACTTCGTCGGAAAGCGACCTCCTATCTCCAAGAGACAGCTCGCCAAAAACCGTCGCTCCAGTAAGTCACAACTCATTCTTCCTCTCTTTCCGTATGCCTCAACAGACGCCTTTTATAACTCCACTTATCTCTTTTTTTCAACGAAAGACATTTACACCGAATTATCATTTGTTGTATTTTTTTTACTTTAATGCAATTGTTTATTTCTTTAAGCCTTCCTTGTTTTTTCTTTGTTCTGCTGCCATACGCTTATCATAATTTCAAACGTACAAATTTGACGCCAGGAAAACAAAGTTTTTTAACCAAAATTTCCAGGGTTCTAAAAAAGATTTAAAAAATTTATAAAAAAAAATCATATGATCTTCCCTTCTAATAATAACACAAAAATTTTGACGATTAAACTTTGTTTTTGTTACGTTTGGGGCATATTTTTTTCACCATTTGTCCTCTGTTTAATGACATTAAATTTAAAATCTATTTGTTTTTTTTATTTTTAAGTTTCCTTAGACTTAATAAACTTTTTTGTGGAGATTATTTTCATTTACACTAAAACATTTGCTACTTGAATAGAAATTAACCAAAATGTTAGTTAATTAATAAATCCTACCGTCAGATTTTGAAACAGATTGTTCTTAGTTCAAATTTTGACATAATCAAATCTATCTTTGAGCGAAAGCTTTTCAGCACCCTTAATTTATTTTTTACCCATGTACAGTACACAATTTCAAAATATTAGTTCAATATCTGTATGATCTCATTTTTTAATGTATATCATTAAAAAATACCTTTGTACCTTAGAAAATTCCATTGTGATTCTTAAAATTCTACTTTTGTCGGCTTAAATCTGATCCTGGTGCTTTTTACATAAAGAATTCTTATAAAAGACGGTTTAGCGGTTCTGAGCATCTGAGTAAGACACATTGAGTAAATATTATTATGTATCCCTTCTAACCTGGTAAACCATGACCAAAAAATGCTGAACATTAGTATATTGAGTAGCAATTTATTGCTTTATATTTTCTTCGTGTTTTCTTTATTACTTAAAAACGGATCCCGGTTATAATGGGACTGTTTTTTGTTTGTTTTTTCTTTTTGCTTATGTTTTTAGGGGATGTGGCGAAATTGGGTTTGCGAATGCGCAAAACGTCTGAAATTTAAAAGCTGGTAGTTCTAAAGTAGGTGTGGGCTAATTACGGATCGCGGGCCACATCCGGCCCGCCAAGGCTTTTAATGTGGCCCTCTATTACTTTTATAATATCTACAAATGTAATAAAAAACTTTCCGGGTATTTAAAAATTGTATAAAAACTTCTCGGAAGAAACATTTGTAATAATTCCGCTTTGATTCGAATTTTTGTTTAAGTTGTAATGATCATCATCACACAGATACATAAATACGTACAGAAATTCAAATTATACAACAGCAAGCATTCATTGGATAATAAACCAACACTACTGTGTAATTGACAATTTATAAATCGCAGCTATGCGACAATTTTATAATCGCTATATTTTCATGTAGTCAATTTCGTGCACTTTTGAGAGAATAGGATCCCAGAAACTTTCGTGAGTCTCCCCAAAGCTCAATGCCAACCAATCAGATTGTCTGCACGTGAAGAATGATTCTTCCCGCGCAGCGCTTTGGAGCCGATGATCACCTATAAAAGCACGAAATATTCTTAAATAAATAGATTTCAGCTGCCAAACGAATCCACGACAGTTGAAACCATGCGCCAATCATCTCACTCACACCACCACTCACATGCTGAAAATTCCCTACACTCAAATAATCTTTTTCCTTACACAGCAAAACTGTTGAAAACAATTCTTACTAGAAACTATCACAACATTCTTTCCTTCAGTGGACTTTGGAACACAATAGTTAAAGAGAGACAACTCTTGTTTTACTCAATGCATGCCTTTCTTTCACATCCTTGTTTGTATATCTTGTTAAATACAAATTTTATGTGTAATGATGTCTTTGGCTTATACTTTTTTCTTCACGTAGGTTTGGTTTCCTAATCTAAGTTAAATTAATGTGGTAAGTCCGCTACAAAGTGTCATTTTATAGGATATTTGTAAACGAGATTTAGTGAGAGTCGCCATTTTGTGGTGTTTTTAAAATTTGATTCTATTTTTTAGTAAGTTAGATTCTAAAACAATGACAATGCACCCACCCATAATGAGTTCTAAAAGACGTAAAGTTGACATTGAATGCCGTATTTTTAAGAAGGAATGGACTGAAAAGTCTAGAAAATGGTACAAAAGCTGTGCCTGATTTGGCACGATACAAGGAATATAAATTGAAAATACATTTTCGGAAGAAACATGGTAACTTCGGCCAAAACCTTTCCGCACAAGAACTACAAAACAAAGCAACGGACATGGTTAAAAAAAAAAAAATAAATAAACGCCAAGGCTTACTTTTTAAATGTACATCTACACCAGAGCTAGCAACAAAGGCAAGCTTTATATTGCCAAATAAGATCGCAAAACATAACAAGCCATTTTCTGACACAGAATTTGTGCAAGAATGTATGATTGATCAATTGATACTGTGTGTCCAGAAGTAAAGTCAAAAGTAGAAGCAATTTCACGGAGAACTACTGTTCGTATAATAGATGCCATTGCTGAAAACTTGCATGGAGAACTTGCATGGAAAACCTTTGGATACTGCTTATAAATTCAAGTGGTTCTCAGTTGCTTTAGATTATACAGACATAGTAGATACTCCACAGTTGCTGATTTTCATTCGCGGTATTGATGAAAATTTCAACATCACAGAAGAACTGTTGTCAATGGAGAGTCTCAAAGACACTACTACCTATCGGGAATGATTTGTATGAAAGTCTTATGTATTGTTTGGAAAATTTACAGTTATGCCTTGATAAATTTGTGAGCATAACAACTTATGGGCCACCTGCACTAATTGGGACACATTGTGGACTTGTCAAACGGTTAAATGACAAGATTCAGTCAAACTTCCCACTTCACAAGTTGCTTTCATTTCAATCCATAATTCACCAAGAAAGTCTTTACAAAGCAAAATTGGATTTTAAACATGTGATTGATCCAGTGGTACGTGCAGGAAATGTGATAAGATCAAGGGGACTAAACCACAGACAGTTTCAAAATTGTTGCAAGAAATGGAGTCTGATTTTTCTGATGTGTTGCATCACACCAATGTAAGGTGGCTAAGTCTTGGAAAAGTTTTGAAAAGAGTATTGGATCTCAAAGAAGAGATTTTCATTTTTTTTTAAGTAAAAGATGTGGCTTGTGACTTCTCCACCAAAATAAATGATGCAGAATGGGTGTGTGATTTTGCATTTGCTTCAGATACCATGGAAAAAAATGAATGAGCTAAACATAAAACTTCAAAGTAAATGTGTCTTTGCTCCTGGTTTATTTGTAGAGGTAAAATCCTTTCAGACAAAACTTACGCTTTTTGCTAAACAACTTTGCTCACTTCATCTTTCTGAAAGATCAGCCTATTGAATATACATCTGCACAAAAATACAGTGAACAGATAACAGCCTTGTAGGAAGAATTTCTTAAGAGATTTGCAGATTTCAAAGCAATAGCGTCGCAGTTCAGTATGCTAAGATCTCCATTTACCTCTGACATTGAAACTGACTAATGAACTCATAGATCTCCGAGCTGACAATGCTTTGAAGTATAGCTTTGAAAACAAATCTTTAATTGAATTTTTTGCATCTCTTTACCCAGAGCATTTAAAACATTTGAAAGCCTTTTCAAGAAAATTCTTGTTCTGTTTGCATCCACTTATTTGGTACGTGAGTAAACTTTTTCAAGTATGAAAATTATCAAACGCAAAAATATATCACTTTTGACAAGCTTGAAGCCAGATATAAGCAAACTAGCCAATGACTGCAGTTGACTATATCAGTCTCATTAATTATACACCTACTATTGTTCTTACAATACATTTTTCTTGCATTTTGCCAATTATTTATGCTATAATACAATCTTTACATTATAGTGAATTGTAATTAAACTTTACAATTAGCAAGATGTTTTTAATAGTTAACTGATCATGAAAATTTTCAGTTTCATGCTGTTACATTTTTCAATATACAATGTTGAAAAGCATTTAGCACAGTAGCCATGTCCAAGTAACAATGCAGCCCACTAAAAAAAGTAATTGCCCAGCCCTTGTTTAGATCCATAATTTTAGGTTCTAGTACTCGGTCCATATTGATATCTAAAACAAAATTAGTAGTGAATAGAATGTTGTAAACTATAATTAGTTAAAAGTATTTACTGCTATTTCTCTAGTAGATTTGTCTTCAATTTTAGGATTAGTTTAGCCTCCAGTTATATCGACTGTTATTTATATGGTGGAGATTTGCATATGAATACAACACTCATCAATTTATCTCTTTTTCATTTTCTTCAGCACGAGCGAAAGGATTGGGTCGCGTCTTGTTGCTGTCCTGGTTTCGTCGCATGTGACATAACTGCTGCAATTGTGAAATTTTTTCTTTTGTCCGTTGTTTGCCTGCAAGTGGCAACTTGGATAATCCATCCGCAATGGAATGCTGCTTTGTGCTTCGGTACATCATATCATAGTTGTACCTTGAGCGGAAAATTGCATATCTCTACAGTTGTGCTGTTGTCATTACAGGTATTTCCTTTTGTGGATGCATGATAGAGATCAGGAATTTGTGGTTAGTGACAAGGGTATACTTGTGTCCATTTAGGTAGTGATGGAAGTCCCCCCATTACAAGGGCCAATGCTTCTTTGTCCATCTGTAAGTAATTACACTCTGGTTTAGTGATTGACCTCGACGCAAAACCTATAGGTCGTCCAGTACCATCCTCTAAAACATACAACACTTATTACGATTGATTTTCCAGGGTTATAGTGTGCCAGTATCCTGTTTGATGTGACCAATTCTTTTTTCAAATTGTGATTACCAGTCCCATTTGTGGTTCTTCTGCAACAACTGATGTTAGGGGTGCAGTTCAGTAAGCAGATTTGGTAAGAACCGTTGGTAGTAATTTACCATTTACCATTCCCAGGAAGGACTGGATATGTTATACAGGGCCGGGGCGCTTCTCGAATAGCCTGTTTTTTGTTTTTGTTTTTTTGTCAGGAGTCTTTTGTAGACCGGGTGTGGAGATCTCATGTCCACAATAGGTGGCCCTATCCATGAAGAATTCGCATTTAACTTAGCTGGCCTTTAGGTTATATTCTTTAAGCCGCATCAGCACAGCTTCTACATTGATAGGTGTCCTTCATCATCTGCCCCTGTGATGATCATGTTGTCAATGATGCACTCTGTTTTGGGCATATCTGCTAATATCTGGTACACTGTGCGCTGCCATATTGCTGAGCATGATACAGTACTAAATGGTAAGAGGTTTTGCTGGTATAGGCCTTTGTGTACGTTCAGGGTTAAATACCACTTGGATGATTCTACCATTTCCATTTACAGGTACGTCTGCCGCAAGTCGAGCTTTTTAAACTATTTACCACCTGGCAATTTTGCAAATATGTCCAATTTTTGGCAAAGGTTATTGGTCTACTCTCAGACATGGGTTCACAGTGATTTTATTGTGTCTGTAAATCCGGACTGCTCCTGAATTTTTTTTTTTTTTTTTACTAGTGGTATAATTGGGGAAGCCCACTCGCTCGTTGTTACTTTTGTTAGGATTTCTCTCTTTTCCAATTAGTCTAACCTTGCTTATACCGCTGGGCGCAATGCATATGATATTTTAGCCTTTATGAATACTGGTTTGACTTCGTCTTTTAGAGTTAGCTTAGTTTTAACTCCTTTTACGATCTCCTGTTCCTCGGCAAAAACCTCACGGTGTCTTGGTTTGGTTTGCATTGCCTCATTTACTGGTGTTGAGTATGTCACTTGTATATCTTACCAGTTTAATTTTATATAGCGGATCCATTCTCTGCTAAAAAGTGCTGGGCCCTCTGAATCCACAACATACAAGTCCAAGTTCTTCATCTACGCCTTCTGATATTCAACCGAAACACGAATTTTACCCTTTGGGTATAGCTAGTGAGTATTACAATGCCTGTTTTCCTGAGTGGTAAACGAGAGAACTTTTTTTCGTACATTCACAGGGGTACTATCGAGACTATTGACTCTGTATCCAACGCCATTTTCAATGGTCGGCCTGCAAAGGTAGGTGTAACCCATATTACCCTCCCGACAGTTTTTCTCACGCAATCGACGTTAATGTGTGCGACTAGAAAGTCCTCTTCGTCGCTACTGCTTTATTGTAACATTCTACACTCTGACTCTCTACTGCATTTATACAAAGGTTTATCTTTATGAGAATTTATGGAAGTACTTGTTCTGTTCCTGTATCTATTCTCCAGGTAGTCTTTTTTTTAAAACAAAACCTGTACGCGGCTTCATTAAATCGGCATATTGTTAATTGGTGCTGTCCTCCACAACGGTAGCATGGCATGTCTGTGAACTTGTTGCGGGTGGTATATTGGAACGCAAACAAATATTGAATGGCAGAAGACAACAACAAACAAAACGAAGACTTGAGTAAAAAATATATTGCCAAATTTATTTTTGTTAAATAAAATAAGGTTACGGTGCGCACGACAAAAATATCTCTACATGTTCATGTAAAAGGTATTGTCCTGGGAATGACAGTTTTGTAGGCGTTGGAAAGTATTTCCTGAGGACAGTTTATTGCATAACGTTGCTTCTGGCGAAATGGCTGGCTGGAGCTGGAGGCCTGCTGTGTCTGATGATGATGATGATGGTGGTGGTGGTAGCTGGTTGAAACTGCTACTGCTGATGGCTGGAATCGTGGGTTAGTTGTCTGCTATTGGAGCAGATACTCCACTTTAATACAAAGCATCTTGGTCTGGAGGTATTAACCAGAGCGCCCACGTCACTACCGGATGTGACACAAGACTGAACCAGTTTTACAACAACCGCTGGTCCTGCTCCCTCGCCTTGAGTTGGCGAAGATTTTGTGGTCTTTGCCTTAACTCACAAGCATCTCTTTCTGCCATTTCCATTTTTACGTTGTTTTACAACCTGACAGCTATTTCAAAAGCCTTACTCTAAGTTAAATTATTCTCGGACAGCAACCTTTTTAGAATGTGTTTCGATTTTAGTCTACACACCAGTCTGTCTCTGAGCGTATCGTTGAGGTTGTCGCCAAATTTGTATGTTTGCGATTGTTTCTTCAGCTGCGGCACGTATTTGTTCACGCTTTCGCCTTCATAAACCGAAATCGCTCGGCAATAATGAGCAGTTTCGGTGAAATGTGGTTTGTAGTAGGCGAACAAGCTCATCGAACGACTTCATCTTTGTTTTTTTCCGGTGCTGTTAAACTCCTCAACAGCTCATACATTTTTCCTCCGATAAAACTCATAAGATACTTTCTTTGTGTCATTTCTTCCATTCAGTTCTAAATACTGCTCCAGCTTTTCAATGTAGGCTTGGAAGCCTTCTACAGTTTCGTCGAAGGTTTCCATACTCCTGGTGTATCCAGCTACTTTTTTTTTTTTTTTTTTTTGTTCTCCGCGCGTGAAATTAGTAATCCTCGTCGCTAGTCGTTGTACACTGGGTATGGTTTAGTGAAAGGACAAAAGAAATAAGACCTGAATAAGAAACAACCCAACGACTTGGTGGTTTAAATCCAACTGCTTTATTTTCGATGCAAAGCGCATTTTTTAGTGTGGGAGTAGTTTCGTATGTTGACGTGTGTGTTGATATCCTGAGGAGCGAAGACGAAAATAAACACCAAGATAGTCAAACAGCAAGTGACAAAAATGTTTTCTGAGTCGGAGGAGTGCGCATTCTTCCGCTTAATAAACTAAATATCTGTCTATATCTCTGAGATGAGGTACTATGATTATTTACATTATTTACATTATTCGGACTGTTATCCTGTAGTTCTAGTTCCACGTGCTATGCCTCTTCTAACTGAGGCATCCGGAAGAGGTGTGGCACATAGAAACAGAACAATTTAACTCGGTTCAAAATTCCAATCACCTGAAGAAGGCGGGACCGTGCAACGAACGAAACGTTGTGAATATGGCCATGAAGATGAGGATAACAGTCCGAATAATGTAAATAATGTAAGTAATAAAAGTTTTGAAAATAAATATTTAACATTTTTCAACCAATAATAATAATAATAAACATGCTTCTTAATCCCTTTGAAGGGTATTTAAGCAAAATTTCTAGACGGACAAACCTGTAACGTGAGACAGACGGCAACAGTTTCAGGACACTCGGCTTAAAAGAGATTCCCTTATTCATTCATCCGTCTTCCTCAGCAAGCTACGTGACACTTCCACTTTCTTCCTCATTTTCTACCTTGCCTCTTCTTTCTCACACATACATGTGAACAACTACAAACGAGGACTGTATAAACTTTAACACTCATACACGATAAGAAAAATTTAGTTGTAAAAAATACAAAAATAAAAATATCTTATATTTTTATATTTAAACACCTTTTTCGATTTTTTTCTTTGTTGCGGGTTGATTCAAATCCTCAACAATCTAACAATAGGATTATATTGTGTTGGGGTGTACAGTAGGGCTCGAGGTGCTATCTTTTGGTGTTGCGTTTTACCAATACATGGTTCCATGTGTTGCACACCGCCTCTTCGTAGCAATCTGCTTGGCAGTCCTGTGACATATCTCCATGATCTCATTCCCTGGTGGAACATGTGCACACTGAAAGCGTTACTGGACGCCCCATTCCCCTAGGAAGACTTTGAATGTATTACTACTGAATGCGGGTATTATTATGTAAAATGAGCTCACGCAGCAGATCCCTCTCGCAGAATATAGGCTCCTGTGTAGTACTTGCCCTTTTCGCAGTCGCCTTGCCATAAATTGTGCATACACCACGAACGAAACCATCACAAACGCCGTATACAAGACAGTTTTAATTCGATCTGCGCCCGCCTTCTCCTCGTCGCTTAACTGCAAACGCCTCTTCTGTTAGTCTCAAAGGGAAAGCGTATTCAGACCACTTTACGCCACACATGCCACAAACGAGGTCTGTTTCTCCACCTACTCAACTAGAGACGGGCCAGTTGTTGATCAAATTCAGTGATCAGCTTTTTAGATCAAACTTGACGTCCATTTTCACTAGTGTCAAAAAAGGAAGAATTACATGCTCTTTAATACGCTGATAATCGCAGGAACGACTGCCAAACGTAATCTTCTAAAAAACATAATGTGGACAAGTTTTCCACTCCGAGGGTCTATAAGCCAACTCATCGATTCTCTTTTTTCTTATCGACTGCAAAATCAAAACAAACACTCGTTTAATGTCGGGTGGCCGTCGGATGTCGCCGAATGATTGTCAGTTATAAACACATCCGTCGCAATAAACACGCTAATTGCGGCCGTTCTACCTTGCTACACATAACCTGCCAATTTCCTTTATTTTAGGGCGCTTCGTTCGATGAGACGAATAGCTCTCACTGTTACACCATCATGTTGAAATCACCAGTTTTTATTTTCTTATAATTAGATACCTCCACAGAAAAAAACGCTTAAAAAGTTTAAAATGCATTTTTAAAAATGAAAAATTTTCTTGAAGCTTTTATTTTAGTTTTAATTTCAAGCTAATAGATTAAATTTAATATTTCCAATGAGCAAAATACTTTGCTGTATTTCAAACTGAATTTAACTTTATTAGAATGAGTTTTTTATTATCAGTAATATTAATAATATAGCGTGGACGCCCTTTTTATATAATTTTTTTAACTACCCAGTAATCTTAAACATTTAAGAAAATATTCTAAGTAATCTAATATAACCTTTTTACCACCGCCTATACCCCGTAGTGTAACCACGTTTAGTGGTCCGGTTCTCAGGTTCTTAGGACGATGTTTTAACCACAGGGCTAATTCTGCACTGGTCAATACTGGCGCTAGCAGCTGGTTGTTGGTCGCTAGCCGCTTCGCTCCACACCAACTCTGCCAACTTTGTGTTCTTGATCTCGGAGCATTGGAAGATCGAATGTCGTAGTAATTGAAGCGCTAGTTCGAACCGTGACGTTCACAAACAAAAATAAAAACGAAAGAATCGGTGAGTTAATCTTCAATTAGTTTATATAGTTCTTGGTACAACAAAAATTAACGATTCCCGCGTCAATCTCTATAGTGACACTGTACCTCGTCTAAAAGTTGGGGTTCAAATTTCTTCAGAATCAGAAGATCTGGTGGCAGCTATCGTGGATTCCAGAGGCATTCGATTCGGGATTCGTGGCACAAGTCTTATAAACACTTCGGCCCAAAAACGGCGGGGGTCAAAGTGTTCTGAAAATTCGGTGATTCCTCAATTTTCACATTAATCCCAGTCAGTGTTCTTTGTTTCCTATTTCTGCTTTCTTAATCAACTTTCCAAATTTGGAGAATTATACACCTTCTTAGGAGTAGTTAAAGGGATTGTTCCTCTTTTCAACTCCAATTTGCTTCACCTTACATCTCGTACCATCATTCCATAAAAGTGATGCTAAATTCTCCCTCTTCCTCCTCCCCTCTCAGCATTCAACCTCAGCCTACTTCCCAGGGTAGGCATAACTGTCTTTGTGACAAATTTAATTTTCAAAGCGTGTGAGCGAGAGGGCGTAGTTTTTATTCAAGTCATTAATTTTAATTCTCTTGATTCCTCAAGGAAAAGATAAAATGATTTCCCAATTCCCGGTTTTATCTTTGTCTAGCAAAAATATAAACCAGAGCACATGCTCATCAACAGGGGGACCTGTTTTCATAACTTCTACCCTCAAAAAGGATTCTTTCTTTATTTAAATTTCCCAGTTCGTTTTCGTCAGCGAAAATATAAGCCCCGTCTCTCTCTCTCTTCGTTAATGATATGTGCTTTCTTAATTCCTCAAGGAAGAGACAAAATTATTTCTCAATTCCTAGACTTATCTCTGTCAGGCGAAAATATACACCAGATCACTATTGTTTTCATAACTTCCGTCCTATCGTAAATATAGTTTTTACATAATAACAATATCAGTTAACTGTTACAAATAAATACATAATTTTGAAAGATTTAAAACTTTATGAATTAAAAAATGTAAGCATTTCTTGTAAATTCATAGAAAAAATTCTTAAGACAATAGTGTCCATAACATATCTTATTCATAAAAGCAATAAAGGGTTTTCTAATTAAATAACGTCTTAGTTTTAATGCATTTTTTTATTTTACGATTCAATGCAGATTTTGGGCAACTGGGAATCTTGTTTTACAAAATAAATTGATGATTCAAATTTTCCAAGGAATCATGCTTATAACTGATATAAGCATTAAGCGCTACAAAAAAGAATTAAATAAGTGATAATAATACCAAATTATTTTAGCTAAATGTAAGAGAGTCCGTTGCTCACCGAAGGCATATATTGTTTCCATACGTTCAAAAGTAGACGAAGCGAGATAGTTTGGAATACTTAACTTTCTTGGATTGTTGAGAGAAAATACTTTGAAGTGCTACATGGTGGTTAGAGGCAGATAATATAATTGACGAGTACTTCAACGCTGGTCACGAGGAACTGAAACGAAACCTTTCACATGACTTCCGACATACTTCAAATTAATTTTTTTCGCGTAGGCACGCTACTTTCTTTCCTTCGTCATGGCTAACCGGATAATTTCTGTGAAGGCAAGGTTTTCATTGGCCCATAAACAATTTGAAATAGGCTAGCAAATTTCTTTCCTTCTTCTTCCTCAGCTCACCGGTTAATTTCCATGAAAGGCAAACAATCTCACATAGGCTAGCTAATTTTTCCCTTCATCGTCATCAGTCCTTGGAATTTTAAAGGAGTGGGTGAAGAGAGTTATTATTATTTATCACTCACTACAGACTATTGTCAACTTTCACTATGATTTTAAAGCAACTGCAAGTTGAAGGCGAAGTATCTCCCAGGACACGCTTGTACACACGGCATATATGTTTCCTTGCGATGAATAACGATCGCTGCATCACCTTTATCAAAGTAAGCTTTGACCAATTAATTTATTGAGTGATGAATTAGTATGAAAAACTATTCGATATATTAGATGCTGTTTTTAATTATTATTATTATTATTATTATTATTATTATTATTATTATTATTATTATTATTATTAACAAAAACGGTAGCATGTGTCAGTTCGCAGGCCAAATCGCTCAACTATGGTCTCACGGCTTTAAAATGGACATTCAGATACACTAATGCAACACTGTAAAACTGTTAATATCCAATATGACTTAATTTCTCCTGTAGACATGCTTAGCCTTCACTTTGTTGCTGACTAAAAGTGTCTATTCGATGATTAATAGCATTGACAAATTTCTTTTTTTTTATATACAAGCGATTCAAAGAGGAATGATGTGATGTATTCACGTTGCAACAAACTTAAGGGAGTAATTCAAAATTTAAATATATATGGTTATTTTAAATAAACAAAACAAAATCAAACTGAAAATCATTTTATTTAACTGAAAAATGAACCCGTAAAAATAACAATTTATATAAAAGAAAAATAAATAAAAGGGTCATTCAATAGGTATTTAACGGTACAATCAGGAAAATTGATCCACCCCTTTAACTTCCCTTCACGATGATAGCATCGATCCACTTTTGTTACGTTGTTTTACAACTTGAAACTCTAGAACAGGGGTGGGCAATTACTTTTCTTAGTGGGCCGCATTGTTACTATGGACATGGCTACTGGGCTAAATTAGGTACCTCGACGAGATCGCTAAAAAAAGAGCATAGCATGATGAAAAGGACACCAAACTTGACGAAATTTTATTGTCTAAATGTTGATGTTATTATTAAGAGGAAAGATCAAAGTATTTTTTTACATTTTTGAATCGTTCCTAGCACGTCCGAAATTTTCGTTAAAAATCTTGTTTTTTTTTTTGAGTCAGCAAAATTGACCATTTTTTTCTATTTTATAAAAAAACTGGAAATCTCACTTTGAAACTCTTTTAAATATCAATTATCATTAAGATTAAGATTAAGAAAATCAGAAATTATAATGTTTATTCAAAATATTTTGAACCAAGCTTAACTTAGCTTCTGCGCCGAAAAGATGTAATTTGAAAATAAAACAAAGCAGGTCATAAACTTTCGCGTCACTTGACAGGTGATGAATGATATATTGACGGATTCCGTGAGGCTAATTTGTTCTACGGAAGGAGAAAAGTGAAATAATTTATATTTAAGTGAATAAATTATTTACCTTGTTATTTTTAAGGAAAACTTTCAGCGCTCTAATTTTTTTTTTTTTGTACTTAGCTTTCACCTTTACGTTTACGATGCTTTATGGAAAATATATTATAAAGAAATTAAAATAAGACTGTTAAGAGTGAGATTAAATTTCATATTTCATAAGAAAGGTATCTAATTAAATTATAGGTACCTTTCTTATGAAATTTTATCAGAATTGTACATAAAATACTATAATTTTATGTACATTTTACTGTGTTATTTGTATTTCCATTCATTTTATTATTAATTTTGATATTTCATTTATAGAAAAATGTCATAACTGAGATTAATATAAAAATAAGATCATATAAATTTCATAAGATTTTTCAATTTCAACTGAGAAGGGTATATGTATCAGTATCATCTTATGAAATTTAACTACTGCTAAACTTTAATTTATATGATCTTATTTTTATATGTAAGTGAATGCAAACAGAACAAAAAAATTTCTTGAAAAGGCTTTCAAAATTTTTAAATGCTCTGGGTAAAAAGATGGAAAAAATTCAATTAAAGATTTGTTTTCAAAGCTATACTTCGAAGCATTGTCAGCTCGGAGATCTATGAGTTTGTGGAATCTTCCTCAACAAGCCAGTTAACCCCTGCTAGGAAATGCACTATTCCTTTTGTAATTTCCACCATCACCATCTTACGAAGTATATAACAAGCATTCATTGGTTAATCACCTTCAATCAGTTCCGACCAATCAAACCGTCTGCACGCGACAAATCTGTTTTCCCGCGTTCTCCATTTGAGCATCCCACGTGGTACAACAAAATTATAAAAACGAAACACGTGTAAAGTCTCTCTCTCTCTCTCTCTCGCGTCTCCTTTGTCAAGATGTAATCTTCAAGAACTCCCGTCTTAGCCTTTGCGGTCAGACGTTAAAGACCATTATCAACATTCACGCAAGTACGGTTAAAGACCATTATCAACATTCACGCAAGTACGAACTCTGAAATCTCTTCTGAACTTTTACCAACTTGTACAATACACAATTCCAAACATGCTAAAGAAACTTTATTCTTCTAAACTATCAGTTTAATTATTACTTTCACTTTATGAACTTAGGTACAAATATTACCCAATCTAAGAGACACAACTCTGTCTAACCTTTTCACTCAGTATTCATGCCTGTATATCAAACACTAATAAATTCAATTGTTACGTTTTGAAACAATATGTTTTTGAATAATTATTCTCTGTCTTGTATTAATTGTTGTGGATGGAAGATTATTGAACACACACAATTTTAAACCTTCTGATAATTCAAACATTCTATTCCTCTCCAACACACATCACACATCCGCAACAAGTTCATTAGTCAAAGTTTCAATGTCAGAGGTAAATGGAGATCTTAGCATACTGAACTGCGACGCTATTCCTTTGAAATCTGCAAATCTCTCAAGAAATTCTTCCTACAAGGCTGTTATCTGTCCACTGTATTTTTGTGCAGATGTATGTTCAATAGGCTGATCTTTCAGAAAGGGGAAGTGAGCAAAGTTGTTTAGCAAAAAGTGTCAGCTTTGTCTGAAAGGATTTTACCACTACAAATAAACAAGGAACAAAGACACCTTTACTTTGAAGTTTTGTGTTTAGCTCATTCATTTTTTTTTTTTTTTTTGCATGGTATCTGAAGCAAATGCAAAATCACACACCCATTCTGCATCATTTATTTTGGTGGAGAAGTCACAAGCCACATCTTTTACTTAAAAAAAAATGAAAATCTCTTCTTTGAGATCCCATACTCTTTTCAAAACTTTTCCAAGACTTAGCCACCTTACATTGGTGTGATGCAACACATCAGAAAAATCAGACTCCATTTCTTGCAACAATTTTGAAACTGTCTGTGGTTTAGTCCCCTTGATCTTATCACATTTCCTGCACGTACCACTGGATCAATCACATGTTTAAAATCCAATTTTGCTTTGTAAAGACTTTCTTGGTGAATTATGGATTGAAATGAAAGCAACTTGTGAAGTGGGAAGTTTGACTGAATCTTGTCATTTAACCGTTTGACAAGTCCACAATGTGTCCCAATTAGTGCAGGTGGCCCATAAGTTGTTATGCTCACAAATTTATCAAGGCATAACTGTAAATTTTCCAAACAATACATAAGACTTTCATACAAATCATTCCCGATAGGTAGTAGTGTCTTTGAGACTCTCCATTGACAACAGTTCTTCTGTGATGTTGAAATTTTCATCAATACCGCGAATGAAAATCAGCAACTGTGGAGTATCTACTATGTCTGTATAATCTAAAGCAACTGAGAACCATTTGAATTTATAAGCAGTATCCAAAGGTTTTCCATGCAAGTTTTCAGCAATGGCATCTATTATGCGAACAATAGTTCTCCGTGAAATTGCTTCTACTTTTGACTTTACTTCTGGACACACAGTATCAATTGATCAATCATACATTCTTGCACAAATTCTGTGTCAGAAAATGGCTTGTTATGTTTTGCGATCTTATTTGCCAATATAAAGCTTGCCTTTGTTGCTAGCTCTGGTGTAGATGTACATTTAAAAAGTATGCCTTGTTGGCGTTTCTTTTCTTTTTTTTAACAATGTCCGTTGCTTTGGTTTGTAGTTCTTGTGCGGAAAGGTTTTGGCCGAATTTACCATGTTTCTTCCGAAAATGTATTTTCAA
Source organism: Acanthosepion lycidas (assembly GCA_963932145.1). Classification (NCBI taxonomy): domain Eukaryota; kingdom Metazoa; phylum Mollusca; class Cephalopoda; order Sepiida; family Sepiidae; genus Acanthosepion; species Acanthosepion lycidas. Next base: position 67,159,658 of record OZ010597.1, on the reverse strand, counting down.
ATTATATTCCTTGAATACTGCGCGAGTATCCTGGCAAATCAGGCACACAGCTTTTGTACCATTGTGGCACTATTTAGCTATGGTAATTGGCTAACTAATTAACCATAGAAATTAAAAACAGGAAAGACGTAAGGCGAGAAAGAGCTATATCGAAAGATAGACTGTGCGATATTAAAAAAGAAGATTTTATTTTATTTACGAAGAAAGATACTTTACGCACGAGACAGAAAGTCCGTAAGAAAAAGCGAGATATGACATTCTGTCAAAACTGATTAATGTCATGGTAAGGGAATGATGTGCCAAGTAAAACAGAATTCAGAAAGAAAATCAAAGCCGGCATGGTCATAAAAAAAAATTTCGGACGACCGCGATACAGGCAGAGAGAATCGATATTAGTTATCTTTCGGAGATATCATTTAATTTTAATTTTTGGGTCCAACGAATGGAAATCATCTGGTATGTGTTAGAATTATGGCATGAGGGGAAAATCGTAGAGGAAATTATTATTATTACTTTTTGAAACTGTTGACATCAGACACAGCGTCGTCGAAAATGGGCATCTGGTGATAAGAGGATTTTAAGGCATGAGAAAAATAAAGAATTTGATTCTCAGGTAAAACACGGACCCCCCCCCAGTTAAAAGTTGACTTAGCTGAGAAGCCAGATGTCGGGTTTTGACAGTGATTGATGAGTCGGCAGAGTGACCTAACTAAGTGAATTTTGGGTAACCTGGGGTTTGTGAAAAGAAATGTTTTGGCCGATGGAAAAAAAAATGATTTTGTAAACAAAATTCTGGATAATAATTTTAAGAGAGCCAGTCTAGCCACACCCACACGGCCGAGAGATCATTGGTCAAGTGGTAGCATGGGTGATAGGCGGAGGTGAATGTATGAGAATGTATGAGAAAGGCGGAGAAGTTGTTAACACCCACTGAAGGGATTGGTATGAGATACCAATGTGAGAGAGGAAGAGTCTAGGGGGATAACTCTCCTCCGACCTTCTCTCGCGGACGAGGGAGAAACCCCTGAAATGGAAAGTGATTAATCTTACAAAAATGGGAAGTAATTAATTTTCCTGGCCTAAGAACAAAGAGAATTCTTGTTGGGAATCGAGAATTATCGAGGAACCCAAACCACATCAGGCTCCACACCGGGTTTTCGTCGGTGTCCATATAAACGAACTTCTCCGGGCAGTTTGGCAGTTGATTCGCAGTTGGAGTTGGAGTTCATTTCCGGACAGAGTCAGAGTGTTGTCTCGCAGAAGCTGACCGAGAAATTACACGTCATTTCGACTTCGACTTCCTACCAAAAGCAAGTTATATTGACGAACGACTTAAGATACCAAAACTCGCTTAAGAAACGCAAAAGTGTCACAAATCCATAGAAACGGGCTGGGAGAGAAACACACTTCTGTATATAACAGACGGATAAAGATAATTTGTTATTTCTCAACATATTTGAACCTCTTGAGTTTTGTTTTATTGCTTCTTTTACTTACGCTTGTGCGATATCACCCTCACCCCGGATTCAGCTTGCACTATGGCCCGACGCCTGATTGATTTCGTCTACCTATGGTCAAAGTCACAACGTGAGTAGGTTAGACTTCAGATCAAAGTAGTTACTTCGGTAACCAAACGTTGGAAGTGAGCTGGGAACGACCAAGCTTGTATCGAACCGGGAACGACCAGATCGACCGGGACACAGGCTGGTGGCAGCGACAAGGAGTCAACCCCAAACGCTGATGGAAGAAACCTTACAGCTTCGCGCCGCAACTGGGACTTGATCACGGGCCGACAGCGCAGTGTCACATACTGGCGTCGCGACCAGAGGACGCCACATATTGTTGCTGCGACCACCAGTGGGTGTCACACCATTTTCCATGAAGAAATAGTTTTCAGTCCATTCTTAAAAATACGGCATTCAAAGTGTTGTGGAGTTATTTCGCAGTGGAGGCTTGTATTTGTACTAAGTCGGTCCTAAAATAAGTTCGACGTACAAAACGTTAGGAACTTGGTATTACGAAGAGCAATCTGGTCGTGATCGCTGATACTTTCGTATTCGACTAACTGTCGTCCGACATCGACCGACTGACTGACTCGTTACTCTTACTACTCCTACTTATTATAGGTGGGAGAGTCTATTAACTATAGAATAGGTGTGTTCCACCATAACGCCCCCTCCTAAAACTTTACTCCGTAGGAGTAAAACAGTTTTCTTTATTTATTTTTTACAGAAATATGAAGAAAAAAAAACTTCATTTTTTTAGCAACATCGTAGCGTATCTCCTACGTTTTGGATCCGCTTTTAAATGATCAGTTGCCTTTCTTTTTCTCCTGGATCGGCGTACCTCAGGTAAAATTGTTGCAGACGTTGTTGAATCAAACGTATCGAAAACCACCTTCATCGGCGTTTCTTCCGCGGGAACGCTGTCAACCACGTCTGAAAAACGTCGTCTGATCTGGTTACTGCACGTGAATTTTTCGCTTTTCACCAAGTACACCATATTGCCAATCCGCTTTTCTATTTTTTGGTACCTCCATAGTGTTACCAGAAACAACCTTCCACTTTGAGCTTCTTAAGGATGGTGTCACAGTTTCTGTAGGTTCTTCTTGTGCTTCTATTTGTTCAGCCTCTAGCTTCCCTTTTGTTGATCTTGTGCTTCTTAAACGTTTTCTGTGGCGACTTCAGTTGACTTAAATCATTTAATAATACTGCATGTCTTTGGCTGTGGGTAACTCGCTCCCCAGTTTTTCTCGGTGTCGGATTCATCTTTACTTTCTGGAGCTTTTTTTTCACGTATACCGTCGGTGTTGCCCATTCATTATACTCAACTTTTTCAAATACACTGGTTTTCTCTAATCTGTCCAATTCTTTATCTATCTGTTCAATTGAGGCAAACGGCACATTCCTTTTCTTTTTGAATACCGCCTGAGCGTTTTCTTTTAGCTGGAATTTTGCCTCCATCTTGGTACACGTTCTCAACCCTGGAGAACAAACAGTAGGAAATGTTTCTTTACTAATTTTTGGGCTTCGGTGTTTAAACTTTCTACCTTGTAACAGAAGGAATTTATCGGTAGATCCCATAATTGGAATTCTGTTATCCAATTCGTACCAAGTAAGTTCGTGGTATTTTCTATGACAAATAGTTTAGCTTTTCGCGTTTTTTTATTTAACGTGACGTTTGTAACACATTCTCCAATAAATTGTATTTTTCTCCCGTCACTGACCTCGCGATTTTCTTTGTCTTCATTAAAGTTGGTTTCCCCAACTTCTTCCACGTATGCAAATTTATGATAGATAGGTCGGAACCTGTGTCGAGTTGCATTTTTATTTTTTTTATTACTTATTTCGATGGTAACAAATTTTTTGGTTATTCCATCGTTTACATCGTTGAACTTTAATTTTCTTATTTTATTGTCTCTATTTTGTGACTTGCAGTGCGATCTTTTATGACCCACTCTTTTACAGTTGAAACATTTTTTATTCCTAAAATTGCAATATCCATACCAATGTAGTTCACCGCAAGCAAAACATGGCTTCGGGAGTTTTTTTCTTCTTTGTGGCGTATTTTCCTTACATGCGAAACGCCAGACTGTTCTATCTTTTTTAAATCTTTCTTTACGCTAACATATCTTGTGCAGTCTTCTGCCAACTTCTGTATCGTAAGACTTGGCTCGCTTTCCAATTTTGTCAGTACTAATTTTCTCAATTCTGCGTCTCTTTCCGATACTAGCCCCTGAACAAACACACTTAAAATTGTCTGCGCTTAACTCTGCCAGCTTGAATTCTTCACAATGCTTATTCACATTGGCTGCGTACGTTATATAGTCTTGTTCGTCATCTCTCATCAGATTCAAACATTTCCACCTCTTGTGCACAGAGATGTCTTTTTACTAAATAATTCACTTAATATATTTACCGCCTCAGTAAATGTCAACTCGCTAGTTTTTTTCGGTAAAATGTAGTTTACCAATTTGTTTTACTCAGCAGTTCCTAATTTGCTTAAAAGAAGCCTAACCTTCTTTCCTTCAGACCATGAGTGGCAGTCCTCGTTATACACGTCCATATATTTTTTATAATACTCCTCAAAAGTTATCTCTTCATCTGGACTGTACGTGAATATTTCAATTGAATTCCATATTGTATTCTCTGGGAAAGAATCATTTTGTAGATTTTTTCTCTTTCCTCTTCTCAGTTATTTCCAGAATTTTGTTTTGAAACTCCCTACGCATTTGTTCCATTTCTTGTTGAAATTGCATTTGTCTATTGGAAGTTTCCTCCTGTAGTTGCATCTGGAATGATTTCTGTTGCTCTAATATTGCCATCTGTTGTTCCGACTGGAACTTAAAGAATTCCCGAAATATATTTTTGCATTCCTCCATCTTCGCAAAAGTTTACACAATGCCTAAATACTGTAGAGGGGGGTCCTACGAATTTGCAATTCGTGACCTATTTGAGCAAACTGTATTATCGGGGAAAAAAAAATATTTCTTTTCTCAGTTGAGAATACGACAGATTTTTTCGTCAGTAAGTTGACGTCTTGGCTTGCAAAAAACTTTGCTAAGTTTTTTTTTTTTTTTTTTTTTTTTTTTAAGCGTGGATCCGAGACTTTATCGCCGAAGTTATTGTGGCGAGCGAATTTTTCCTTCCTCCGTATGAGTACGAATTTCGTCGCCAAAAATTGTTATGGCGAGCGAATTTTTATTTCTTACACCGTATGAATTCGAATTTCGTCGCCAAATATTGTTATGACGAGCGAATGTTTTTTTCCTCCGTATGAGTACGAAATCCCTCGTCGCCAAATATTGTTATGGCGAGCGAATTTTTTTCTTCTTCCGTATGCATACGAATTTCGTCGCCAAAAATTGTTATGGCGAGCGATTTTTTTTTCCACCGTATGAATACGAATCCCTCGTCGCCGAATATTGTTATGGCGAGCGAATTCTTTTTTCCACCGTACGAGTACGAATTTCGTCGCCCAACGTTATTGTGACGAGCGAATTTTTTTCCCTCGGTATGAGTACAAATTTCGTCGCCAAAAATTGTTATGGCGAGCGAATTTTTTTTTCTTCCTCCGTATCCGTACGAATTTCGTCGTCAAAAATTGTTATGGCGAGCGACTTTTTTTTTCACCGTACGAGTACGAATTTCGTCGCCAAACGTTATTGTGGCGAGTGATTTTTTTTTCCGTATGAGTACGAATTTCTCGTCGCCAAATATTGTTGTGGGGTTATTTTGCAGTGGAAGCTTGTATTTGTACTAAGTCGATCCTAAAATAGGTTCGACGTACAAAACGTTAGGAACATGGTTTTACGCAGAGCAATCTAGTTGTGGTCGCTGATACTTTCGTATTCGACTGACTGACTCGTTACTCATACTACTCCTACTTATTATAGGTGGGAGAGTCTATTAACTATAGAATAGGTGTGTTCCACCATAACACAAAGTCAACTTTACGCCTTTTAGAACTCATTATGAGTGACTGCTTTGTCATTGTTTTAGAATCTAACTTACTAAAAAATAGAATCAAATTTTAAAAACACCACAAAATGGCGACTCTCACTAAATCTCCTTTACAAATATCCTGGAAAATGATACTTAAACTAAAATTCGAATCAAAGCAGAATTATTACAAATGTTTCTTCAGAGAAGTTTTTATACAATTTTTAAATACCCAGAAAGATTTTTTTAAAGATTAAATTTGTAAATATTATAAAAGTAATAGAGGGCCGCATTAAAAGCCTTGGCGAGCCGGATGTGGCCCGCGGGCCGTAATTAGCCCATACCTGATCTAGACAGTAAAAACCCCGGAGCAGAGAAAATATGTAATCAGTGATACTGAACATTTTTAAATTTCCTGAAGCATATTGAAGGTGAGGAGTTGGATATACTTATAAATTACTTATTGTCTGATGAACTCTTCAGCGAATATACAGACTTTGAAGAAGCTATTAACATTTAAAGGGAGCCTTCATCCAAGAAAAAAATAAGATATACGCTAGGCCTGTACAAGCAACCAGAACTCAACAGGCTGGAGAAACCTTGGACCAATATCTTCAAGCATTACGCATTCTGGCGAAGGACTGTAAATTCAAATATGTTACCTCTCAAATTTACAAAGAGAAAGCTATGAGAGATGCCTTTATTTCTGAGTTATCCGCCCCTCCTGTTCGACAGAGACTTCTTGAAAACAAAACGCTCACACTCTCAGAAGCTGGAAATCAAACGCGTGGAAAGGGCTATCCTAAATTCTGAAGCTATTTATGTTTATTATCCAAATAAGTTATCAAACGGCGTATCGGAACCCCAGACTAACGCCTTTCTCAGCAAGAACATCAAAAGGAGGAGGACTGTCGGACATCCGCTGCTAGCAAATCCCTTTTAAAAGAAAGGCACGCTAGAAGTAAGTGTTGAGGAACGAATTGCTACAATTGCAAGAAGGAAGGACATTTCACTAAAGTCTGTCATTTGAAAAATAGTAGTTTTCTGCTGCATTACTCGTCGTGGCCACGGTAACTATTGTGCTACAGTAAGTTTCGAAAGCCAGTGTCAAATGCCTTATAAGAAAAAAAAAAAAAAAAAAAAAGTACCACGCTAGTAGATTCGGGAAGTAGACTTAGTTATATCGACACCAAGATAGCTCAGTCTATGTGGTTGAACGTTAGACCTACTAACTCTACTGTCAGCATGGCTTCTTCTGACTCGTTATTGAAAACTGTAAGAAAATGTAAAGCTAATATTATGGTGATGTGATCCTCAGACAAGACTTTCAAGGCCTGTACAAAAAATAGAAATTTTATATGAGGGCGACCGATCACCTCTAAAACTGTCTGGACTAGCTAGCATAAGGATTTCATCTGCTCCTTTGTTTTAAAATCTGTCCCCTGACTTTTAGACCTATATCTGTGAAATTCCAAAGATATTCTAGAGAAGAGGAGGTATTTATTAGGAAGGAAATAAAAAGCCTGTTGAATTCAGGTATCATTGAGCCCAGTATATCTCCGTGGAGAACGCAAGTAGTGGTAACTAACGACGAGAAACGAAAATAAAGGTTAGTCATAGCTTATTCATAAACGATAAATCGTTTTACCTTACTAAAAGATACCTCTTTACCTAAGATCACAACGATAGTTACGGAAATAGCAAAGTATAATATGTACTCTAAACTAGACCTAAAAAGTGAGTATTATCAAGTTCCCCTACGTAAAGTAGACTGCCCTTACACGGATTTTAAAGCCTGTGGTAAATTATATAATTTTAAAAGGATGTCGTTTGGGATCACAAATGGCGTTTCAAAGAAGACTTAAAAGGAACATTCGTGTATATAGATGACGTTACAATTTGTGATATTACTGAAAGAGAACATGAGACTAAATTGGCAAGATTCAAATAACTGATTGAAATGTGCGGTCTCGCCTTAAATGAGAATAAATCTGTCTACAGAGTAACGAAAATCAAACTTCTGGTTTATGAAGTAAATAAAGGGACCGTTAGACCGGACCCTGATAGGATGAGACCTCTGCGAAAGCTCCAACCTCCAAGCAATATAAAAGTTCAAAAAAGAATCATCAGAATGTTCGCTTACTACAATCGTGAAATTTACCTAGATGGAAATTACCTTCCTTTTTTGTGAAAAAAGAAAAGGTGTATCTCTTTTTGAAATTTGAAAATCAAATCTCATGAATAATAAACTGTCCACCTTTGACCGACTTTATTTCGGCGGGTTTTTTTTTTTTAACCATTCTATTTTTAGAAAGTTTAAAGAACAAATGTTACACATCAGATGTATTAGTTATTTTATAGTAACCGTCAGGCTTTCCTTTAATTATTTTAAACGCTTCTCTTAAAAGCAAAAAATGTAATAAACAAATCTAGTCTATATTTTATTATTTATATTCACCTTTTTTAATTATTTTACGTTATTTCTTTTAATTTTCATTTTTAGAAAAAGATTAATAGACAAACTTTGAGAAGTTAATTTATTGTATTATTTGTATTATGTTATACTCACCTTTTAGTTATTTTACATAACTTTTTTCGTATAATTTTGTTTTATATAGTAGGCACCCAAATTTGCGACAGGAAAAGTGACTGGGATTGTCAGTCCACAGTCCGTCCTGGTTGATAACATACCGCGTCATGTTAATTATCTTCGACCGGCGTGCAATCAACTTTGTGTAAAAAGCGGAGCGGATGATACATTTTCGAGGACAGTGAAGATAGAACTGCGCACATTCAACAACTTTTCAGCAGAGGTCGATCGAGACAGATGGTGAAGCCCCTGCCTTGCAAAGAAACATCAACCAAAACGACCCCCTACTTGTCCATCATGGGAATATAGCAGTAAGTTACTCGTCCCGTCGAACAGAGAATGCAAATTAAAGGAAATCGGCAGGTTATATGTGGCAAAGAAGAACGGCTGTGATTGGCGTGTTTATTGCGACGGATGGCGGAAATATCCGGCAAGCATTCGGCGGTGTCCCTCGACCGCACAAAATGAAACGAGAGAGTTTGTTGGTGATTGTCAGTGTGTTAAGAGACTACTCAATTCATTTTCAACACAGATGAAAAATGCCTTTTTAAAAACACTACGATCACTACGTTTATTCAGTCGGGATAAAAAAAAAATAGAAAAAAACGCTCTTTCCTAAGTTACGGTTGATCGTTAACTTTTAAAGTGACAAAAGGAAAACAGAGTTGGTATAGACGGGGAATTAGTGTGGTGTCTTCAAGTAAAAGTAGTCGGAAACTGCTGCTGACCTCTTAACTTCGCTCTGAAATTTGTCGTTCTCCTTAATTCTTCGGTTAAACATTTCGTTTCACGAATAAGTGGGGTCATGTCGGAGATTCGCCCGAGTCGTAAATATATCAATTGTCTGCAATTCTATGGGACGCTACATTTCCAGCTGACTGAAGATCAAAATTCGAGGTATTATATTGAAATTTTTTAGGGGCATTGATATTTTTCAATTGGTCATTTTCTATGCTATTTGGCTGACTGGCTGTTTGTTCAGCCGTTCACGTTGCTACTTGTAATTTAAATTGACTTGATTCTCTCTTAGCTTACATTACAATCACCGCATCCACTCCTGGTGAATCAGAAATGTCAACTGAAAAAGATTTGATTCTTCTGCAGAAGTGAAATAATAAAAAAAAAATTGTTAATTCATTACCCGAGACAAAGATTCCCTCGCTCCTGCTGAAGAAAATCCAAATGGCCTCAAGAACCTTTAAAGTACCTCTACACGCTACTTTTTCTACTAAAAAAGTCGAAAGGAACTATCGATTTTCTTCTATGTATAAGCGTCTTTTTTGTTTCCATTTTCCCTAAAACTTCCTCGTTACTCACATGTTCTGTCCATAGAATTTTCAGCATCCTTCTGTAGAACCACATTTCTGTTGCCTTAAGTCTCTTACGAGGAGATTATCCAACATTCACTGGACGATATTACATAAAAGTTCAATACACTTTTCTTTGTTTCTAACCAAATTTCCCTGTTTCTTAATACTTTGCTTAGCTTTTAGAAGGTATCTTTTGCTATTCCAATGCGCCTTTGGATTTCGATGTAACATTTTTTATCCCCTGTTAAAACACTTCCCAGATATTTAAATTTTTGTACTCGTTTGATTTTGGTGTCAAATGCTTTTGCATAATCTATAAAATATACATCCTTCAGCATCTATATTGCCCGTTCTGATATTCTGAGCATAAATATCGCATTTCTTGTTACAGGATCCATAATGCTACAGCTGTTGCTATGATTAAAGATTCTGGTCTCTGAGCTAACCTTAGAAAGACACACAGCCTGTCGGACCACATTTAGTGAGCGGAATAAGGAACCTCGTTCTCAGATATAGTGTTACGTTCTGTGCCGTATGACTAATACAAACCACAGACGAAGAAACGAATGTGTCAAGCATCTCCTGGAAGAACTAGCAATCTATGAAGAAGTGATACTCATTTTGAAGCACTCCCCTCATGGAAAACAAACACATCGTGAAAAACAAGCAGAATGTGAAGACAGAAGCAAGAAGCCGCGTCGATCCGAAACCTTATGTGAAAAACGTCAACCCTTACGCGAGAATGTAAGAGAAGAAAGAAAAACAACGGGCTTCTGGGTTGAAAATTGAAACACATGAAGATACTTTCTGTTTTATCGCTAGCTGTGCGCTTTGTTGGGTTTCCTAACTCCCAAATGCCGCCAACAAACACTCTTCTTATTTTATAATTACCGTGCCGTTTCTTCTTGTGCTTTCCAGGAAAGCTAAAGAATACTGAATTGATCTGAATTGACTGTGGATGTGATTTCAGTTAGATAACATCTTCCATCAAGTATTTCCGGCATGCTCATAACATCGTAGATCGGTGAATGTCATATATCCCCACAATTTCAGAAATGGAATGTCCCATCCACCCAGCATGCGTTATCATGCCCAGATATCAGAGTATAACGGCTTGGACATTTTCATGTCAGTTTTACTGAGCGCCACATATCGTTAATGACCTTTTACATATTGCTACCCCAGGACCTTTGGTACGTCAAGCAGAGATCTGGATCAAAGATAGAGACCCTACTACTGGGTAGTCGAGAAGATAGGTACGGTTACCTTTGTAATTTAGGATCAAATGACAGGGAAAGTTAAACAAACACGTGAAAATGAAGTGAATATGAGATTACGCCTTCTGGTCGTACAATAAAACTGGTTCGAAAAACAATGTCGTTCAAACTGCAAGTTAAGAATTAGAATTGATCCACTTGTTACGTTATTGTTTAATGCATACTCTCTTTGCATTACCGTTTAATGCATACTCCGTTTTCTTCCTAACCCCTTTCTCATTCTTTTGCTTCCGGTACCTAATAAACGCCGGTCACGTTTCATGTTGGCTCTCTCAAAGCTGAGTCTATCCTGTTTTCCATGAGATAAACATGGTGGCAACGAGGAAGTAATTCACGCTTTACAACCCTGCAAATGAGGACTGATACCAACAAAAAAGCAGTCCCACGTATGCTGTTTCAGTGGTATCCGGCATTTGGTGTGACGATAACACGGGTAAAAAAGTGAAAATGGCGGAAGGATTCCAGTCAAATATATCGTCACCGAACAAGCTAGACACTAAGACTAGTGCTTCAGAAGGATGTAAAGTTTGGAAACATGTGGAATAAATACAGCATCGTGACCAAACAAAATAAGGATTACCAAACGGCACTATTTCTTCGCTTCAACAGTAAACGTTTTAAATCGATGAGTTTACATCTGATTTACGTTCCAAGGAAAAAAATGCTAAATAAATATTTCGTTACCATGGGGAAAAAATGATGCTTGAGGCAAAACGAACAAATATTCACAATTCCAAAAATTTTACTAAAAATAAAGGATGGCGGAATGTATACAAGTCCATAAGCAATTTAAAGGTAACAAATAAAAAGACAAAAAAGGTGTTTGCAGGACAGAAAATTATAAAAATGTTCATTTACTTAAAAAAATGTATCAATACGCAACGAGGGCGATATTTACTTTCGTATTATTTTTTTTCTTTAGAGTTCACAGTTCAAATGTCCACAAAAAATAAAATTCGTATTTGAGTTCTTTTTGAGAAGAAAAAATATACAATTTTCAATTTTTCTCCGGATAGCTGAGGAATAAAAGGTGTTCAACTTTCTTTACTGAAGGTAATTCCCTTCGTAATATTCAGCGACCCTGTGGAGTTTGATTTAATTTAATAATGATGTTGTTTTCTCTCTGGTGTCTCCTTCATTTTCAACTGGACCAGCTCGGAGGTAGCCATTTTGTATTTCTCATTTGGATGCAGGATATTTTCAATTTTGTTTCGAAACGAAAAAACATATCTTTAACCTTGTGAAAATTCCGGCATCTATCGCTGGGTTTAAAATCTTGAATTGATGTCAGCAACATATGCCAACTTCAAAGAGTGAAAAACTTTATCAAATCAACTTCTCATAAATATAAAAATTTCTTCCATTTCAAAATATTCAAAATAAAAAATATATGTCGTTCAAAACGAATTTTCTTGGGCACCTGGCTCCGACAAGGCCCCAATCCTTTCTGTCTGAAGACACCGAAGAGACCCCTGCGCAGTAAAAAAAAAAACAAAATCACACTAACATTCAAAATCAAATCTAACCAATCAGAGGATGGCATGACCAGATTGTAACAGCAAATAACTGTTACTAAAAGTAAAAATATTTTTTTTTTACAAAAAAGAACAATCACATTTTTAAAAAGAAAATCTAATTTACACAAATTATTAAAATAAAATATCGATCTGTTTTCAATGTATTTTTCTTAACTTAATTTCTTAAAACGGAAACCAAAGATGAGTTCAACACGGTAATAACCAAGTTTGATCAACATTGTATCGGACAGACAAACGAGATGTATTAACGATATGTCTTCAACAAAAGTGATCAAGAACAAGGCGAGAATATTAATTCATATCTAACTACGCTTCGTCACCTAACGAAGTCTTGTAATTTATTTTTAACTGTTTACACGATTCTTTGCTACGCAACCACATAGTGCTTGAAGTCTGTAAGAGACAACCAGGCACGTAAAAGAATGCTACAATTTTCAACACTTAATATCAAACAAAGTATTGACATGCCGAAACCAATCAGTTACTAATGGACTATACAATGAACTAGGATGATTACCTGGGTAGGTTCGTCTAAAAGTTGATGGAAATGTCACACCGCATACTGTCGCAGTAGGACGCATGTCCTCAAGTTAAAATACCTGATCGTCTGTGGAAGAACTTTGGTGTTGACTTATTTGAATTTTACACTATCGAGTACCTTGTAACTATTTACATTATTCGGACTATTGTCCTCATCTTTGTCGCCATATTTATTACAACGTTTCGGCCGTTGTACGCTCCGGCTTTCTTCAAGTGGTTGGAATGTCGAACTGAACCCTTTATTTCGCTCACTGGGGTAGACTGTTCTAGTTCCACGTGCCATGTTTAATGGATGTCAGTTATCAGTTATCTCCTGTCAATTCCCCTCTCCAAGTTCTCCACCTCCTTAACCAGGTATTGAACTCACACTCTTTGGTTCCTGTCACTGGATCTAACTAACGCCTTTATCCACTGTGCCATGTGTCCTCAAGGATGTGGATAGTAGTCCGAATAACGTAAATAGTGTACATAATACCTCATCTCAGAAATATAGACAGATACCTTGTAACTGTTGATTATCTTTCGAACTTCTCGGAAATAGATCGACTTGAGGACACTACTTCTTCAACTGTCATCCACAAATTGAAGGTGCACTTTGCAAGATATGAGATTCCATGTTAGTTGATTTCCACTGCAGGATCCCAGTTTACTTCTTCATCCTCCAAGAAATTCTCCGAAAAATGAGATTTTAAACATCTCATTGCGAACCCCGGAAATCAACGAGCAAATGACATAACCGAATCTGCAGTTAAGAGTGCAAAACGGCTCATGAGAGAGAAAAATAAAAATAAAACAAAAACACCCATACGGACCAGTTTCTGGCACTACTTGACATCAGAAACACAAGTCAAGAAATGGGAAGCAGCCCTTCTCAGCACCCCCCTACTTAATCGCCGCACGCGTACACTTCTCCTCATGAGGAGCAACTTGCAAAACGGTGAGCCTTGAACCAAATGATAAGACTCCACTGCAATACAGACACAAGGTTCAACCCAAATACTATGATTGTCATACACGTGATTTACCAGTGCTGGGTGAAGGTGATGTTGTAAATAACCGATTGGATGAATGTTCATACGAAGTCCAGACAGCGAGTGAAACCTATCGGCGAAACAGACGTCATCTGTGCAAATCTTCTGAACGAGTAGAGCAGGCGAAAAATGGTCAGCCACCACCAACCTCTATACTTTTAAGTCTGCCACATGACATAGCAAAAACACAAAGACCCCCTGCATCTCTAACAGTATCTTCATCATCCTCAGCTGTTGCGAGCAAAGGCACTAATACAACCGAATCAGAAAAATGCCAATCTCCTGTTGAGATTGACATACGTGCTGGACGAGGCATACGACAGCCAGCCTATCTGAAGGACTTCGTAAAACTTGTCAAGAATAGTACGTGAGACCGTAGTCCCTATTTACAAAGGGAGTGGGGTACATTATTGTTTAATGTATACTCCCTTTGCATTAGGGTTATAATGTATTCTCCCTAATCGATGTTAAGGAACGTGATTCTTGCTCCCTGATATATCCCTTTTCCCCCCTAACCACTTTCTCATTCTCTTACTCCCGGTAATAAACGCCGGTCACCTTTCGTGTCGGCTTTCTTAAACCTAAGTCTGTTCTGTTTTTCTGTTGAAGGCGGAACAGAACGAAACTAGTGATTCTCCTCGATCCATCTCAGGTGAATGAGATTTGGAGGACGAGCTCCCCTTGGCGGAAATAAGGAAGACGGTGCAAAAAGAAAACGAGAAGCTTGAAGAAAATGAGATACCGTTGAGAGGGGGAAGGAAATGATGGATGAATAGGAACAGGGCCCAGGGGAGCAGAGTGGGGCTAAATTTCCCTATAGTCTAATTCAGGCATTCTCAACGGTGGCGATATCACTCCCAGGAGACGATTGTTTCTTTGAGGGGCCGATAAGTTTTCGCAAACAAGTTCTTTTCTTTCATAGTAAGTGGAAATATTCATAAATAATAATTACGAGTTTATATTTTAATAAACGTTTCTAAATTCATGCTTTCTCATCTGTTTAAGAAATTAAGTCTTTAACCCTTTAAGGGCGAAATAAATTATTTTAATGATAGCTCATCATACTGCATCCGGCAGAAATAATTTTTCCGTAACAGTTACACATCTCTAAATGTTTCAACTGAAATAATTTCGTTCAGTATCTCGTAGCAACCGTCGTCTGCTTTCACTCAGTGGCTTGCGCATTGCACTGCAGTGTTTGAACAGTAATCATGAGAAGTGGATGATGCCCAATTTTTATGTTGGTATAGTTACATTGATAATATTAATAATTAGATCAAGTGTTAGTGACAATAACTTTGAGTTGAAATATTGTTTCTGTGTTATATTTTTCATGA
Source organism: Acanthosepion lycidas (assembly GCA_963932145.1). Taxonomy (NCBI): domain Eukaryota; kingdom Metazoa; phylum Mollusca; class Cephalopoda; order Sepiida; family Sepiidae; genus Acanthosepion; species Acanthosepion lycidas. The sequence continues at coordinate 67,144,594 of OZ010597.1, read as the reverse complement.
GCGTACAACTCGGAACCACCGACTCAGATGGTGTCCTTTTTTGCCTAGTACGGCCAAGTGGAGGACGTCTCGGCGACAGTGAGCAAGGCGGGCATTGCTAACGGGGACTTTGTCATCCAGGTAACACTGACCCAGAAGCGTTTCTCTGAAATCCCCAACGTCGTGATGTGCCGGAAAAAGATGATGCCCGTGGTAGTGGAGGTCCGTCGTCTCTCTTGCTGGTCGTATGATGCCTCCGGACAAAAGTCAAAGGCGTGTCTCGGCAAGAACGTGGTGCCAACGGCTAACCAAGCAACAGTAGAACCAACAGCACCAGTAGTAGTAAGAGCCCGACAAGGCCACCGACGATGTTTGGAGGGAGGTGGTGTTAAGGAGTCGGAAGACGACAAGCCCCACCCTCCATGCAACATGATGTGCCGACACCTCAACAACAACAACAACAACAACCCCAGAAGCGGCTAAAAGAGGTGCAGCATCAGCAACAAGAACTCCTGCAAGAGGGGAGGGGGAGGAAGAGGAGTTGAAGAAACCAACCAAGAAGGAGAAGTAAGGCAGAGAGGGTCATGGACAAAGAAGGTCCTAGTCCGCCCCCGCGTCACCAGCGGAAAAAAACAAATTGAGGATCCTCCCCACTTCACTTGCTATGACTCCGCCCCCCTCTACTTCTACACATCCCCACCCATCCACTTCTACACCGCCCCACCCATACAGGAAGTGAAAGAAAAGGAAGAAATATTTCCTCGGAGTAGATGAAATCTGCAAGGTGGACAGACGGGACTTGGAGAAGGCTTTCTTGGGTCCCCTATTTAAGATCGCCTCTGTCGACGGCAAGTCGGTGGGTGGGGGGTACCGGAATTTTCCTAAAGCCCTAGGTGTAATAATGTGTATAAAGTATATTGGAATTTATTTAAAAGTATGGTCGCATCTGTTCGAGGCAAAGGACGACTTCCCAGGGATCCGCGTGGCCGAGGTAGGAACCCCGGAATTGAAAAAAACCGATGGATCGAGGTAAGGCTGCTCGATTGCTTCGTGACTTCTGCTGTCGTCCGGTGTAGATGTCGTCGTGATCCAGGAGACGCACGTTGCAACATTGATGCGTGTGTTCTGTCTAACGACTTTGTCGTTATATCGTTATACGGAGTCCAACTGGCCAGAGGCGTCTCCTTGCTAGTTAAGCGAACTGGATGCAAGGGTGGACCTTGTCCACGTCGATGCGGAGGGCCGGTTGATTGTGGCCGATACTGTCGTGAAAAGTGGTTCGTTTCACATCATTGTGGTTTATGCGCCCAACGGCCAGGGGGAGTGCGTTTCGTTTTTTCGTCAGTTTGAACCGTTCCGTCTAGTCTGGAATGCCGCCCTGGAGTCCAAGTTAGATAGGAAGCAGGGAGCTAGCGAGAGGTCTGGCAATCTTAGCTTGATTGATCTGATCGGCGAGTTTGTTCTCATCGATAGATACTGGGTTGATCACCCCCGGGTGGGGGGTGGGGGGTGGACATGGACAAGTAGTTGGCTGTCTACCCATGTACCCAGCTACCTGGATAGAATGTTAGTTAGAAGGGACGATGTAGATCTATTAGATTGTCCCACGTTCCACTGCTTAGGCTATTCGGACCACAGACTTGTCTGTGTCCGGGTGGCGTTAGACTCTAAGCATAGAATGGCTGGATACTGGAAATTCAATCTGTGTTTGCTGGATAGGCGGTACTTCCGGCAACAGCTGATTAGCGTAGTGCAGTGGGATTAGGTCCTTCACCGCCGAACATAGCCAGCGACTCGCACTAGATAAGGCTAACAAAGTAAAGGCTCTTAAGGATAGCCTTTCCCGGATGTTGGCTGGAGGGGATTTCCTAGAGGTAGACCTAAGTAGGCCCTGTGGCGCGCAGCTAGCGAGCGCTAACAGGGTCATGTTGCTAGACATGTTAAACAAGATGTCTGGCGAAGCCGTGAATATGGACGCAGAATTGAGCAAGGAAAAGATCCGTCGAGGTTCCGATCGTTACATTCGGGATGTCAATACCCCGGAGTGGCGTACTCTGAGATTGGCCGGTGGCATGTGCGATGCGTTTCGGCGGCATTTCGATAACCGGTTTACCAGGGATCCTGGACGAAGAGTTTCGCAGCTATTTGGCTGACTGTCCTCAGTTTTCACCAACTGAAGCGGCTAGCTGCGAGGGTGAGATCACAGAGGGAGAAGTTTACGCGGCATTGAGGAGGGTCATCAGTGGCAAGTCTCCGGGACTTGACGGTTTACCCTATGAATTGTACTTAAGGGTGTCGCTCATCATTGTTCCGATTTTGACAGTCGTGTTCAACAACTGGTTCCGCCAGCAGTCCGTCCCTGACCGGATCTCCAGGTGTGTCATCACGCTGTTGAAAAAGGACAAGTGTGTTGGGCGGGATTTAGATAATTACAGGCTCATAACTCTACTAAACACAGAGTTTAAAATTATGGCCAAGATCCTGTCAGAGTGTTTGCAGTCAGTTGCCGAGATTCTGTTGGGACCCGAGTATACTTGTTCTGTGAAGGACCGAACAATTCAGAGTAACCTGTATCTGATCCGCACGATCCTAGAGGGTGTAAAAGACGACGAGCAAGACGTACTGATCAATTTGGTTCAGTCCAAGGCATTTGATCCGGTCGACCATCGGTACCTGGCTGCTGTCCTGCGGATCACCGGATTCGAACTCGACTTCTGTCGGTGGATTAGCCTCCTGTATCGTTCACCCAGTGGTGTGGTGCAGGTGAACGGAAAGCGGTCGCGCGCCTTTGCACTGTCTCGGTCGGTTTGTCAGGGTTGCCCGCTGTCGCCCCTACTTTATGCTTTGGCGTTGGAGCCACGCCTTCGTCGGCTGAGGGGCAGGGCGTGCAGTGAAATTTACTGTCCCTGTGAATGCTACACTTAGCGAGTCACCAACACGCCTCGAGTTTGGCTTTCCTACGCATCACCTCAGGATGAAAATTAGAACTGATAGAAAGCGGTTGGTATTGACAGATTTCAGCGAAAGGTGGGTGAGACTGGTTCGTGTAAACGGAGCTAGCCTTGATTTTCTTGTTTAGGTCCCCCTAAGTCACAACGGGGTGGTTTCTTGTGGACCATTTCCCTCATTAGGATAGTGTACCTAGTTAATGTGAGTAAATGTCGTTCCTGGCCTGTACCCGGCTTCTCTCTACGATCCAAGTCTGGATTTCCAACTTCCACAGTTTGTTTTGGCCTACGCTTTTCATCTCGACCAGGTCATTTTTTTTTTTCTAATGCCCATAATTTTTTTAATTCTTTCCCTCCCTTAGAGAGAGAACCTCTTGATTTTGTTGGAAGACAGTACAGCGGTAACTCTTATTTTTGAGGGGTGGACGGGTCTTACTAACATCTTTTTTTTCAGTTTGTTTTCTGGGTCATCACCACTCATTATTTCATAATATTATTAGAATTTTTATATAATTGCATATATTTAAATTTTAAGTCATGGGGTGTTTTTCAGTACGGGTCCTGTATGTGTAAGGTATTTTAGTGTATGTAGGAGCGAATGGTGACTGATAGATTCTTATGCTGAATGAGTAAATAGTAACAAATCGTGAATTTGATTAGCTAGGTATAAGATAGTGTCAACCGATCTTGACCAATCTCCCTCCTATTTTCGACCTTGTGTTACATTTACTGTATTCAATCAGTAATAAATCGTAGACAATATGTAGAGGAGTATTTAGCTTATGGCTTTGTAGAAAGCCCGTTTGACCAAAGGCAACTTACGTGCCTTATTCGCAACAGCTCATTTTCTAATGAAGCGATGAAACCGTCAAGGTTTTTAGAGCATTTAAAAAGTAAACATCCTGACAAAATGAACAAACCTATTGCATATTTTGAAAATTTAAAGAAAAACTTCAACCAATGAAATTCTTATTTGAAAAAACTAAAACAAATGAAAACGGTTTGATTGCATCTTATGTGATAGCGCAAGTAATTGCAAAAACTGGAAGTGCTGAAAATGTTTTATTAAGTAATCCTTTGAAATTCTCATGAAAACTGTGCTGCAGCAAGATTCGGCAAAAGCATTACCACTGAGCAAATATTTAATCCGAGGAAGAATTGATGAAATATCAACAGATGAGGAAAGTCTTTGCGGAAGCGAAAATGGGTAATCTGGAAGACAGAACCTTGTTGTTATTGTTACTGCTGTGGACGTTAATTCCTTCTCTGCCTCGGCAAACGTAAATTCAAGTAAAAAAGAATATATTTAAATATGGGCAAATAAATGTATAATTTACTAACAGGAGAGCCCGGCGTTGCCCGGGGATGTAACAGTAAAAGTTAGATCAAGTATCGACCACCATAAAGACTGAAAAATAAAATTGACAAAGATTATTGTTTAAGGCTGACGGACACACATGTCTTAATTAGTTTTTTGTTTTTTTGTTTTTTTGTTTTTCAAACCCAACCTCAAACAAAAACATTGTTTTCAATCGTTATGAGTCTATCGATTGAATAGAATTTTATTATAAACAATTGTCTTGTAAATGGGATTTTTAAAGCATTCTGAATGTAAAAATAAAGGGAAAAGTGTGCAAGACAATAAGAAACACTAACTGCCAAAAAAAAGTGAAGTTTTGTTGAAATCGGTTGAAAAATGTAGGAAATCCGATCCCATATATAAACGAACACACACACACAAACAACCTGGGTTTTATAATGAGTATAACTCGATATGAGTTGTCCCCCCTTTCATTCTGGTGACAGAATCGTGTTTTATTGCGTTTTCAAATTTCGTGCAAAAACAATTGTGTTTTTTCCATTTTTGGCGCTGTCAGAACCACCGCAAGCTAATTTTACGTAGTCCTGTGAAGTTTTGTTGAAATCGGTTGAAAAATGTAGGAAATCCGATCCAATATATAAACGTACACACACACACACACACACAATCTGCGTTTTATAATAAGTAAGATTTACATACATACAAAACTAGTAACTTTTATCTGTTACAGTTACAAAGGCAACGGAGAGAGAGAATTGTGAAATTAGACATTGCTGATGGCTGATTGTTTCTCTCTCAACACGTCGGTGTTGACATGGAGGCTGGTTTGTGTCGCGTCCCTCAGCTTGCCGGTGTTGACGCCCAACTTGGTCTGTGTTGGGTATGTTTTAATTAGAGAATTATATAGCTGTTGTTTGACTCCGAATTAAAGTTTTGGTTTTTGAAGAGAGGGTGGCTCTGACTGGTCAATAAATTGTTCGTTTTATTTTGGTTAAAGCGGATCTATGCGTTGAGCCTATGAGTAGAAAACGTATTTATGCTGCCTGTTTTGGGTCGTCGAGGACAACTCATTTATTCCGTGCTCTTAACCCATAAACGAGCCGGAATATCTTAATCAAACCTTCAACATGTCGTGTGTTCAATACTTTTCTTCGAACAACCAGTTCGAACCTTCCTCCGCTTTTAAACTAGAGAGCGTTGAGCCCCGCACACTTTTACATTGGTTTTTTTATCTCGTCTTGATGCAAACGACTCGTCTGACCTTTCCTCCGTTTTCTACTCGAAAATGTTGAGACTGCTGCACTGTCGGCGATACATTTTTTCCAAGACTAATTTTTCGACCTAATGTGAACATGTTGAACCTTCATACTATATCCGCTAGAAAATGTAGAGACAGATACACTGTCGTTATCATACATTTTTTCCCAAGACTAACTTTTCGTTTTGAAGCGAACAATTTTCGAGCTTTCCTCTACTCACTACCAGAACTCTACAATACGGTCGTCTCACACCTTTTCCGATGACTAATTTCTTGTCCGGAGGCGAACATCATGTTCGAGCCTGCCTTCGTACATAACCAGGGAACTTGAAACCTGCGACCACGAAGAATGAGAACTTCTCATATTTTCTTTGAAACTAACCATTATGAACCAGTACCTTAAAAATATCACATTACACACACATTACAATAATTCGCAGTGAGTATTTTTATTCCTTGTTGCATTCACGTTCATTATGATTCAAGCAGACATCCTTCCAGAACTTTCCTACTGATGAACTTTTTGTCACTGCCTTATCGTTCCTTTTGCAAGTTTCAGTAATTCTACCTATTGTCTCCACTCACGAGACTAAATACTTGTTAAACATAAATAATAAATTTTATATTTGTGTGTTTTATCAGACTTGCTTCAGTCATTCCTCTTGTCTATCCTTTTTCTCATTTTTGTGCACGTGATAAGCGACCTTATTCCTCTTTCCTCACCTAGGAAATTGGGATATTTTGAAAGAAAAGATCACGCTATATATGTTTGTATATTTTTCTTTTTTTTTTACTTTGTTTGTGGGTCCGGTAGTTGTGTGTAGTGTCTGGCACAAGGCCACCTTTTCGTAGGCCGGCACTCATCGTCACCGGACCCGCAACACACCACATTAATTTAACTTAGATTAGGAAACCAAACTGATGTGAAGAAAAAGAGGATAAACCAAAGACATCATGACACATCAAATTTGTATTTAACAAGATGTACAAACAAGGATTTGAAAGAAAGACATGCATTGAGTAAAACAAGAGTTGTCTCTCTTTATCTGTTAATTGTTCCAAAGTTCACTGAAAGAAATAAGGTTGTAATAGTTTCTGGTAATAAATGTTTTCAACAGTTTTTCTATGTAAGAAAAAGGATTATGTGAGTATAGGGAATATTCAGCATGTGAGTGGTTATGTGAGTGAGAAGATTGGCGCATGGTTTAAACTGAATCACTCTTCAATCACTCAATCAGTCACGTGCAGACAATCTGATTGGTTGGCATTGACCAATCAGCGAGCGAGCTTTGGGGAGACTCACGAAAAGCTTCTGGGATACGATTCTCCCAAAAGTGCACGAAATCGACTACATGAAAATATAGCGATTATAAAATTGTCGCATTACACAGTAGTGTTGATTTACTATCCAATGAATGCTTGTTGTTGCATAATTTGAATTTGCAAATGTATGTGTGTGATGATGATGATCGTCACAAATGTATTAAGTATAGGGTTTTTTTTTTTGTCCAGTCTGAAATAAAATAATGGGTTTTATCAAATTATGGAAGCACAAAATGTCGAAAAAAATTAATTTTTCAGTTTTATTGAATTAATTTTGGTAAGATTCGGGAGGAATTTTCTATATGTTCACACTTATTTGCATATTTTTTTTTTTTACTGAAATAACATCTTCAGGAATATTTCTTTATATAACTGTAAAATAAAAAAAATAATTAATGAATCCTGCCCCTCCAAATTAAAAAGTACACAGAAAAATTAAACAACCTCAACTAAATATTTCCCCAAAGTCTTTTCCCCAAAATAACATATTCAGTAAAAAATCAAATCAAATCATTCATTAATGAATAAGTACTGAAAATTCAGTGTGAATCGAATAATTATCTGACTTTTCGTAAATATTTGAAAATAGGGAGTAGCAATATTTTGCTTTCATTTCGGAAAAAAGCATCTATTTTGGTGCTAACAAAACGGTAACATTTACTAAACGTTGTCGTTTTGTTATTTCTCTTACACCCTTTTCTGCCACCAACCATTTACACAAGCTCGTTGGGTAGATTATGCATTATTTTCCTCTGTCCCTCTTGCCTTCAATATGTCCTGTAAGCGTCAAATTTCCTAAGCCTCTAAAATTTCAACTCTCTCTTTCTGATGTTAAGTATAAGTGTCGTTTTTTTGTTTTCATTTTCTCTAAAAGTTCGTTGTTGCTCGCATATTCAGTCCATCGAATTCTCGGCATCCTTCTGTAGAAGCATATTTTTGTTGCTTCAAGCTTCTTCTTCATCTGTTAGGAGATTGTCATACTGTAGCGTATGTACCAAATATAGCGTCGGGTCGATTCACTAAATGTAGCAGGAACACCAAATATATAGGTACTACTACTATTTATATTAATGATTCTTCCACGTACAGGATTCAAGAAATAACAACAACTCCAATTTGTTGACCAACAAATATATATTGAATGAAATACAACAAGCACGAAATAAAATTGTGTTCACAACGTAGATTAAAGAGAAGGAAGTTCTTTCCCTTTGACTGTAGATTGATGTAATCAACCGTTTGAAGAAAGTTCTCTTGTGAGATAAATGTTCCGAAATAATTGTTAGAGCAAAGTTTGCAAGTGAAGAATGAATAACACCAAGAATACAACTGCTTGAAATGTGTTGTGAATAAACTGGTTTGAATCAACAAAGTTCTGGTTAATTGTGCTTGGCGAAAGTTACGGAGAAAAAATATAAGTTTGTAGTTACGAAATTCTGTGTCTGTGTGCGTTAGAGTGTGATGAGCAAGATCGTGGATTTGTGTTGATGGCTGAGATCTTGCTGGATATTACTAGCGAAAAGTAGACCTATTTAAGAAAAAGAGGTAGGTTCCCACGGAACCGCGGAAAAACTTGATCTTACATTAAAAATATGTGATTGGTTAAAAATTAACCAATCATTACACGCGTACTAAAAAACAGAATAGGTAAGTATGCTCAGAACCAAAAGATTCAAAGGAACGACTCCGATGGCTAAATTGTCCTATACAAAGGTAGTAGTAATTTATTAGCCAATCGTAGATGAATAAAATGACTTGGAGTGTATGTGGGTGTGAAAAACATAGCAACCGCGAAAATACATTCACTGCCAAATGGTTGAGTGATTTTTTTTCTTTTTTTTTTAGAAAACGTGCATAAAGAATTGCGCCAAAGTTGATCCGATTTTTCTCGAACTTTCCTTGACAGGAAATTGAATCGTTTCCTATATATTTTTCATTTTCTATTAAAATTAGGTACCACCACAGACTTTGTAAAAAACGAAAAACGCATTTTGAATAATGTAAATGCCTTCTTTGAACCTAAATTTCGGTTCTAATTTGACAGATAATTCTGAATTAAAAGAAAAATCAATTTCCGTATATAAATAAACTTTTTAGGCATTTTAAAGTATTGGTACTGTTTTTCGTCACCCATCGAGTCGCTATTACGACAAATAAACAACTTTTAAAAATAGATATGTGTTTCGAAGTCTGTTAGTAAATTTAAGTCTTAACTGGGTTTTAAAAGTAATGCATACCTTGTAAAACAGAATGAAAATAACATTTTATTTTTACGCACAATAATAGGCTGTGAGGTTAAAGGATAATGAAAATTCGATAATTCTACCACTGTCCGAAAAAGTGCGGGTAAAAGTAAAAATAAAACCTAAAGAAATACAGAAGACCAACAGTACAATAAACAAAAATTTGTTATTTATATTTAAAACTAAAAGGAAAAACATTTTGTAAATTTTAGAAAGATTAACGATTTTAAATAGTTTCGTTGTATTTCTGAAATGAAACAAATTATAGAAAATAAGTGAAAGATTTGTTTTTAAAAATAAGTCGCGTTTAATTACTGAAGTAAATATTGGTTCTTCTTGCATACAAGAATTTGTAAATAAATACAGGAAAACAGAGACACACTAAAAAAAATAACACTCGTATCTATAGATCGAAAACTGCTTTCTTTCAAGAGACCAAAACCGACTGAACGGGAGATGTGAAATTTCTTCTGATTTTGAAATGTGAATTTCTTCTGATTTTGAAAGACAGTAGCCAGTTAAAGCGAGATATCAGAATTATGTTCTTTTTATACATCCATACCAAAAATAATTCATAAACAGTTGCTAAAAGGAAAAATAAAGGCAAAAGAATCGTCTCATTTTGTACAGTATATACGTTGAATAAATCCGGTGAAAAGACACATCCTCCCCTCGTTTCAAACCCCCTTCTATATTTTTTATATTGAAAATTGAATTAATTTTCTATCCGTATGCAGGCGATTTGCTGCCAGTAGGTTCTGGATTATTCTAATATCCTTCCCAAATATGTCAAGACTACCTAGAAGTTCCAACAGAACTTTGTAACCTACTTTATTAAACACTTTTGCATAACATCCTTCTGCATACAAAAATAAATCTATAGTATTTTGAGCAAATTTACAAAGGGTAAAAATATTGTGAAGCACCGTAGCGATAGATCCCATCATGCACCGGGAACAGTGCGCATGTCACCATTTGTACGCCATGTTGGTTACCAAATTCAAATATTGTTTGACGCCACACCCGAATAGGACTGTTGTTGGTCAGCTTAATAAGAACTTCTAACTTAATTTTTATAAGGATTATGCATAGCGAAATATTCATTATATTTCTGTTTTGAGTGAAACTCCGTATTTATATTGTTACGGTTTAAGTAGCCGCATACCATAAAAACCTGCCCTGTATCCAAGCGATACTTCTTTTTCTGGAGTTGTAGTGGTGTATTTTAAAGTAGTGGCGGGGTTTGTCTGTCACAAACAACAGAACGTACACTAAACAACATAAAAAAGTAAATTTCCCAGCTATTATGACAATTCTCTTATATTTTAGCAGTAGTTACTGTTCAACTACTGCTTTTATTACTCGTTGCTAAAAAACAAAACAAAAATACATTTATTGCCCCCATTCGTTAAAAATATATAAACCATCATGTCATCTTACATTTATCAACTTCTTACGGATTTTATAGTTTTCAAATTAGTCGACTCATTTGCGAAGTCTGCTATATATGATGCCACGTAAGTATAAAAATATTCTTCCGAATAACTTTTGGCCAAAAAATATCTTGTCAAAAAAAAATCAATAGCGTGTTCCTATTCCTCTCCAGTGGTCTTTAATGTATGCTATATAAACCGTAGCATGATTTTTCAACTCAAAATGTCTTAAGACGCGTGTTTCTTTTAAAAAAAATAAAACTTTTTTTTTTTGCGAAAAATTTGTCCATGACGTTTGAAACAAAAAGGTCTTTAAAGTTTAAAATATTGCGAAAACCCGAACAAAGTATTTTTTTTTTTTTTTTATTTTAATTGAAGAAATCCAAGTTTTTCTTGAGTACTTAAAATTTGCCAGTTGAAAAATAATCAAACAAAATCTTTAAAATTTTAACTTTAAGCCATAAGTTTTTCTCTTACCCACGCACTTTCGTTCTTGTTCGTTTCTCTACACGAGGGTCATTATGACACGATTTTTCTTGCGGACTGAAACTGGGGACCTTAAATTGTTTGTATTGGTCATTTTTTTTTTTTTTTTATTCTAAAAAAAAAATCGACATTGTTTAAAATAAAAATGTTTATGCAACTTTTTAATTTAATAGTCTAGGATTTTCTTATGGTGTTCGATACTTAATAATTTCGTTAACTTTTTTTGTTAATGTAATAAATAATCGATAAGCCGAACTTAAAACTCTTCAGAGATTCAAATGAAAGGAAATACAGTGTGGAGGGAAAATTGGCACAATACATTCTTCTCTAATTAGATTAGAGGGTCTTGCATTCAACGTCCTGTCGCACACGAAGTACCAAACATGGTTATTTTCATCTTCAACCAACATCTTGAATAATTAATAATAAACTTTCGCAAACGACAATTACATCCATTTTTGTATGTTTTTTTTTTTTTTTTTTTACCAAAAAAAAAAAAGGGGGGCAAACCCAAACGTTACTAGTTTTTTTTTAAACTGTTTCACGATATTTATCGGATTCTGAAGTGTCTTTACTTTTTTAGTTTCTGCATTCATGAGATTTTTTATGTAACTTGCTGATTTTTTTTTTTTTTTTTTTTTTTTTAATTAGGGAACTTAAAATTAAGATTTGATTGCTCGTAAAAGCTGGCTTGTTCGGGAACTATTGAAGGTGGATGAAAATTACTCTTTCAACGACATAAATGTTTAATTTTGATTCTTAGCCACGAATGTTTTTCTATCTTTTTGTTCTACACTTCACGCACGTTTGACGTAAAAGCAATGTTAATCTCCCTTAGATACTTTTCTGGTATTTTGCACCAGTTTCTGGCAATATTTTTTTTTTTTTTTTTTTTTTTTTTTTTTTTTTTTTAATAGCCTTTTTTGGCTCTTTTCTGTCGCTAAACGAACTTTTTTTTTGTCTTGTATGTTCGTAATTTCTATCAAGTTAAATCTGCTATAAAAATAAAAAGCTTTCTCCGCATCTTTCTTCATTTTTTTGTACCTAATTCACCTTATCTGGTGCTCTTGATGCCAATTTTGCATTACTTTTTAATATGTAATGAAGCTTCTTTATTTATATTTGGGGGGAAAGTGAGTTGTACGTTTTTGGAGGCTATTTTATTGCCAGTTTTATCTAATTTCGTACGTGCCTCTTTCTAAAAGTTGTATTCCCAGCGTGTCCGATCATCAGCTATCCGATCGCATCTTTATACCTGGAAAGATTTATTTTTTAGTGTCTCTACGGCTTCTTAAAGCCATAACCTTTTTTTCAATTATTCAAATATTTTGCTTGAAGTTGTAATTTTAGAATGTTAACTTTGAAAAATTCAAAAATTGCATAAAAAAGTTATTTTGTCAACTCAAAATATAAGTCTTTATTTACAAATGAATATACCGAAAATTATATTGAAATCAGTTTTTTAGTTGATTAGTAATTTTTATTTTTTTAATCTGGATGTTTTGTCAACTAAAAAAAATTCTTGTCACTTTGTACTTTTTTTTTTATTTTCATTTTTTTCTGTTAACTAGATGCAGTTGAGTACTGTAATAATATCAATTTTTGTATATTTTTAATTTTAATTATCACGAGTTCATAATTTTTTTTTCTCTAAATTATGCGTGCGTGGATATATTGTTTTTAAATGAAACATTTCAGTAGTCAAATATTAAATTACTAAGTTATTAATATTTTTTTAACTTTAGCATCCTTCAATACTCGGAATTTACTATATATTTTCATATGTATTCTGTTAAGGAATAACAGAATACATATGAAAAAAGTAAATTGAAAAATTAATTATAAATAAATAAGAAAAAAAAAAGTGTTATAACAGATTTATTTATTTATTTATTTTTTTTTTTTTTATTTTTTTTTTTTTTTTGGTAGTAATTGAGTAGCAAGAAGCGTTAAAAAAATGTTAACTTTATATAGAAATTTCAAGAAACCTTTTTTTTTTATTTAACTTTTTTAGCTACTTGAATCTAAAAAGGTTATGAATTGGAGTTGTTTTTTTGTTTTTGTTTTTTCTTTAAAGGTCTAATAAAAAAAATCTTATTTAAACTTTCTACTTGCGATGTGGTGATAAGTTAATTTTTAAAATGGAACTATCACGGACTTCCGAAAAACATTTTAAATTATTTAAAATGTTTGATTTTGAAGTTTCTTGGGTTTTTTTTTTTTGGTTTTTTTCATTTGAAAGATAACCTCTAAAATGTTAATCTTTATGGAAAAAATTGTATGTAAATAAACTTTTACTACACATTTTTAAAACATTTGCACGTTCACTCATCGAACTGCCATTAGACGAAAAATATAAAAATGTAAACAAATTTTAAAAAATCCAATACTTGCCATAGAGAGGTTTCAAAGTAAACTTAAGGATTCATTATTTTGTAATGCGCATACTTTAGTTTAAAAAAATAAAATAACGTTTATTTACACACGGAGACAGCTGTCATCGAGGTCATAAGTAAATAAATAGTTTTTCGATCATCCCTGACACTTTTAAAGCGCGCGAAAAATTAAAAAAAAAAAAGTAAAGAAATTCGGTATACCAGCAGTGCAATAATCAAAGAATTGATATTATGTTTAAAAATAAATTCTTTAACCGTACTTACAAAAATTCGCTGAAAGAGGATACGTGATGATTTTAAAAAAGAAAAAACAATTTTATCTTCAAAAGTCAAAACAAAAAAAACTTATTAAAAAAGAGATCAAATCAAAGTTTTTGTTTTTTTTATGCGTGAAAAAAAAAAAAAAAAAAAAGTTTTCTGGGATTAATGTGGGACCATAAATTTGTACAAGAAATTTGAATTTTTTTTTTCTCAGTGAAAAACATTGATTTCTTGCAAAAATCAGATAATTGTTAGAAATGAATGAAATTATTGAAATGTTTTGTGTGTCTCCCCTCCCCTACTATGAAATTTCATGGAACATGTTTTAGTTATTAGGACAAAAACCCAGAGATTTTTTTTTTTTTTTTTTGTCAAACAGGACAGCCAGTTACTACTCGGAATCATAAAATAAAAAATGCAATAACTTTTAATTGCTTGCTAAAATATATGGTCACTATTAGAAAAAATTTTAGATGAATAATGAATTTTTATAAGATTTTTTTTTTTTTTTTTTTTTTTTTTTTTTTTTTATAAACTCTTAGTCTTAGATCTTAAAATTCTGTATTTATTTGTATTATTAGTCAAGTGATATTGTTATTAAATTAAAACTGTAAATGATTTACTAATTATAATCGAAAAGCTCGCTACAGTTTAACAAACTCGCAGTATTTTAAAAATTTAACTTGTGTATAAACATGTCACTTCTTGTAAATGGGTATTTATGCACATTATCAGAAAATAAAAGTGGTAACTTTAGGAAATTTTATTGGGTATTTTCTGACATTTCTTCTTCAACCAGTTGTTTCATGAGTAAAAAGCCAAAGTACCTAACATTCAAATATATATATTAGAATGATTAAAATGTTTTAAATTTAAGATTACTGCATGCTTAGAAAGAAAAGGCATTTGTCATAATGTAATTTTTCTAGTTATTGTCACTTAGATAAATTTTCCAAAATCAAGGTGTCAATATATCATTCAACACCTCATAAAAACACCATTCCATGTTAAAAAATATGCTTTTCTGCAATATTTTAAATTGTAATATTTCAATTCATATTAAACTTTAAATTGGCTACTTTTTCTGGCACGAGTATATTTTTGGAAGAAAAAAAAAAAAAAAAATTTTAATTGAGAAAGTTGTGGACAAATTTGTGAATATTGATAATTTTGTAAATTTTACTGATCAGAAAAAAATTCAAATCAATGTAAATACTATTTGAAATACAGCAAAGTATTTTGCTTATTGGAAATATTAAATTTAATCTATTGAAATTAAAACTAAAATAAAAGCTTCAAGATTTTTCATTTTTATAAATGCATTTGCAATGCAGGTATTGATGTGGTAATTATCCCTTAACCAGTACTTTACTAAAACTTAACATGAATTTTATGTTTTAGCAGAAAAAAAATTGGTAGTGGGACGGGTGTATTGATAGTGTTAATTTCACTTTGCTCATTACCAAATTTAATTGCTGTAAACAACTACATACACACCTGAAACCTCATGCAAACATTTTTTGTTTTTTTTTAACATTAAAAATGTTACTTCCAGATTAAAAAATAAAATATAATTTACTAAGCTGGAAAACATGTTTTAAAAAAGAAAAAAAATATACAGTATTTAAAAATTTTGAAAAGGTTCATGCGTGAAAAATGACAAAACTTTACATTTTATTCAAACATGTTTTTAAATAAAACAAAAAAAAACTTACGAACAACAGAATGAATTTGAAAATCACACTAAAAGATTAAAAGTCAATTTTTTTATTATTTATTTATTTATTTGTTTTTTAAAAGTTCAGTGTCCTTTTTTTTTTTTTTTTTTTTTTTTTTTTTTTAATGTTTTGTTAAATTATGCTCTTAAAAAAAAAAATTACTTTTACAATTTTATTGAATTAATTTTGGTACGGTTCGGGATGAATCTTTAGCATGTTCAAAAAAGTTTTTGGGTGGCATTGAAAAGAGCCCCCCCCCCTTTTCTTTTCTTTTTTTTTTTTTTTTTTTTTTTTTTTTTTTTAAATCTATATTTTAACTAACATCTGTCTATGTTTCTGAGATGAGGTATTGTAACTATTTATATTATTCATATGGTT
This sequence comes from Acanthosepion lycidas, assembly GCA_963932145.1. Lineage (NCBI taxonomy): Eukaryota > Metazoa > Mollusca > Cephalopoda > Sepiida > Sepiidae > Acanthosepion > Acanthosepion lycidas. The sequence goes on along the minus strand of OZ010597.1, from coordinate 67,128,850 downwards.
GTCCTCATCTTTCTTGCCATATTCACGTTTTCGGTTGTTGTATGCTCTGGTTTTCTTCAGGAATTTCAAACTGAACCCGTTAGTCCAAAAAATTCATTCACTAGTGTACCCAATGACACATAGCTCAGTGAATAAAAGCATTGGTTGAAGTAATCCATTGACTTGACCCAGAGTTGTGAGTTCATTACCTCACCACAGCAGAGGTGATGAAAAATTTGGAGAATTGAGTTACTAAAGGGAAATAACTAAAACTGAGATATCCAACAAAATAATAGTGGACAAAATATAGGGGTTCAGTTTGAAATTCCAATGTATATCACCTGGAGTGTACTACAGCAGCCGAAACATCATTAATATGGTAATAAAGAGGAGTACAACACTCTGAACAATGTAAATACTGTAAATATCTTTACTTTATATCATCTTTTAACGGCATTGACCAAAATCTGAAAAAAAATTTTAAATTGTAATGTAACTATGTCAATTTTTCACTAACAAATATATATTTCTTTCTTAATTTTTTTTTTTTTATTATATATTGGGTTGATGTATAATTATCAGGTGTTTTTAAAGAATATGAAAAAAAGAAACCTAATTCAATAACATTTTTAAATGATTATTCCAGAGCATAATCACTATCTACTTCGATAACTGCTTCCTATTTGCTTGGAACACAGTTGATTCCACGGATAAAGAAATCATGGTTCTTGGAGGAAATCCATGCATTGACATCAGCCACCAAGTTATCCAAATCAGTATAAACTTTGTTCATCTGCCAATTTTTCAGCGATTGATTGATGTGGTAGTCAGTAAGCGCTTCTGTGAGAGAATATGACGGATGTGGAAGTAGTTCCCAGCCCTTATTGACAATACATTCGACAACGTAACTCTCCACATGTGGATGCGCATTATCGTGGTAGAAGACCATATGGTTCTTTTTGCACTGCCTTTTCGTCCCAATTGCAGCTTGAAGGCAGTCAAGTAGAGCCAGGTAGACATTGATGCTGAATTGCCATTTGCCATTTTTGTCTTAAATCCACCGCTGTTGATTCTCATTGTCATCATTCCACCAATAACAAATCTTGTCTGAGATGATTTCCCAGTGGATGATTCCACTTCTCTCTTACCAAACACTGCATTGTCTTCATACGCTACATGTTTTTCAGTATTCCTTTTGGTGAAATGCAGACCTTCTTTCTTTTGACATTTCTCAAAAGAAGCCATGATTCATCCCCCAGTGACAAGATTCTTCAGAAACGGAGCTTGCTCATTTTGCTGCAGCAAATCAGTGAAAATTCAGTCACGTTTGGCTTTATCGGAGAGTTCATAAGGGACCCATCCAGCCAATTTCCATACCCTTCCGAGCTTTTTGAGACAACGAACGATTGTTGAATGGTTCACATTGAAGTCTTTGGCCAGAATTCAAGTTGTCAAGCTTTCATCCTCTTCCATGACTGCCAAAAGTGTCTGGTCATCAAAATCCGATGGTTGACCTCTTCCTGGCTTATCTTCCAAGCTAGTGTCACCAGATTTGAAACGGGTGGGGGAAAACCATTGAAGTGATGGATGGCATTCTACTGACAAATGCTGAAAATATCATCAGAATATGTAACAAGGAATTTTTGAAATGAATAGGAACTAAAAACAGTTGAAATTTCTGGGATGCATAAGTAAGAAAAGTTTGGTTACTTTAATTTTCAAGACACTAAAAGAAAGAAAAGAGGAGAAGCAGTAACCAATTTCGGAAGTTTGAGTGATTGACTGTCAGAAAAGAGATGATTGTGTGTCAAGCTACTTAAAACAAAAAGCTGATTGCCTACATCCTTAAAAGACCGGGAATACAAAGAAAATATAAGTTCAAACAGGAAAAAAAATTCCAAATTTTGTGCATTAAGTGAAAGAAATGAAGCAGCAAATTTTTGAAGTATCAAGTTTGGAGTTTCAAACAATTTTTATTTTTTATATCGAACACTAATTTACCTCTTACATTTCACTTAAATGTTTTTGAAGTAACTACATTCATTTGAAATTAGTCACGCATCTGATATGTACCTAAAAGTCTAGAATCTCTGTATAACTAACACACACAATGAAAGCATAGTTATAATGGAGTTAGCAAGAATTTTTCAACACCCCTTTTATATAGATGACATATACAATATATATATATATATATATATATAAGAATACATTATGTATGTAGAAGGGAAGTGTTCCAGAAGTTACAAGAACATTTTTTTATCCTGTTTCAATGAGCTGAAAATCTTGTAAATTGAAACATCACTGATTTTTCCAGTTTCATCATTTTTAAGTAATTGGAGTGGAAAGGCAATTTCTTCCTTCAAAATTGAATATGAAGAAGAAAACCAGTGATTGTTTAGAATAACTTTTTAGCAAACAAACTCTAGAATGTAGGAAGCAATGTTTTCACAGCTCCGAGATAAATCTTGTTTACGCATAGTAACTTTATACAAAAGTAAACTTAATAGTTCAAGGTTCAAAATTAATACTGTCTCAGGGATGATAGAACAATAGTTCGAGATGATGCCAGGACAATACAAAATTTTTAATTAAAATGCTATTCAAATGACATACAATATTGTTGCTCACTAATATTCATTACCACTAGTTCCATACTGAACTTTCATTTCCTACACAAACTAGATTTCAGGCAGTTTGCAAATTATTTTTTTTATCCAAAAACTTAACCATTTTTGGCATTTAATCTATTGTGTATTGAATATCAGAAAAAATGATTGTTAGAAGTTAATTCAGACATTACTGACAAAATGGGTTTTATATAGGGATCTCCACAAAAAATGATACCTAAGGTTTAAAATGAATTTTAAAAAATAAATCTTTCTTGAAACTTATTTTAGTTTTAATTTCAAGCAAATACATTAAATTTAATATTCTCTATCAGAATAATTTGCTGTATTCCAAAAACTAATTTAAATTGACCGGAAGCATTTTTTTTTTTTTTTTTTTTTTTTTTTTTTTTTTTTTGTCATCTTCCAAAAATAAAATATACTTAACTGATTCGAAACAAATATTATTTACTTAAGTTTCAAATATCACAAAAATGCTTCTTTTTTTTTTTCTTTTTTTTTTTTCTTTCTTTAAACACGACAGTAGCTCTTTTGACAGCCTGATGACAGGTATAATGTTCTATGGAGATTTTATCCGTGAAACGTAATTTCAGAAAATAAAGTACATACTCTTTAATTTTTTTAGTACTCAGTAATCTTAAAAATTTAGAAAAATACTCTCCATGATGTAATGTTTATTGAATTTTAGAAATGTTGGCTTTAAATTTACTTTAGTAATCACTCTTAGTTTCTGATAATGTCATGTATGGTTGCCTGTGCTTACAAAAATCGGCACATTCTACAAAAAAAATTCAACTTCTTTTAAAAATATTGCTGTTTGATTTGTATCAAGTTTTTTTTATTTATAATTAGTAAATATAGTTTTTCACTTGTATATCTAATAATACAGTTTTAAGATTTGAAACTTAATAAAAAAATTTTAATTAAAATTTTAAAATGAAAACAATTCTTGTTAAAAAAAAAAAAATTCATTATCTATAAGAAAATCTTTTGATAATAGTGTTGTTACTATATCTTATTTATAAAAGCTTTTCTAATCAAATAATGTCAATTTTATTGCATTTTTTATTTTAGAGCAGATTTTTCAAAACAAATTGATTTGAATTCCCCAAGGAGTCCTGCTTTTAAGGACTTTTAAATATGGAAAAGCTGAAAATTTAATATCTCAATTTAAAGTGTGTGATAAAAAAAAAAAAAAATATTTAATTCATTTGTGAATAAGTTTTGAGAATTTCAAAAATGTTTTTAATGCCAAAAAAGATGCTAAAATTATCTATACTAATCTTTGAACAAGAAAAACTATTTTTAACCAAAATTTTGAACATGCTAAAAAAGATTAAAAAAATTTAATAAAATAATCAAATACTTTGGTCTTTCCTCTTAATAATTACAAACATACTGATGATCAAACAAGTTTTTTGAGGTACCTACTATTATATATTTAATGTTGAATAAAATTTAATTTTTCTTTTAATGTTTATTCCTTGCTTGTATATACTTGGTATTAAATCTTCATTTTTGTTTAAATTTTTCACTTTCTTTTGGTAAGCTAAGACTTTAAGCGTTAGGTGGGTATAACCTATACAAAAGCAACTGCAATGAAGTATTTGGGTTGGCCAAAATGTTTGTTCAGGTTAACACCTATTTTTAATATTAAACGTTATTGAATGATAAATTTACTGTTTTGTTCTTTCACCATCTTTCAGGCAGCTTCAAAAATTCCTTACAGCCAGCACATTTGTTTTTGGCAAAGAACTATGCTTTCCACCAGAAAGTTGGAATTTTTTTTTCTTTGAGAGAATTCTACAGAGGCCAGTTTGATGTTACATATCCATCTAATTGTGTCCCTATCATTAAGCTGCAAGTGCTGGAGGCTTGGCCCAGTCATGGGCCAGGTCTCACTTGCATGGCATGGAGCATCACACTCCAAATGCAAGTGCCATGTGGCTGCACGTCCTGTGTGAGATGTGGCAAGGAGAGGGGATCAGTAGTAGTTCATTTTTTACCTACACTATGGTTTCAAGGTCCCTGCCACAGAAAGCATGTCCAGGTAGCAGGAGAAGGCTGTCACATCTAACCAAGACACTGGTCCACATTCTGCCACCAATCCCAAACAATGTGCACAAGATCATTGGCATAGAGATCTTCCCAGGGGACACCAGCATGGAACTTGCATGAAAGGGCCTCAAGCACAACAATGAAGAGCAGTGGACTACCAAGCCCTGATGGACACCAGCCTTCATCTCAAATTCCTGGCTGTAGCCCCAATTGACACTGACATCGCTCAGTGTTAGCATACATGCCCCTAACCAGTCACACAATCCATTTGTCCAGTGCCAAGTTTTCTCAATGCTCACCAGATAACTTTCTGAGGAACACAGTCAAATGCCTTTACAAGATCCACAAAAGCCATGAAGAGTCACTTGTATACAACTGGCGGGGTGTATATATATGTTTGTATATGTGTAATATTTATCTATTATTTTTTTCATGTAGACAAAAACAATCTACTCATGACAAAGGTGTAACTTCGTTTTGGTGCATTTAGTTGCACCTCGACTGGTGAGAACCAAAATGGTTATGAACAATTTTGTTTGTGAGCAGGCTGCACATGGAACATTACTTCCTTTTTTTTTTTTCAATTTGTTTAAAAAGAAAAGAGAAAAATAAGTACAATGTTCTATTGAATATTTTGTTATCTCAGCTGGACAACACTATTCTGTAGGGAATCTCCATTAAGTGTTGGAATCAATCTGCCAATTTTGGCAATCTTTTTAAAAGAAAATGCACACTGATAGTTACCATAATACAATCAATCTATTTGAATGGAGTTTTTAATGTCATTTAAAAACCTATTTTAGGGCTTGAAGATGTACACACTTTTTTTTTTTTTTTTTGTATTAAGAAACTTGCAGAAGGGGCTTCATTCCTACAACTGATTATATAAAATCTTTTCTGATTTTTGGTTTCCTGGCTAACTTTTCTTTATCTTTTTTCTAGGAATGATATGGAAAAAAAGAGGATATGGTTTTATGAGTCTGGATTTTTGGCTGTAATCTCCCTTCCTATCTATCTACTTGATCATACACCCTATCTGCTATGGCTATTGACTGGTTGCACATTCCTTTTTACCCAACTGCTTGGTCGGCTTCATTTGCTCTACTGGTGGAATCTTTTGAAGACCCGATGGGATGAACACTTACAGCATCAGGAGAGCCTAGAGAGACTCCAAAACACTACCATGACCACCTCACCATCTCTGCAACCAGCACCTGCTATATCCTCTCCTGTGTCTGCTGCAGGAGGTGCCAGCACTGTCCAGACCTTTTCCAGCTACCCCTTGCTGCCACAGCACCCATCTCCAGTAAGCACCTACGATCATCTGCTCTCCAACACTACTCCAGTGGCCTCCCAACAATATGGACATCAAAACTTTGCCAATGACCTTTGCAGTCAGCAGGCTGTTTTTCTCCCATCTTTTTTTCCTGCTAACAATAATATCATGTCCCCTCATAAACCTAGGCTTATTCCTTCTAGCCACCACAGTAGCAACTCTGCTGGCTTTTATCCAGAGAATGTAACTGTTTGCCCAGGCAACACTCTTTCATCACCTGTTAGGGTCCACTGGGCTCACAATGTGCTCAGGCGTAGACCTCTCAGGCCAAATGCAGTCAGAAGTCCTCTTGCTTCTCCTAATCTCACACTTTCTCAAAGTCGCCCATATGTCAAGAAAGACTCCCCTTTTAGAGAGAGGCTATTATCAGTATTTGGGTTGTCATCGAAAAGCCCTCCAGGCCTGGAGAACAATGGCCAGAACCTGTGTTTTATGAACTGCATACTACAGTGCCTGGCCAGAACACCATTCTTGGTGAGTAGTCTATCAGCTGTTGATGTTGACCAGATGGCTGGCTGCAGTCGAGAAGAGAGGCAGTTCCTCTGTGAGTTTATTTCTATTCTCTCGCTCTGTAGTGCCCAGCCACAGTCGGGAACATATGTGCTTGACACAAAGCGGCTGAAATCAGCTTCCCAACTCTTGAAATGTAGTTTGCTCAACGAACATTCCCAACAGGATGCAGCAGAATTTCTCATGTGGCTACTGACCACAAGCCACACTATCTTGAACAAAATTTCTGTTGAAGGTGAGGACACAGTTTGAATATTTCGGCCATCCATTCTAGATTATTAGAAAGTTTTCCCACCAGCTTGGCTTGTCTTTCACACAAGCTGTGGATGGACTTGCTCTTTTGTGGCAGCAACAAGAAAAAAAATTTTTTTTTGTAACTTGTCTGAAAATATTAATGGCCTGGCACTTTTAAATTTTAAATTGTGCTTAAAAGTTTGAATGTAACCTTTCATAAAGCTTAACTTGTAGAATTTTTAAGGTAACAAAATTTCTAAAAATTTTGATGTGAACAAAATTTTTAAAATAACTTTGCCGTAAGCTGTCATGCAATTCTTGGCTATCAAACATTTTATAAATGAATATTGCAAATTTCCTCATTAAAACATTCAAATGCATAGTTGCTGTTACCATAAAATTTCTCTTTAAAATGGCCTCTATCAAATGTAATATTTGAACATGGAAATTTTTAAGATGAAAAATTTGATACCTTAAGGTAAATATAAATATTGTAATTTTTAAAATATCCAAATGCGATTGCTGCTTTATTTGAACTGTCTATTGATGTTGGTGCTTGCATTGAAATCCATCTTGATTTATTGATGAAAATATTTGACAATGATAATTTCAAATATATTTTTGTATAAAATATTTTGTGAATGTGCCTATTCTTCAGATTTAAGATTAGAGGGCACATCATGTCATTTCTTCCCCCATCGCCTCCAATTAGGCTCAATTTGATTTATTCCTATTGAAGCTTGTATTAAATTTAAACGTTTTTTTTTTTTTTTCTAACTTATGGTATTTTTTTGACACTTAGTTTTGATGTGAAGTTTATTTGTATTTTTTTATAAGTTGAACGACTCCCAATCTATATTATATTTTGGTTGGGGTTCTTTATTTTCCTAAGAGAAGAGAAGCTTGTTTTCGTTTGATGGAAAAATGATATTTGACTCTTTTCAGTAAGCTGTGCCTACTCTGCATTCTCATTTATGTGAAAGATGTGATTGAGTAGTTTGTAAATATGACCTTGTATTAATTGTAATTTTAATGCCTGTGCAAATATACTTTTAATGAATTCTTTTTCACCAATTGAATTTGTCCAGGTATAATCTAAATAATTATAGTGTATCTCTAAATAGCTTTGACTAATAACACAAATTATTGCAGTAATTTAAAATGTACTTTAAGTTTGATTGCAAACCAGACTTGATCTTGTAAAAATTTCATGCTTTTATTTATTACATTATGTTGACTATTTTGGTACAAAAATATAGCATCTATCATTTTAAAAGTTTGAAAAATAGCTCAATCAAATTGAGTCTCTTGATATTTTTTTTCCTCTCTCTTTAAAGTGGGTAATATTAGAACTATAAATACAAATTAGTGACCAGTGTAAAGTTGGCTTGAAAATAAATGTTGAAATATGCCAAACTGGGGCCCTTATTATAATGAAATTTTGTATTGTGAAAAGAGCATCGTTTTATTCTATTTTTATGGAAACTTTCATTCTATAAAGTACATTTATGAAAAGTTTCATAAATTAAAAATATTTAAATGTTTTACTAGTTGGATTGTAAGACAGTGAATGAGTAAAAAGTATTAAACTTGTTTTTCATAACATAAGAACTGTATTAAGAAATCTTTGTCTTCACATCAGAGTAACAGATGACCTTTTTAAGTTGGTAGAAAGATACTTTGAGGTTTTTGATACCAGCTAAATTATTAGCTTTATAGTTTTATGACTATGTAATTTTTTTCTTGTTGATTCATTCATTTAATATTTTGTTTATGTTAATGAATCAAACAAGAATACAATTAAATTTTTATGAAAAGTCTATAAAAATGTTTTGTTTAACAAAGCAATATGTTTACTTTTTTTTTTTTTAATTTAGTTTTAATGTCTTTATGAAATGCTTGGATAAACTGAAAAATTTCTGGTAATTTTTATTTTAAAATATGTAAAAATAAAGTATTTAATAGAAAAAATGATTTAAAAATATGAGTTAAATAATTTCTTTTTTTTTTTTTTTTTTTTTTTTTTTTAATGACTAAACATTGAAGTGTTTCAAAAAAATTTCCTTTTTAGTTTTTTCTTCTTTTTAATCAATATAAATAGCTTCAAGTATGTACAATTAGTTTGGAACAGAATAAATGGGATTTTTTTAAATTTTTTTTTTTTTTGTTTTCTCACTGCTTTAGTATAAATGGGATTGTTTTGTTTTTCTTTTCTGCATCATTCATTCTGTTTGTTCCTACACCTTTATATCATTTTAAAGCTCTTCATTCTCTTTTGAATGCTTGAATTTATTTTATTCATCTTTGCTCCAATATTATATATAAGTGAAATCTTTATCATTAGACTGATTCATTGTGCTGGTGAAGCCCCCTGCAACATAAAGTGCATTAGTGTGCTAACTTAAGTTTCAGAATAGACATCAATGGTTCAAAACATTGTTTTTGTTGAGCTGGGTCTCCTGGTCACAAATTTTCACTTCTCAATGAAGAATTTGGGGCAGTGACTGAGACCCGTTCAGAAACACACTTGAGCATTGAAAACAAAGCTGATTATCACCTATACAACAGTTGACATTTGTCAAAAATTGGCAAAGTGATGGAAATAATGGACAGCAGTTTGCATGATTTGAAATTTGTTGCAATTTATTTGGTTCAAGATGACACCACTTCTTGATCATTTGTTTACTGTTGTTGAAAAATGGGCTCTGTATGTTTTTTCTTTTTTTATTTCAACAGATACTCGTCACTTTTGTGATTTCAATGACTACTTGTCGCTTTCGTAATGCCCATTGTAGTAGAGACTTTGTAATCACAGATTACAACTATAGTAACACTGTTGAACAATACTGGTGTCAGATGCCTTTGAATAAGTCTTGCACTAATAGTACTTGCTTGATAATACTTGCTCGAGCAGTAATCCATATAAGTGATGCAAATAGAGGAATAGTATAGTGAATAGACTTGAGAATAGCAGTCTGTATAGTAATAAAGTATAGTAGAAATAGCGATCAAAATAGTACAGATGATAGACTAGAATATAGCAATTGTTAGTTGTCATGATAATTCCCATATATATATAATACTCACGTGATCTACTTAATTCAATAAATAATGCGATCTTCTCAGAATTATTTTCCACATTGGCACATTTTAAAAAACACTTTATCACCAGGTTTAAAATATTTATATTATGATTCCTTGATGCTCTCGTCTTCTGTTCTGGCAGTAATTTGTTAAATATGAACTTAATCTTCCTGGTGAACATCAACTTTGCAGGTGACATCCCAGACATGGTGTTTGGATTTAGTGTTATTCTGTAAATACTCAAAAATTATTGTAGCATTTCTTCATCTGACTTCTCTTTAGTGCCCTTTTAAACATAACAAACCATTCTGCTTGTCTGTTTGATCTTGGGTGGTAAGGGAGGAGTTGTAATATGTTCTATTGCTAATAATTTGCAAAAAAAAAAAAAAAAAAAAAAAAAAAAAAAAAAACTTAAATTCACTAGACGTGAATTGAGTCCTGTTATCTGAAATGATAGTCAGGAACACCAAACCTTGCAAAAATGTTGTGTAGGAAATTTATTGTACTGCAGTAGTCAGTCTTCTACATTTTAATATTTCTATTTAGTGTAACTATCACTAGATAGTATGCTCCGTTTAACAGTCCTGTTTTGGACCATGGCATATCAGTTTTCGGCCAAGGTTGTTGAACTTTGATAGGCGATGACTTCACTACCAGAGCACAACCTCTGCATGATTTCATTAAATTTTTGATATCATCATCCATTTTTGGCCAGTACGTATGATACTTCAATGATTTCATTCTAAAAATTCCTGGATGTCCTATGTGAAATTCTTTTAGCTTACATTTTTGCAGTGATGCTGGTATCACAATTCTTTCTGCATACATAAGTACATTACTACATTACTACATAATGAAAACTCATTATTTCCAGTAATATTTATTCCTTTAAACCTTAATTGCTTCTTCATTTTCATTATAAAGTCGTCTTTTTCTGACTTAATTTTTATTTCCTCCAATGTTATGGGCAGTTCTCTTTATTATTAATTTCATTTTCGTCCCTTTTCACTGCAATTACTGTGTCTTCCAGTGGTTCGCAGAATCTTGGTATTAGTCTAGACAATCCGACTGCATGACTTAATTTTTTGGATAGTAGAAATTCCATTTTATAATTATAGTTCAATAGGATAATTCCCCAACACTGCAGTCTATTTGCTGTATGTGTGGGAACACCCTGTTTTGATCCATATATGGACAATGATGGTCTGTCTGTAGTATGAATTCTCTACCATGTATGAATTTGTGAAACTTTTTTCATGGCAAATATGATTGCCAATGCTTCCTTTTCAATTTGGCTATAACTTTTTTCAGCTGCAATTAATGATCTTGAAGCATGAGCGATTGGTTTAATTTTTCCATTCTCATATTTGTGTAGCATCACTGCTCCAATACCTGAATGACTTGCATCTGATGCAACTATAATCTTAGGGTCAAAATGAGGTAGTGACAAATTCGATAAGACTTTCTTGGTCTTTATCTGTTCAATTCCATTTCACATCTTAAGCAGGTTATTCAAGGGTTCTCTTAATTTATGCATATTAGATATGTGTGTAATAGTAATTAGCAAACCCTAAAAATGCTTGTAACTTTGTTACATTTGTTGGAGTGGGCATATCCTTTATTACATTCATTCTTCAAGAATCCAGTTGTCTACCATTTTCATTGATAATTTGTCCTAAATATTTAAGTCTGGACATGATTTTCATTTTCCTTCACTAATCTTAAAAACCATATTCCTTAATTCTCTCAAATACATTTTTTTTTTTTTTTTTTTTTTTTGCATCTTCCATATGTTGCTTTCTTGCTTTTAATAAGGACGTCATCCAAATATGCTTGAGCACAATCCAAACCGGCAAGCATGGTGTCCATAATCTGTTAGAATACTGAAAGGAGGTCGGTTGAATTTGTGTAAACCTCTGTGAATGTTGTCAATAATTTTGAGCACTCTTTGTCCACTAGTATCTGTAGATAAGTGTCTGACAGGTCCAATTTAGAAAAAAATTACCGCCATTTAATTTAGCAAAAATTTCCTCTGGACTTGGTAATGAGTAGTTATGTTGTCTTAAACTTTCATTTAACCCCGTTGAAAAATCAGCACATATGCGTTTTTTTGTGTTTTTTTTTAACGTAGACTGTTGGTGATGCCCATTCAGAATAGTCTATTTTTGAGATCACACCTAATTTTTCTATTCTGTCCAATTCATTATTAATTGGATCTAAGGCTGAAAAAGGTACACTCCTTTTTCACATAAATGTCAGTGTTACATTTTCTCTTAACTCAAGCTTAGCTTTTGCTTTCTTGCATGTCCCTGGACCTTGTGAGAAAACTTCTGTAAAATTCTTTTTCAGTTCATTTTTTAATTTTTCAGTTGCCTTATTAGTATTGGTCGTAACAACATTTATCTTGTTGCAAAAAGAGTTAATTGAAGGTCCCAAAGATCAAATAATGCAATCCAGTCTGTTCCAAACAAATTAGTAGTGTTCCTTAATACAAACACCCATTTGTTTTTTCCAACAAAAACATTACAGCTGGATTCATCCAAAAAGTCTGTTTCCTGATACTCCATACGCAACTTTATTGGACGTCTATAAATTGGGTTTACCCATTTTTCTCCATATCTGTTCATTTATGATGGTAATATCAGATCCTGTATCCAGTTGCAATTTTATTTTTCACATCATTGCAAATTTCCTCTTTTGAGATGTCTTGTTAATTTCCCTTTTAGGCTTCTTATTGTTACTCCATACATTTATCATATTCATATACGTTTTATTTTTTCTCAATTTTTTTGTATCTGCAACATGTACTTTTGTGTGCTAATCTCCCATATTCATAACATTTTTTTTGTTCTTGAAAAAAAACATAAAACAATCACTTTTAAAAGCTTACCTCCACAACCATGACAAGTATGAGGGGGGATTATCTTTTTTCCTGTTCCGTTAGTTGAAAAACGTTTGTAGTTTTTTCTTAGATGGTCAGACACTATGTACTTGTGAATTCTTTTTCTTCAATCCTTGCAGTATAGTTTCAAATTCAAAATACATTGATATTCTTCCACTATTTTCTGGAGTTAATTTGGAATCCATTTCTAATTTAGCAAGTATCCTGGCTCTTATCCCTGTGTCATTATTAGAAGTTAAACCCTGTACAAATATCAGGTATTTAAATAAATCAGGAGTTAATTCATTTAACTTCTCACATTCTTGATTCACGACTCCTGCATAAATGACAAAATCTTCATCGTTGGACTTTACTAAGGTAAGATATTGCCATCATGTATTAAATAATGCGCAAAAATCACCAAAAAATTTTTCATAGAATTAGAACAGTTTTCATCAATTTCTCTCTCCTGGTTTTTTCGACAAGATATAATTCCCATATTTTTCATGTTCCGCAGGGGGTCAATATCCTTAATAACCAAACTTTCTTTTCATCATTCTAATGTGAACAATCCCTTTTAAAGATCCCTTCATATCTTCTATAATAAGCTGGAAAAGTTATCCCTTCGTCTGGATTGTACACATTCGCTGATTGAATTAGCAACAGTATCTGAATTGAATGAATCTGAAGTTTTACTTTCCATGGCTTTGGTAAACAACTCAAAAAAAATCTTCTGTTATAGTTGCAATTGTAATTGCTGCTTAGTTGTTTTTGTTGCTGAAAGTGTTCTTGCTGTTGCTTCTGTAGTGCTAACATTTGAACCATGATAGCTTTTAGTTCTTCCATTTTGCTGAACGAATCCTTGTGTAAGTTCAAGGAATCCTTGTCGCTATTTTTGTGATGTCCGTGAATACTCATCACTTTTGTAATGCTCATTGTAGTAGTGACTTTGTAATTGCTGATTACAACTATAGTAATGCTGTTGAACAATACTGGTGTCAGATGGCTTTGAATAAGTCTCACACTAGTAGTACTTGCTTGATAATACTTGTCTGAACACGAATCTGTATAGTGATCCGAATAGTATAGAGGATAGACTAGAGTATAGCAATTGTTAGTCATTACGATAATTCCCATATATATATATATATCTCGTCACATGATCTACTTGATTCGATAATGGGATCACCTGTGTTTGCTCATAGGTGATCTATGTTCAAACTAAAGTATCAGCCGTGAAACTTTATTCCTATATAACAGTATGATAATCAGAAACAGTTTTTGCGACTCTCACTCAAAGATCCTTCTGAATGTTTGGTGCTGTAATTGAGTAATTCCTTTACAACCTGATGAAACCATTATGGCAAAGTTCTATTGTGATTTGGCATTGTTGCTTAAAATGTTGCTAATATTTTGGACAGCTATGATGACTAGAAAGGGCTTGTCTTGACGCAGGATAACCCAAAAACCTACTTCACAGACCCCTAAACAAAACCAAATGCAATTAGGCATTAAGGTTATGCCTCATTATTTTCACCCAACCACCTTTTCCAGGCCTTAAATGCACATATGCACTTACCAATGTATGCCACCAATACACAGATATTGACTACATTTTTCAGTAATTTGGCCCCCAGTTTTTATCATGATTGAATAAATGCTGACAAATGTATGGATTCTAATATTATTTTAAATTTGTGGTTCAAAACTGCCATTTATTTTGTTCCAACTTTGCACTCAAAAATTGACCCCTTTTTTTTTTTTTTTTTTTTTTTTTTTAAGGGGTGGGTCATTTCATGTGACACTTCGTATATAATATAGAAACCTTTTAATTTGAAGCTATCAGCTTTATTAATTACTTTGGGTATTTTTTTAAATTAAAAAAAAAATATTAAACAGAAATTCAATTTGTAAAATAACAGCTAATTGCACAAAATCATTTTTAATGATCTTTATACAGACTTGTGACAACTCAAAAATTTAAAATTTCTCTTCAAATTTGATTTTGTTCTGTAATTCTTTTGATTTTGAAAAGTTGAATTATTATAAAGACATTTAGTTTTATCAACTCTCATAAGTAATATTCACTTCGCTTTTTCTTCTTCTTTTTTTTTTTTTTTTTTTTTGTGGGATCAATATATGAAGCTTACATGTTAGAATGTTATATTTATCTATGACTGCTTTCTTGCAGATTATTGCAAACGGACGGAGATAAACTCAAAGTTGGCCTGTTTGAAAGCTCTTTATGGTGAAATTAATTCTTCTCAAATAAAACATTTAAGAATGTCCTGCCAAGAACAGGTTTGCTATTATTTTTACAACATTCCCTACATTCCTCATGTTGCAATCTTTGTATTGTTTCATGGCTGGGGTATATTGAGAAATAAGCTACTTAAAGTAAAACTGAGAATTAAGATTATTTGGTAATTTTCATTATAAAATTGTGCTTTAGAACTGTTGACATTTTTGTAGACCCTTATCAGGAGAAAATGTCTTAATTTTAAAAAAAAAATAGAAAATCAATCTCATACAAATTAAATTGGTAAATAATTTAATATTCATCAAATTTTTTTTTCTCTACTGTTTGCATCAACCCTAACCATTTAAAAGCATTTTAGGTTTGGGTTTTTTTCCCTCACTGGTTTATTTTAATTTTAATTTTTTTTTTTTTTTTTTTTCCTATGTAGATTGATAAGGCTTCAGGTTTGGACACGGAAAGTTATGCCAAAATTGCCCAGCGTTTATCTGACCTTGATTGGTTAAGCTACAAGAGAGAGAATGCATCAGTGATTGATGATCTGTATACTGGTCAGCTTGTGGAAGCTTATAATTGTAGTCGGAAAGGACACATATCTGTCCAGACTCAAACCTTTGCTGTTCTTCCTGTGCCCATTGGAGAACCTACTAGTGATTCTCATCCTACTGCCAATGTTTACCTTGAAGACTGCTTCACAGAACTTTGCAGTGTAGAACACCTTTCTGAACAAATCTGCTCCTTGTGTGCTAAAAACAGAAATGAGTATCTTGCATCAACCACAGCTAAAACACCTGCTACTTACTCACCCATTATGTCACCACATATTACAGCTCGCATGAATCTTCAGACATCAGCATTTTCACTGGGATCACTCATGTCTCCTATTCTTGGAGACATTAAAGACACTTACCAGACTGTGGGTCTACAACGGACTTCAACACCCCGTAATTTTGGTCTGGCAAGTGAGAAGCAGGACCTTGAAAGACGCTGTCTTCTTCACCAATTGCCGGAATGCCTTATCATTCAACTCTTACGTTTCACTTTTGATTCACAAACAAAGGAGACAAAAAAAATCACCACACCAGTCAGTGTCACTCTTTCTGATTTGGACCTAAAGAATATTGTTTTTGACCTAGTTACCAACACTGATGATAACCAACAAGAACCATCTTACACATATGATCTCTATGCAGTCTGTGTCCACCTCAGCAACCATGGTACCAGCAGTGGTCATTATATTTCTTATTGTCTCCACACAAACAGCAAGTGGTATAAATTTGATGATGATCATGTGACTGAAGTGGACATGAAGTATGAACTCACAACCCGGCAATTAACAGAAAATGCTTATCTCTTGTTCTATAAACGAACATGAGGTGGGTTAAAGTAGACTGTGCTTGTATCTTTGAGTTCATTGCTTCCATGGATCTGTGGTAAAAATTTTAAATTTTAAACACTATTGGTCTGAATCAATTTACATGTGTATGTATGCTCCACACCACTTTTTATTTTATTTTTTTAAGGCTGGAAGCTTCGAACTGGGTGAAATCCTGCACATGTAAAATTTTAATCATGAACATGGTCTCTTGCATATCTATAAAAAAAAAAAAAATATAAAAATAAAACTTGAAATGGTAAATGTAATCTCATTGAACTTCTGTATATATATATATTTTTTTTTTTTTTTTTTTTTTTTTTTTTTTTGCTGGGAATTGGCAACCTAAATTTTACCACAGGTTTTAAGTTTAAATGTTCATTTCTTAAAGTTAATGCTCATATTGAATTTAGAAAAATGTTCATCTCTCATGCACACACATCTTGTACCGTACTTGTTTTTGGCTATGATAGAATAGACAAACTTAGTTTTATTTGAGTTTAAGGCTGTGAAAATGACCCCCCCCCTCTTTTTTCAGGTTTGGAAAGAACAAAAATTTAACTGTCATAGGTTCTCTTTACATTTTTATTACATGACTGAGATCATCTTACTCTTTCTGTAACTTAATAGCAACATGTATGTTAAATCTGTCATTAATCTTATATTGTAAGTATTCTACACATTTTAGTTGGTAAATGGACAGTCACTTGAATTGGAGAGAAGTGGTAATATTTGTAATCTAATGCTCTAATAATTACTCCCTGTTCATATCAATCTTATTGAAACAATTCTTGGCTAGATGTAATTCTTCCTGTTGAAGCAATTTTTTTTAATTTCTTGATTCTGTCTTTTCCTCTATTGAGCCATGATGGTTTTACTTTATGAAACATACACAATACAATTGACTAAATAGTATTTTTTCTTTCTCCTTTAACAGACAATATTCTGTAAATATGAAAATAAAATGCCAGTACCCTGAAAGACGAT
>OZ010597.1:66991519-67104019 GCA_963932145.1 Acanthosepion lycidas | reverse complement strand
TTGACAACCAAGTGTAAATTCCATTACTAGTAAAATCCACTCTAGTAACTTTGTTACACTTATGATCTATCAAGGCTGTTCACGTCAACTGAAGTTAATTTCCATTCCAGCAGGCATCAGGTATAGATTCACTCACTTATAAAATCCTCATTAGTAACACTTAGGATAAAATTAGAAGACGACTATGTGGTAAGTTACAACCAAAAAGAATAAATAGAAATACTGCATTTTTGCATTTTAATGTGTTTATGTAGTGCTTGTTCTCCAAAAAGCCATTACTAATTTTACCTTTTATGAGTTTGATAGATGTTAATTGAAAATTTAAGTCGGGAAGAAATCTATTTTTTTAATAGACCCCCTCACATATACACCACCTCACTAAATAATTTTACAGATCACTGTATTTTTGTTTTATAAGTCTTATATGATAGCCAACATATGTTCAAAATATTGAAATCGGTCATTGACAATTGCTGAAAATGTCTTCTGTTTATTAGAGAACATGTTAAAAAAAAAAAAAAAAAAAAAAAAAAAATTTTAAAAATTGGTCAGATAAGTTGTCAAAGCAGTAGGATAATCACTTTTGAAAAATTCTACAGATAAAAAGGGAAGGAATCATATTGGCTGTCATACAATAGCCTTCTATTGAGCTATGTCTACACAGATTTATTCAATTGTAGTTAGATTTTAATTAAATACATCAATTTCTTTCTACTGAATATATCCTAAATTGTATATATAGTAAATTTTGTTGAAAAAAAATTGCACTCTGCTGAAGTAACACTGAATGAGAATCCCCATTGATATTGCATGTTGGGCTCATCTCTCCAGGATATTGTTATCAAGTTGCAGAGCTCCTGAAAGAACATACCATGTGCTGACCTAAACTTTGAATGAAATTGGGTAGACAAAACTCTTTGGAAGCGATTGATGGCTGCACTAAGATAAAGTCAGGTCATTGTAATTGAGTTTGAGTGTACTAACCTACTGATACTGATCATCCCAGATTGTACTCTCACTCTCAGCATAACTTGTATAAAATCTCCATGGTGACTTGCAGGAAATTTATTGCAGGTTTGAAAAGCCACATAAGAGTGCATAACCGTACACATCTTTCGTTCAGCATATATCTGCAAAGCCTTGCTGAAGTGCTTATATATAAAATAATAATAAAAAAATAAAAGGTTTGTAGCTAATTGATGTTACCTTCAGCCTCCAGAGTTTTGTAAACTGACCCTCCGGGAACTACACCATCCACTCATCAATGGGTATCCTTCTTGATTTTCTTTTTTATATACACTTTCCATTAGTGCAACTTTCTTTTTTCTTTTTTTTGGCATAGTGTGTACCCATGAATTGATCATACTAGCATTTACTAAGTTAATTGGCATATGATCCTCTTAAGTTTTTCTTTTTTTTTTTTTTTTTTTTTTTTTAATTAACATTTGAGTGATGTAGTAGGGTTTTGAAAGTTTTTGCTTGTACTTTTGTGTATTCTGAACATATTTAAATGAGATGTGTTGTCTTTTTTTATTTACAAACTACAATTCCTATAAAAATGACTATAATTACTTTGCAAACAATTAAGTTGGTAACCTCCAGTACTATTCTCCCTCCCCACCAAAAAAAAGCTTATAAGAGTGATTAGTTATAAGTATCCCTTATGGAACTGGTTTTGGTTATGCAAAGCATTAACTGGGCTTACAACCATATGTGGAAAAACCAGTTCTCATATGATCACCAAAGTTAAGCTTGATCAGTACTTGGATGGGTGACTGCTAGGTGCTGTAAGCTTGGATGTGTGGGTAGTCATCTTGCCCCAGATATGGGTTAATTAATAGGATTTGTAACAATAAATCATTTCCATATCCCCAAAAATTCTTATCTAAAAATATTTTCTGACTTTAAATAAACTGCAAAAGGTTAAGTCATAAAAAATCAAAAAAAGACCATTACTCAATGTAATAAATTTACTCCTTGTTTTTGGAATTCAGAATTTTCCTTCTCTTAGACTGGTTGCCATCCAAGACTAGTCTATTCTTCTGTTTAACCCAGAGCTTAAGAGATGGATTAATGCCTTATCCAAAGGAACACAACAGATTAGTACCTGAATATGGCCCAAATACATAGCTTTATGAAACCACTAACATTTAATGTGCATCATTAAAATGTAAAATATTGTAAGTCTATTGCACTCCCAGCAGTCACTTGTACAAATCACAATATCGCTGGTTCAATTCACCGTTTTCGCCGTCTTCACATGTCACTACCTATAGTCAACGTTTTTTTTTTCTCCCCTTTTTCATGGCTCCAGCACTCTTTTATCAGGCCAACACCGTGGTTCCCAGCCAATCAGCTTTCTTCGCTGTTATTCTCGGTTACACAGGCAAATTGCCTCCTCTAGTTCCACCAATCAGCACACGACTTGCTATTGGTGGAAGCATTCCAAACTGCTAGAATGGCTGGACGGGAGAGTAATGCCATTTTCACAAAGCAAACTTGGTCACGTGCTGCCCGTTAAGGTAAGACCCTTATTCTCCTATACACCAGATGCAAGCCACTCTGGCTCGCTTGCTTCTATGGGACTGTTCACCACAAATATCTATAATCATATCTTATTTTAACTTCCTGCAGATTTATAAAAAACAAAGCAGCAGTTTGACCAAGCTTCCATTTCCACTTGTTCTCTGGAGATGGCAAAGAAAATGCATGTAAATCAAGCACATGACCTGTTTCATAATCATAAACTTATTTTTCCTTTTTATTTGATCAAAAGGAAATCAGGTAAGAAAATGTTGGACATTGATGATTTTCTTTATTATTTCATATATGTACACACATGAAAAGGACATTATCAATTTCCAAGACTTTACATCACAGAAAGCAAATATGAAACAAAGTTTAAACACCCCCCCCATACACAAACATGCACAAAAATGTATTATGCAAGCTTTAACAGTTTTGATTTTATTACCTCTGCAAAGTTAGCTGGAAGGGATCAGAGGCTTGAACTTGCTTGAACCACTGTGACATAACCAGTCTTTTTTTTTTTTTTTTTTTTTTTTAATATCAGTCAAAAAGAAATCTTCAATTTCAGTTGTTATAAATTCTTATTCACTAGTTAGAATGACAAGTTATTTGTTTCTTTGCCATCATATGTCAATTTTTTTCTTTAATCACAGATTATCTTCACCATTCCTGCCCTTAATTTAAAAAAAAAAAAAAACGACCCCCCCCCCCATTTTAGTGAGACTTTAATTCCAGTTTAGATGTCAACATTAAATGATCAGAAGGATAGAACTCCTCTGCCATCACCTGAAAGACTGTATAGAGAGAAGAAGAAAAAATGTAGGAAGCTAATGTAAGAAAGATGAGATTGATGAAGAAACAAAACAGCAAGCAGGGCATTGGAGATTTAATGAAAGGGAAGAGACGCTGCAAGACTCTAAACTTGGAATGTAAAATTGAACTATAATACAACCTTGGATTACATAAACAGCAGAATGTGCGTGATGTTGACCTTACGGTCGTCAACAACAACTGAAGAATTGCTAATGAAGTCAAAACAATTAGGATAGAAGCTATGAACACAAAAATGATGACTGCTACAAATTTTGAAGAATTACATTCATCACAGTCAATGAGCAAGCAGTTATTGTCATTACCAATATTCACACAAACCCCACAGCGGCAAGAACCACGAGGACCACAGTCTTGAATGCAGCTGTAGCCGTAGATACCACGGAAGGAGTTGTAGGAACTTGAAATCACCAATTTGAGACGATTCCAGTAAATGTTGTACTTGAATTTCTCTCTGTAAATAATGCCATTTCCTAGTAAACTGGAGGAGACAATCTGGAAATGCTTTGAGACAAGGATCCGATCAGGACGGCTTTCGTATCCTGGAGTGGGCTAAAGAAAAGATTTGAAAATCCTCAAATGTTTCAATTACATGAACAATAAATGTTTTGGATAATGTAGAAAATTTTATAGAATTGGTTATCTTTTTGATGTTAAAAAAAAAAAAAATGATTTTTCTATCTGATATTATTAACAAGATCACCCAGTTATTTTAAAGAGTATCAATTACACAAATCTTGTGTTATTTTATGCTGTCCTTGTTTGGAATATTTTTATACTTTAAGAAGTGTTCAAACTAAAAAAAATGAAAATAATGTTGCTTAACACGCAACATTAAAAAAAAAAAAAAAATCTTATATTTAATTTTGCAACTGGAGAATAAAATAAACTAATTTATGTAGTTTAAAAATAGTGTGTGTATGTAAATATATAAATCTGTCTATATTTCTGAGATGAGGTATTATGTACAGTATTTACATTAGTCGGACTATTGTCCTCATCTTTGTCACCACATTTGTCAATGTTTTGGCCTTCTTCTGATGGATGTCAGTTACCTCCTGTCAGTTATGTCTGATGGATGTCCGTTATCCTGCTAATTTTCCCTCAGAGTTCTCCACTGCCTTAACCGGGTATTGAACTCTCACTCTTTGGGTCTGTCACTGGATCTAACCAACGCCTTTATCCACTGTGGTGCCATGTGTCCTTGAGGACATCTGGGTATTATAAACCTAATGTTTTCAGCAACCATTTTTTACCAGTGCTCATATTGTAATTTTGCTGTTATCATTCCATGTTTTTACCAGAGCTCATATTGCAATTTTGTTATCATTGCTTTTCTTTGGCACTCCTTATTATTGGTTCCCATATTGTATTTATTTCTATGCTTGGTCGGCTCAGGAGATTTTTGTGGCCTAGCATATGTGCTGATTCCTTAAGTTTACGAATTTTCCAATGGTGTTCCCTGTCTATGATCTCCACATGATCCCACAGGTGATCTCCCTTCTCTCTCCATATGTGGTCAGCCACGCCTGATTTTTCTACTTTCCCTCACGTTACAGCTTTTTGGTGTTCTTGAGGGGGCAGCCTGTCTCTCCTTTATATTCCTTTCCGCAGCTGCACGGGATAGCGTACACACAGTCTTTAGTCATGTTCCCCTCTATGGGGGGGGTCTCACTCTGCAAAGTGTTGTCACGCTTTTGAATGTTGTCACGCTTTTGAATGTTGTCACGCTTTTGAATGTTGTCCTGATGTTATATGGGCCACAGATCCTTTGTATTTTCTCTGATAACCCCTTCACATAAGGCAGGCAGACTGTTTTCTGAGTTTTGTTGTCCTCCTCCTCCTCCTCTTGTACCCACCTATCCCAGTTATTGGGGGCTGCTGCCATGTATCCAGGGTAGTTGTTACGTTGTAGGGTACTACTTATACCGACCAATTCCTTATCTAACGTCTCTGGGTCGCCACTTATGACTTTTGCTCGGTGTTGTAAGCAACGAACGATCCTTTTCTTTACGCTGTATGGATGGTGGGAGTTGAAATTGAGGTACTGTCCGGTGAATGTCGGTTTACGGTATACGGATGTCTTGAACCCATGCTCTGTTCGAGATATTAGTACATCCAGGAATGGGAGTGTGTTGTTACTCTCTTTCTCCATTGTGAACTGTATTGAAGGTCTTATTGAGTTCACATGGTCCAGTAGAACCTGGACATCTTCCCGGTGTGGTCAGAGTATGAAGGTGTCATCTACGTACCTTAACCATATAGTTGGCTTTAGAGATATAGATTCTAATGCCATTTCTTCAAAGTATTCCATATATATATTCGCCATTGCTGGTGATAAGGGTGAGCCCATTGCTAAGCCCTCATCCTGTCGATATATGTGTGATCCCATTCCGAAGTGTGTTGTTTGTGTACAGAAAGTCATCTCCATCAGATTATCTATTGGAATACTGGTCCGTTCTTCTAGGGAAGAGTCAGAGGTCAATCTGTCTCTGACTACTGAGAGTGCCTCCTCCGTGGATACCTTGGTGAACAAGCTCACCATCTGGTTGGATAGGATGGGAGCATCTTTGATTATTTCCACAAAGTGGGTGAAGTTTCGGACATATGAAGGAGACTTTCCAATCAATGGGTCAATTGTATCTACAAGGAAGCGACTCAGAGGGTGGCACACAGAGCCTTGGCAACTAACACTCGGCCTGAGCGGAATACTGTCTTTGTGAATCTTAGGGAGACCATGCTTGGTGTAACGGTGCGAAGTGATCCTTGTTCTTGATTAGGATCTGTGACAGTTTGCGTTCCGTTTTCATAGTAGGATCCTTTTTCACTTTGCTGTAGCTACCATTGCTAATGAGGTCTTCCAGTTTTCTTGTATACTCTGATTTGTCCATCACTACAGTCGCATTACCTTTGTCAGCCGGTAGTATGATGATGTTTTTGTTCCTCTAGGGATCCAATCGCCAGTCTTCCCAGTTTTGTTATGTTAAACCTGGGCAGCTTGGCTCTCTCCAAGGTCTGTCTCGCTTTCCATCTCAGTTCATCCGCTTGAGCCTGAGGTATGTTCAAGGCCACCTCCTCGACTCTGGCAATGATGTCCAAGTATGGCACCCACCTGATGGTTGTGGCGAAGTTGAGACCCTTATTCAATACTGACTCCTCAGAGGTTGTAACGCAAGGGGAAGTAGAAAAATCAGGCGTGGCTGACCACATATGGAGAGAGAAGGGAGATCACCGTCCCCTGTGGGATCATAGGGAACACCATTGGAAAATTCGTAAACTTAAGGAATCAGCACATATGCTAGGCCACAAAAATCTCCTGAGCCGACCAAGCATAGAAATAAATACAATATGGGAACCAGTAATAAGGAGTGCCAGAGAAAAGCAATAACAAAGTTGCAATATGAGCACTGGTAAAAAATGGTTGCTGAAAACATTAGGTTTATAATACCCAGAAATTCATACCCAGATGTCCTCAAGGACACATGGCACCACAGTGGATAAAGACATTGGTTAGATTCAATGACAGACCCAAAGAGTGTGAGTTCAATACCCGGTTATGGCAGTGGAGAACTTTCAGAAATTAGCAGGAGATAACTGATAACTGACATCCATCAAACATGGCACGTGGAACTAGAATAGTCTACCCCAGTGATCGAAATAAAGGGTTCAGTTCGAAATTCCAACCACCTGAAGAAGGCCGGAGCGTACAACGGCCAAAACGTTGTGACAAATGTGGCGACAAAGATGAGGACAATAGTCCGACTAATGTAAATACTGTGTGTGTGTGTCAATATATATATATATATATATATATATATATATATATATATATATATATATATATATATATATATATAAAAACAGCCAAATTTTTACATATATGAGTGAAACAAAGTGTAAAAATTATTTTATCAAAGATGCATTTCTCCAGAGTGTTTATGCTCTGTTTGGCTAAAAGAGAAGACAAAACTGTCAAATCCATATTCACTGGTTTAACAGGAACAAACAAAAAACACTATCATATGGCATGGTGGTGAAGAATAACACAAAATATACAATATATCTCATATTAAACATAGTCTCTAACAATATCTTTAACACTCAACAAAAACAGTTTCAATTAAATCAATGTATATTGACAATTTTTCAACTCAAAAATTAAATTTATGCACATCTCATGACAGCTGAGATGGATGTGTTGTGTTGCATGTGTTTTTAGTCCTATCATCATCAGATAATTAAGAAGCTAATATGCTTAAAATAAAAAGCAATAATTAAAAAAAACCTTTTAACCTACATAATATCTATGCTCACTCTGGAAAATCAATCAAGTGGATTCCTTCTCCACCCTTAATGATAATTACTTTAGTCAAATATTTTTATTTTTATAATTCCATAAGAAAAGACTTCAGTAAAAGCTGATGAAAATATGGGTATAATTCTTACATTTCTAGATTAAAATATATAAAATCATTTCAGACATTTCCATGAAACACAAATGGAATTTTTTTTATTTGAAAATCTTTAAATAATTTAATAAAACTGAATATTTTTTCCATTGATATTTTTTACAAAGTAACCTTTTTATAATTACTGTAATCAGTAAATGAATACTGGAAACTTTATTGTAATCCATTAGTTGAATTTAAACTGATTTTTCAATTCTCTAGTTTATTTGATAACTAGCTTAAAAGGTGCACACCGTGCAAACTTTTAAGCCTGCAGCTTTGTTTTTCATCCTGGCAAGGTAGCATTTTTGGCTTGAAATGAGGTCATTGCAAAACAGTTATTGTAGCTTCTGATGGGCTGGATGAAGTGTTTTAATTCAGCTGAGTTCCCATCCAGAAGTGATAATAATGGTTCTGAAGCAACTGATAGATGTACTAGCTGAAAATTTTTTTTTTTTTTTTTTTTTTACAGCACATCCCATCTAGTTCATCCTTAAATCTGAGAACATTACAATGCTTACACTGAATTGATCCAATAGATATCATTGGATGATTTGAAAAGCTAGCTTGGATAGGCTCAAAAAAGAAGCTGCACTTCTTTTAGTGTGATTGTTATTATCACGAACCTGTCTTTTATCAGGTGTTTCCAAAGATCTTGCTCTTCTCTGGTTGGCAGTATCTGTTTCTCTCTTTGATTAACGTCTGACCGTCATCCTCTGCAGCTCCTTCCTTCCTCTTCCTTGCAGCAGCTGCTGCTCTCCTTGCTTGCACCTCCTCTGATATTTGAGATGCTCTTGATCTTTTCTTGCAACATTTGTTTCTTTTCTGGCTTCTACCTCTTCTGATGTTTCAGATGCTTTTAATCTTTTATGGTTTGCAGCATCTGCTTGTGCTTTTGATGTTTCAGATACTCTTCTCTCCCTTTGCCTTAGAACTTTGGTCATTGGATTTTTTCCATTGCATTTTGAAGAAATAACTTTGAAATCCTTAATTCACTCCATAGAACTTCAAAACCTCACTTTAACTCTGATTCAGGTTATAAGTCCACTTTCAGCCAAAAGATCGATTTGGGCCAAAATTCCAATTCAGGCCAAAAAATTGAGTTCATCAAATTACAAACTCTGCAGAACTTCAAAACCTTATTTCATGAAACCTCTCACTTTAACTTTGATTCCTTGACATTTTGAAAAAATAAAATTGATTTTTTAGAGATATTTTAAACTGAATTTAAAATAAAAAATGTTTAATTCACAAAGTTTGTGTTACTTTAAACTCTATAAATTGAAGAGATAGCACTACACTAGGTTAAGAGTATGGCTGCTGGAATACCCTATGTCTGCAAACAGGAATCTGCATCATACCACACAAGCATAACAGTCATGGTTGTCAGACAATTACTGAGACATCATTTCTTACATCTGACCATCTAACTCCCCAGACTGTAACACCCTTATGTGTGGGCACAGTTGAGCAAGAGACCAACAAAACTCTTTGTAATACCAAAAATGAACTGAAGGCAAGGATTATAGCAGCATTCACCAACTTAAACAAGTTACAGGAGATTCCAAAGTCATCTGGAGGCTGTAGCTGAAGGCAATGGCAATTTTATTGAATAAATTTACTCTTTAGTATTTCAAGATATGTTTGTGTAATTTTGGTAAATATATCTGTTAAAATGAGATGTCTGTTATTTTTGCATAATTTAGACGACAATTTATTCATCGCACCTCGTATATCATAATGCCTATTGGACAATGAAATTTGGAATTTCATACATGTCACAGAAAATTTGTCTATTTCTTGACAGACACCAGCTAAATTTTCCCCAAAAAATATAATTGATTTTAGTAGCTGATGCAATTTGAATTTTGTGTTGAGATTAATTAAAGTTTATTTATTGAGCCTAGAAACAGTCATAAAAATTAATCACAATCAAAATTGAGTAAGAATTTCCTTTGTAGTTCTTTTAGCCATTTAACTAGTTTTATTAATGCAAAGGAATAAAATATATACTAAATACTTACCATGTTGCTAAATGTTAATCCTGAAGCTGTTTGTCTTGGCTTAGATTGCCAAACATCTGAAAAAATGATTTTAGGGCGCTTTGTTTCAGGCATCACCATATCATAGCACAAATTCACTGGTTTAAGACTTTTGTCTGTGAATATCCGAAGAGGCCATTCAAAATCTGAGTAAGTGTTGAAATCTCCAAGCAGTATTACATTGTCAAGATGCTTTTCTGAAAGAGATGAAACTTCAAAGTGCAAATAATACAACCAAAAAAATCAATTTATGATTAAAAGTTATGCCAAAATGCTAAGAATAAAAAGATATTTATGATAATAATTTTCGTAACATTTTGTGTTTTGCTTGCATTAAAACCAATAGATTACCAGAAGTAAATATATTAAAAACTTAGGTTGGTGCAAAAATAATATCTCAACTGTTGTCCCTAAATGTCGATCAAGACAAAAAAAAACAATGTAGACGTTCACTCCTATCCTGAACTCTGAATTAGGTTTTTAAGCAAATCCTCTCAACGACATATAAAATTGCTGCAGAAGAAAATCATTTTCACTTCATTTTTTTTTTTTTAATTATTAATTTCCATTTCTTCATTGAAAATTTTTCACTTAAGAACATAGTTTTACCAATATTAAAAAAACTTGTAGAAAAAAAAAAATCTTGCACTATTATGAGTATATTTATATCTAATATTAATAAAAAATTTAAATAAATTGCTAATTACAATACAATAAAAATTCAACTAACTTCTTTCCCAGTTTTATCAAAAAAAACAAATAATGTGTAATAAATTTGACTTGTGGATTTAACACATTTGGTATATATTTACACTGATACATTTATATTCTTTACAAAAAAAAATAACTTTTAATTATTCTATTTATTATAGAAATGGGGAATACAAAAATAATTTTCTAAAAACAAAACCAAGATGATTTTGTTTGAAGTTTTGTGATGAGGAATTATCATCATATGCTGAAAAGTTTATAGCCACAATTGGCTGCTTTGAGGATGCCTAAAGAGCAGAATAATAAAATTGGGATGGAAAGTGAGGCATTCATTAGAAAAAGTCAAACCTCACAAATCACGAACAACACAAGAGAAGGAAAAAAATAGCTGTCAATGTTCTTTCATCCTTATGTTTAGGGGCTGAATAATTGCTTTTTTTGTCTTGCCACAACTGCATGGGATGGAATACACACAATTCTTGGTCTTATGAGAGGCTTTGTTTAGGAAAGAAAGTTTGAACTGCTTTTGAAAAGTATCCTGATGCTGTATGGACCACAAATCTTTTTCATGTTTTCAGATGTACTGCTTGTGTATGGTAGACAGACTATGGCAGATTCCTTATTGTTGTCCTTTACTTTTCTATCTCTTTGTGTGAAAGCTGATGTTATACTTGCAAGATAGTTGTTTGCAGGGTCTTTCTGATGTCGATGATCTTCTCTTGGTATGTGTCTGGGTCACCACTTATGAGTTTGACCCAGTGTTGCAGGCAGTGGATAATTTCTTTCTTGACACTAGGGCTGGCAGGAACTGAAATTCCAATATTGTCCAGTGAATGTTGGCTCATGTTATGTCTTGAATCCATTCTCTGTGCAAGTACCAGGAACACCACTTATTCTTCTGCTTATTTCTCTACAGTTGACAAAGAATACAACGGAATGACTAGCCTTGCCCTCCTAAAGGTAAGAGTGAAAGAACATTGAAATCGAGGAAAAAGAGTAATTAATCGTTTTTTAAGGGTCTTTCCAATGCTAATGATCTTCTCTGGCCATTTGTTTAGGTCACCATTTATAAGTTTGATCCAGTGCTGTAACACAGTGGATGATTCCTTACTTGACACTGTATGAATGTCAGGAATTGAAATTCAGATATGGTCCACTAAATGTTGGCTTATGTTATACGGATGTCTTGAATCCATCTTCTGTACAAATATATCCAGGAACACCACTTGTTCTTCTGCTTATTTCTCTATTATGAACTGTGTATGGAAGCTAACTTAATAAGAAAATTGACCAAAAATTCCACATATTCCATCCCATAGTTGTGATGAAGAATACAAAGTAGTAAATAATCTCATCCTCCTAAAGTTAATGGTGAAATAACATTGAAGAGCTGCTTTCCAGGGAGAGGGATTGAAATCAAGGAAATGAGTAGTCACCAAATTTGTGGAACAGAACACTAGAAGATGACCAAAAGAATCAGTAAACATTAGACACTGGCAATGTTCTCAGTAAACCTAGCAAAAGATGAATATCATTTGAGGGTCTCTGATTAAGAAAGAAAGCATACTTTTAAAAAAATCCCATCACCTGAATTATGAGACTTAGACAATCACATCCCTTGAATACAGACATTAGGCTTAAAACCTATACATAGATTATTCAAGACATGTGACCTAGTGGATTAAAATGTTGGTTAAGACATATTGCAGTTGTGAGTTCAATCTGTTCATAGTACTGAAAAGCCACATATTTGTATAACCACCAAGATAAACATGCAGATTTGAATAATAATTTTTTTTTTTTGTTTAAATTACATTATAATGATATTGTTTTATCATAATGATTTTGCTTAAATTTTTTGTGTGTTTTCTTTACATTAAAAGAAAAAATTCATAAATTTCCAGCTAGCATTTAAAATCATTTTGTTTTTAAGCCCTTAAAAATCTCAAACATATTTAATTATTTCCTATGTATTATATTAATGGTATGTATTTCATATAATTAATATCTCCTTATGATCCAAATATTGAACACATGGTATTAGCCTTTAGCTGACCTGATATGTAGTTCATAATTCG
Source organism: Acanthosepion lycidas (assembly GCA_963932145.1). Classification (NCBI taxonomy): domain Eukaryota; kingdom Metazoa; phylum Mollusca; class Cephalopoda; order Sepiida; family Sepiidae; genus Acanthosepion; species Acanthosepion lycidas. Next base: position 67,091,380 of record OZ010597.1, on the reverse strand, counting down.
AGCAGCATTATTACATTGCTGTTGTCGATCATAAGAAAAATGAACAGTGAGTACATTGACAGCAGTTTCTTCTTCTTCTCCAATGATAGCATGTAGAGCAATTCTTTGGTTAGTGTCAGGCCCACTCATGTAGGGAATGCTGATTGTAGTTGACTTAATAATGGCCAATTTGCTTAACATGCCAATACCTGAAGTAAAAACAAGAATAAACAACTCATATAAACAAAGTACATATTGATTTTCTATTTACTTGCCACGATATTCTAAATGCATTTGTTAAATCTCTAAAATATTTACAATCTTTTTTATACCAAAAACTAAACATGTAAAAATAGATTTTCTTCAGTGGAAAATGTGATGATTGAAATTATCATTTAACTTGTTATGAGCAGGAAGTCAGTTGGTATTAGTGGTGTTTGAGAAGTGATAGACAATTGTAGCTACAAAAGAGAAACTCAATAAAACTTTATACAGAGACATAATAAATAAATGAAAATAAAGTGACACTATTATGTTACTCAGATTTGATATTTAACAGTTATTGACAATTATTTCATTTACTATAAAAATACAAGTCACAGCAAAGAGGAGAATTAACTGAAATTGGAAATACTGTTATGATTGAATGATTAGCTCAAAAATTGAATTCAAGTCTGTAGTAATGTATGGCAAGAGTATGTTGAGGTTGGAGGAAACGCCTAACTCTCCCAGCAATTAGTGGGTAATAGACAAAGGGAAAAAGAGACAGTAGTAACAAAAATAACACTGCCCCAGAAACCACGCCAATTTGTGGAACAATATGCCCACGAGACTGACTTCACAAGATACTGTGTCTTGCCAACTGCTGGTTTTCCTCCTGCTTTTATTGGCATGAGGCATCTTACAAAGCCCTGGATCTTGACCAGTTGCAGTGAGGCATGTATCTAGAAATACCAATCTGTCCAGCTGCTAAAAGGAAAAATCCGGATGTAACTGGTGCTGGCAAACATATCCACATGTAATCCAAGGACTCTTGTGTTTCTGTACTGACACATGTTCACCACAAATCATTCAATGATTTATCAGCAGCTGCAATAACCTAAGCCCCTAAAGTTTGAAAATGAGATTTTATTTTTGGTGTTTATGATTCTTTTATATAATAAATGAGCTCATCTCTTATATGAAAAAATGTTATTTCAAATTAACTGGTTTTCCTTTTTCATTGTTAGTAAAGTTCTTTAGAATATAAATACCAATTTTATTTTTTGTTGTCACACATGAAATGACACACTTTATAGGAAATGAATAAAATGCTTCTGAAATAGGCGCCATGTTGATGAATGACTGATCTTCAACGTACCTCTAAATTCTTGATCCTACCTTTAAAAAAATTCTCATCCTTTGATGTGATAAACAGTTCAAATGCTGCAATTACCTCTTCCTTATTGAAGAATGTTTTATTGTATATGAAAAGCTCAAAATGCTTAAATAATTGATAATCAGTAGGAGAGATATCAGGCAAATATGGAGGATGAGGCAAAATTTCATAATTAGCTTTTGGACAGTTGATTGAGAAGCATGCAGCCATACCTTGTCATGCAGCAAAATTGCATCATCCCTATTCACAAGTCTAGGATGTTTCTTTTGCAATTTTTCATGCATATACTCAATTTTTCAATAAAGAGCACACCTCAAAGTGACATTTTTTTTTCGAGTCTCATTCAGTTCATGCAGAAAAAACCTATCCAGTTTCTTTACTTTTTCAATTGCTTTCAAGTGCCAAGAAACAGTTGTGCAAGATATTTCAAGTTCTGATGCAAGTTTTTGAACTATAGTTCTCGGATTTTGATCAACCAAAGCATTCCATTGATCATGTCTGATAACCAATTGTGCTTTTCCCTTTGGTTTAATTTCCATACTATAATATCCCAAAATAAACTTTTGAAACTATCTCTGTACAGTTCTGATTTCAACAATACCATTAGCAAAGGCTACTTTGATATTCCAAAATGCTTCAGAGGCAGAATGACCCAGTTTGTGTTCATACACTAAGATTACTCAACATCGTTTCATTGTAATCATTTTCATTGGGCTTATGAGTAATAATATCTGGAAAGGTACTGTTTGGTGAATGTCGGTTTACGGTATACAGACGTCTTGAACCCATGCTCTGTTTGAGATATTAGAACATCCAGGAATGGGAGTGTGTTGTTACTCTCTTTATCCATTGTGAACTGTATCGCAGGTCTTACTGTTCACATGGTCCAGTAGAACCTGAACATCTTCCTGGTGTGGCCAGAGTATGAAGGTGTCATCTATGTACTTTAACCATATAGTTGGCTTTAGAGATATAGATTCCAATGCCATTTCCTCAAAGTATTCCATGTATATATTTGCCATTGCTGGTGATAATGGCAAGCCCATTGCTAAGCCCTCATCCTGTCAATATATGTGTGATCCCCAAAGAGTATGAGTTCAATACCTGGTTAAGGCAGTGGAGAACATTCAGAGGGAAATTAGCAGGAGATAACTGATAACTGACATCCATCAAACATGGCACATGGAACTAGAACAGTCTACCCCAGTCAGCAAAATTCAGTTCGAAATTCCAACCACCTGAAGAAGGCCGGAGCGTACAAGGGCCAAAACTTTGTAATGAATATGGCCACAAAGATGAGGACAATAGTCCGAATAATGTAATACCTCATCTCAGAAATATAGACAGACTCTGAATGTCATTCTTAAAGCAATTTCTTCAAAGTACTTCAGATAGATGTTGGTCACCTGTAGACAATGATGATTTCATAGGAATGCCTGCTTCCTGTAAATATTTGTCAGGAAAGTTAGAGAAATGCAACAATAAAAACATTGTAATAACAAAGAAAATAAACTAGTCTGAATAAATGAATATATAACAACAACAATTACCTCCAAAATTCAAACTAATCTAAAATAATCATTGGTCAAATTTTAGCCTCACAAAATCCTTTTTGTGTGAGATTATGTTGATAGGGTACACTTTGAGTTGTTATCAGTCAATGTCATGATCACAGCAAACATCTATTGCCAGTAATTATTGTTTGAACACTGATTTAAAACAATAGGAAAAAATGCCCAGTTTGATGAGGTGTGGTGTTCTATTACAATGATACACAGTTCCATACAGCAAAGATTACATCTGAAAAGATTTTAAACTTTGGCTGGAAAAAAAAATCAAAATCCTTCTTATTTTGCAGATTTTGCTCCATCTGATTACCACTTATTCTGGTGTTTACAAAACTATTTTGATAGGTTACATCTTAAAACACATGAACAGGTAGAAACTACTCACATTATTACAAAAACAGTATTTTGAAAATTGTGGATAGTCACAAAGAGATTAATAACAGAATCATGAATAAATTCTAATTAAACAATTTTTTTTCTGACCCAAAATTCATGTATTACTCATTTTATAAATTTTCTTGAAGACAACTTCTCAATTTCTTTTGACACCTTTCCATTAATAAAAAGATTGACTATTAGAGTTCTATAGTAAAAAGGTGTGATTAAAATTGAAAACAGAGAAATTTAGATTGCAGGTAACTAAATTGCAACTAGGTAAGCTAGGAAAAATTAATACCTTCACGTTCCCATCCTTTCCAATAGGTATGCTTCATCTTCTGTACTTCATTGGCAGGTTGTACTACCATCCAGTGATAGTCTGCCAACATATCTTGAAGTTCAAGCAGTTGACTTCGTACACCTACTGCATCCATACGAACTTCTTGGAATGCTATTATATCTGGGTTGGTTTCTTTGATCTGAGTGGTAAAAAAGATTTAGAATTGTTGTCATTGCAATTATCATTTATTAGGGCAGTTTGCCTTCAGTGCAATTTAAAGACTGACAAACACTGAAAATTCATATATAGTACTTGATTTTTTTTTGTGGTGAAAGGCAAATGTGAAAAATTAAGAATTTATTTTTCGAATAACTGGCTTGCTTCTAATATTACATGACATGAATTGTCAAAATTGATATTCTTAAACAGTACTTTAATTAAACAAGGATGATTTTTATGGTAAATAATTGTTTCTTTAATGACTACATTGAACACTGTTCTTACATAGAATGTATTCCAAAATGCATTCATTTTGAACACTTGAGATAGTGTATCCTATAAATGTAAAACATGTAATACTTTATTTCATTATTAAACATTATATTAATTTGAATATATTTTGGGGACGTTCTATATATGATTAACAAAGTGTCCCATGACACCCAAATATATACATATAATTTGGTTAATAATTGATATTTTTTAAATATAACACATTCCTAATTAAAAGCAAATATTGCAATAAAAATAAAACATATTGACTGTTTTATATTTAAATTTAATGCATCAACTCAGATGTTTCTTCGTTTTTATGCACACAGCAGCCCAAATACTTTCATGCATCCAATGTCAAAGGAAAAGAGAAAGTTTAACATTGAGATTTAGTTTCATGAAAAATAAACATGACTTGGGAGATGAATCTAATAAAAAGCCTAACAAATATAGTTAATAACAGATAAGTAGAATAGGCTTGTACTTATTTACTATTTTTGACAGCATGGAGGTGCATTCATTTTTATAAATTATATGAAATCGATATATATTGCAAAGAATGTTACAGTGAGCAAATCATTAACAATAACATAACTAAAATATTAACTGTAGTGTCATGTTTGACATTTCTTATGAAGAAAAAATAGCTTTCAATTTTTTTAGGTACTTAAAAAAGTTAAACCAAGAAAATAATAGATTGATTTTTCTCTATCAATACGAATTATTAACTATTTCCTTTTACTCTGCATAACTTTAATACTTTTTAGTTAGCAAAAAATCTTTATTACGCTCAGGTTGTCTTTTTACTACTTATGAATTATTCTCAAACAAACAAAAATATTTAAAATATTTGTACGTTATATTTTGTTTGATAATATGATAATATCAATTCAAATTCAGTCACATTAATTTGCAGGCAATTGAAACTTTCTGCCATTCTGTCGTGGAAATAAGAAAGGCATAATATAAACAAAAAAAAATATGCTTCTTAAAGAAAATAAAAATCTATTCAACAAACAACATTTTATTGATATCACAACATTAAAACACACAGGTGGTTGTGTTTTTTAGTAAACTAGAGATGGTTGATTGATTCTTTCGTATTCAAAGTAAAATTAAAAACGAAAGCGAAACTTGAATATTGGTTCTGTTACCGAAGAAAAAAGATCGACTGCACTGAAAATTTATAGATGCTAAACAGTGGACAGAATCCAACATAAAATCACTACAACCATTTTATTCAATTTTTTATAAAATTAATTACATATGACGAAGGAATAAAATAACTTCAACAACAATAAGACAGCTGATTGAGAAAGTGAATAAAATTTTAAAGTTCTTTCTACATCTACCTACCATTTCAACTACTCGCAACTTCCTGATTTCCCAGTTAAACATAATATTCCATAAATTATACGTGGCAACTGTCAAGCCATTAACATGGCTAATACGGTCGAAAAAGAATATAGAAATGACAAAATAACAACAATTTCGACCCAGGGGAAGTAGATACGCCACCATATTTGTCAAAATCTACTATCTGCTCTTCTCCCCTCTCACTTTCAAATCAGCCAATCAGTGTGATTGTTTCATTTTGACAAATGAACAACAAGCTTTCTTTCTGCTTTGGCTTAGTTGATCCACACTGTCTGGCCATGACCAGAAGTAGATGATCTTGTTTTTGTCTCGATTTAAGAGAAAAATAGTTTAGTTTTTTTTTTTTTTTTGTTATAATGGATTTCTTGAAGGCTGAGATAGAGAGGAAAAAACGCCAGCTTCAAGAAAAAAATATATTTGTAAGTAGGATTATTCAATAATATCGGTAAATATTTAATTTTTTAAATTAAAAGAATCCCCACTAGTTTTTTTTTTACTACTGCCAGCTGCAGAGTAGAGAGAAATTATATTACTGAGAAATACTTTTACAGTTAACTTTTTTATTCTTTATCCAAGTTTGTTTAACGAATAATATGCAAAAAAATATATTTCTTCATTCATCACGGAAAAAATCAAACTCCAACAATTTAAACTAACATTTGTTTATTTCTAGCCTCCTAATAAGAAATATTTCAAACGTGGTGACTTAATGAAGAAAAACCAAGAGGATTACCACAACAGAAATAATCCAACTTTGGACAGCTCCGATGATAAAGAAAAGGTAAATATACTTTTTTATTTTAATTAATTTAGGAACTGATACTATCGCAGTATACGGTACCGTAAATAAATGCATAAGGTACTAAGAAGTTGAATGTTTAAAATAAATGAAAAAGACCGTAAAAAATCTTTTTCAAAACGTCAAATTGGCAGGCAGCACCTGTACAATCAGAAAATACTGCAGATTTAGTTCGTTTTTTCAATGTCTCTTGGTGAATGCTTTTACTTTACTTCTTTATTTGGTAAATTTGCATTTTAACACCCGCGCTAAATATCTCTTAAAATTTTCCGAAATCGTCATAATTCCCTGTAAATGTACATGCTGAACTCGAATTAACAATTATTAAATTATAAAGAAACCTACCGTTTTGGAGTTATCGGCAAAAAAAATCGAACTTCTTGTTGGTCATTCGTCCCCCATTACTGCCATACTGTTAGTAATACGGTACGAGGTACTTCCGCTGGAGTAATCAGAAATTGTGGCCTATTTACTTCTTTTACAGCTGATATAGCTGTAAAAGAAGTTTTTTGAAATCACTACGCATTATCGTATTTTTTTTTCTTTTTGATTGTAGTCTTATTTTATTTATAACAGGAAACTTTAAACAAATTAAATACAATATAACCCTTTTTTTTTCTGTGTAGAATAGCAATGACAAAAATTAAAAGAACAAATTAAATAATAAAAATAAAGCATTTTCTATATTTTAAAATTGAAAATAAAACAAAAATTAATGCACAAACTTGGTAAAAAGTAGAAGGGTTGAATATTGTATTTAATTTTTTTTTAATTTGTCCCCTTTTCTACACAGAAAGAAAACCCTATCCCTAACCCTAACACCTAACTCTAAAGTTAAACCGGTTTATTTTATTATTATTATTTTTTTAATTTGTCCCCTTTTCTACACAGAAGCCAAACACAATCCCTAACTCTAAAAAGTTAACACGGTTTCATTGTATTTAAAATTTTAAATGTTTTTTTTTGTTTTTTGTTCTTTTAATTTGTCATTGCTATTCAACACGGAAAAAAGGTTCTGTTCTATTATTTAATTTTTTTTTTTTTTGTTATAAATAAAACTATACTTACCGAAAAAACAAAAAAAAATTACATTTCTTTAGTGCTGTAGTGCATAGTGATTTTTCTGCACCGAAAGTTTGTAAAAGAAGTAAATAGGCCACAATTTCTGATTACGCCAGCAGAAGTACCCCGCACTGTATTACTAAAAACAGTATGACAGTAATGGGGGACGAATGACCAGCAAGAAGCCCGATTTTTTCTTTCTTTTTTTTTTTTTTTTTTTTTTTTTGCTAATGACTCCAAAAAAAGCTAAAGATAATTTATTTTTAAACATAAACAATGACAATTTCTTGATTATTGGATTGCTGGTATTTTTTCGCGCGCTTTTTAAAAGACAAGAACGACAGTCGAAAAATATTGCTGATCTTTAAATTTTACTAATACTTTGAAACACATCTCTAGGATAAATATTGAATTTCTAAGATTTTTAAATTTGCTGTTTACATTTTTCGTCTAATGGTGTGATGAGTGAACGTGCCAATGCTTTTTTTTTTAACCTTTAACGGATTTTTTTTTTAATATGGATTAGTTTTACTTACTTTATCTTTTAAATAAAAAACGGTAAATTTGTTTTTTAACACCCGCGCTAATTATCTCTTAAAATTTTCCGAAATCATCATAATTCCGTGTAAATGTACATGCTTAACTCGAATTAACAATTAAAATTATAAAGAAACCTCCACGAAATCGCTAAAAAATAGAGCATAGCTTGATGAAAAAGACGCCAACCTTGCCGAAAACAAAATTTTATCGTCTAAATGCTTATGTTATTATTAAGAGGAAAGACCAAAGTTTTTTTTTTTAAATTATTTTAAAAAAAATTTTCCTTTTTAGAACGTTCTAAATTTTGATTAAAAAAATCCTTATTTCTCTTTATATCACCGGAACTAGTAAAATAACATAGAGAATTTTTAGCACATTTTTTTGATATGATGACACATTAATTTGGAAAATCTTTCAAAAATAATTGTCGGATGTTAATGAAACTTTCAGGAACTATTCATAGATGGTCGAAATTATTATAAATATGTTGTTTTTTTTTTGTTTTTTTTATTAAAGTCATGGCAAAAATCATTTTTTATATTTATTACCCACCCCCCCAACTAATTTTATGAAAACGCTAGAAATTCGATCGCATTGCAGTTAGTGATTATTACAATAGTCAAAAGCACAAGGTTTTAAGGAATGCAAATCATGTTTTTTTTTTTAATTGGACCCCCCACCTGAAAACCAGCTCTGTAACATACAAAACTCAATAAAACAAAGATATTATTTAATTTCAAATGCTTTTATTTGCTTTTAGGAATATGGACAATATTTTCTGAAAGCAAAAATTTTTTTGATGAAAAATGAATTTTTAATACAATTATTTGTTATTTCTTAATTATAATAGATTTTTAATTTGTTAAAATATGATAAAATTAGTTAAAAGCAACATCAGGTTTCCTAAGTCTCCTTATGAGATAGATCTTTTTTTAGTGCATTGTAAATTGTATCATTTTGACTAATCAGAAGATCCGCAGTAATTAAGAAATGTAATTTTGTGTTTATAATCGGGCTGTAATTATAAAGTACGGAAGACCAACTAGAATACAATTAAGTTGTGTTATTTGAGTTAAGCATTGTTCTCCGCTGTTAAGTCCTTTACTTTTGCGAAACATGTGCGGAGAAGTTAATTTGATTTTTTAATTTCAACTGAGAAGGGTACCTATAAGTATCAGTATCATCTTATGAAATTCATATGATCTTATTTTTATATTAATCTCAGTTATGACATTTTTCCATAACTGAATGGAAATACAAATAACACAGTAAAATGTAATAAATGTACATAAAATTATAGTATTTTATGTACACTTCTGATAAAATTTCATAAGAAAGGTACCTATAAATTAATTAGATACCTTTCTTATGAAATTTAATCTCACTCTTAAAAGTCTTATTTTAATTTCTTTATAATATATTTTCCATAAAGCATTGTAAACATAAAGGTGAAAGCTAAGTACAAAAAAAAAAATTTAGAGCGCTGAAAGTTTTCCTTAAAAATAATGAGGTAAATAATTTGTTCACTTAAATGTAAATTATTTCACTTTTCTCCTTCCGTAGAACAAATTATCCTCACAGAATCTGTCAATGTCATTCATCACCTGTCAAGTGGCGTGAAAGTTTAGGACCTGCTTTGTTTTATTTTCAAATTACATCTTTTTGGTGCAGAAGCTAAGTTAAGCTTGGTTCAAAATATTTTAAATAAACTTTATAATTTCTGATAAGTTTTGAAAAAATGATAATTGCTATTTAAAAGAATTTCAAAGTGAGATTTCCAGTTTTTTTATAAAATGGAAAAAAATGGCCAATTTTGCTGACTCAAAAAAAACCCAAGATTTTTAACGAAAATTTTGGACGTGCTAAGAACGATTAAAAAATGTAAAAAAAAAATACTTTGATTTTTCCTCTTAATAATATCAACATTTAGACAATAAAATTTTGTTTTCGTCAAGTTTGGCATCTTTTTCATCATGCTATACTCTTTTTTTTTTTAACGGTACCTACTTTTATATAACCAATAGGATCTTTCCTGTTAATTCACACCAAATTCTCCTAGAGTGAAGCCACTTTAGTGGAAAGTTTGGTGGTTACCATTTTTTGATGGTGTTGATGGCCCAAATCAATCCATAAAATTTTTTTTACTCTACATTAAGCAAAATGCAAAAACAAGAATAGGAAACGGGGAAACATTTGTGATTGAAGATAAAAGACAGATATTTGAATAACAAGTAATTTTCAATGTATTTTTGTAATGACTATATTTTACAAAAATATAGTCGGTTTTTTTTTTTGGTTTTTTTTTTATTAGATGAAATCTTGTTAGTTTAATTTATGTTGAACTCAAGTTTGGTAAAAGATTAAATTTTGTTAATGAGTTCTAATTCAAAAGGTTGTTTGTTAGAATCTGTTATTGAAGATTCTGTAACTTAATTGCAAGAGAAAAAATTTACTGTTCATGTAAAGTTGAATGCAATTTGTGATCAAATAAGTTATCTACCTTTTGATTGTTTTGTGTAATACAATGTTCTCGAATGTAGAGAAATAAAGTTGATTTATTAGCAGGAATTTGTTTAATTTCTGCATAAAGGAATTTGGTGAGTGAATAAGTTCACTGATAAGTTTTGATGAGTGAGTGTCAATATTGTTTAGTTGTATAATGTTTGTATAAACGAAAAATTTTAAAATTGTGTGACGTGAAGTTTAGTTACAATTCGATTGATGTCACAATTCTCACTGGTGAGTGTGAATGAGTTTCTGTTTTTATTTGCTTCGGGTGGCTCACAGAGACTTGGCGCAAACTTGGATTTCAGTCACAAGCTGTAAAAATTAGTTAAGCGTGGGTGGATAGTCACGCCTACTTGTATATTTATTAACAAAGAAGGGTTCGAGATTTTTTTTTTTTTTTTTTTTTTGAAAGTGTTCTGTGATCCACTTTTTGCACAGATTTGACCTAACTATTTTAGGTATTGGAATAATGTAGAATTTGGGTTCTACACCACCCCATTGTGCTCTGGTTGAGTTAACCTTTGTGATCGCCCCAAATGTGGGTGACTCGGATGTGCTAGTTCTAAGTGTGGAATCAACATTCGTGCTTACCCCAATAAACAAGCCAAAAATAGATTTTTTTTTTAAATTGAAAAATAAGTAAATAATAAAACATTTGAATTTTTCACTGTTAGATAAAAAATGTTTCTAGTTTACTAATGTGTATAATTTTCAACTAATAATTGTAAAATAAAAAGGGATTTATTTTTTTTGTCCACCATTTAAGTTTTAACAAGCAAAGATGCCCTCTAAATATTATGCAATCTCCTTAAAATTTTATATTTGGCATTTTTCAATGAATGGAACAAATTTAGGGATACAATTTAATTTCAGCATGCACTTCAAAAATAAGAGACACCCAAAGCAGAAAGGCAACATCCTAGGTATTGTGGTTTAACTTATGCATATATTTTGATAAAGTCAAATAAAGAATACCTAATCCTGCTTGACTGAATAAAAAAAATGCAAATTTTAAAATTGCTTTAAGACATTTAATAAGAATTAAATATGAATTCTCACAGCAACTTAATAAATAAATCTTCAATTTTATCTAAAATATTTAATCACTAATAAGTTTTACTATCTAAAGTAAATTTCTCACAACTAAAAAATTTAATAATTTAAAAAAAAAAATATTTGATAAAAGAAAAATAGAGTAAACATGCAACAATAGAGTAAAAACATATCACTTGATTTAAAAAAAAAAAAAAGAAAAAAATTTGATCATTTTATAAGATATGAGATTCAACTGTTACAAAACATTAAAAATGATTAAAAATCTTCATAAGGATGAGGACAAATGTAAATGAGTTGTTTTTTTTTTTTTTTTTTTTTGTTATTTATTAGATTATTAGATGTAATTTTACTAGTTTTATTTTACAAGTATTAAAACAAACCATGTTAAAAATGGAAAAAAATTATAGCTTAATCACGCCAGATAAAAATGGGATAAAAATATTTGTTATTTACATTATTCGAGCTGTTATCTTCATCTTCATTGCCATATTCACAATGTTTTGGCCTTCTTCATGTGATTTCAAACTGAACACTTTATTTCATCCACTGAGATAGATTTTTCTAGTTCCATGTGCCATGCCTCTTCCTGATGTCTCAGTTATTTCCCTTTAACTCAACTCTCCAAGTTTTTTGGTTCACCACTGCTGTAGCCTGGTATTGAACTCACAACTCTTTTGGGTCTCTAGTCCAGTGGTTCCCAATTGATTTTGGGCCATGCCTCACTTTTGGTATTTCTAAAATTCTGGTGTCCTCTTGTAATATTTAATTCTTACATATTCAAAATTTTACTGCAATTCATGTGAAGGAAGCAAACTGAATGTTCACACATGCTGATTGGTCGACAAAACATGGGCTCTTCCAGCGACATGCATCTCATAGAACTAGAACAATCTACTCCAGGTTTCAGTTTGAAATTCCAATCACTTTTTCAACAGCTGAAACGTTCTGAATATGGCAAGGAAGATGAGGATAACAGTCCGAATAATGTAAATAATCACAATACCTCATCTCAAAGATAGACAAAAATAATTGTTTTAAATTTTTTTTTTTTTTTTTTTTTTTTTATACACTTGCATCTCATTTGGCTCCAAGGAGGAATAAAAGAAAAAAGTTCAATATATTTTAAATGCCTTAATAATTTAACACAGGAAAGTTCAATTATGTCAAAGAAAAATTTTAGTAAAATAAAATTAAATACAATTTTTGATGGAAATTATATTTTGAGTTTTTTAATACAGGCTTTTATGTTAAAAAGTCTTTTTTCGGGAAACTTCAAATAAAAGTTTGTTTTGGCTTCTTTTAAATAAAGATGGAAATCTCTTTTGAAAGCTATAAAATTATAAGAAATACATGAATTTCATAGAAACAAATTTAAGTTTCATAAAAAGAATGTTTACTTTTTTAAGTCTCAGTTATTGAAAAAGAAGAATTATTTTTGTTTACATAAACAAAATAAATCTTTTCAATGGGCAAAACTAAAATGATTTTATGAATTAAGCCAGTTATAAAAACAAATTGTTGTAATTTAACTGCCTCACCATGGGACAATTTGGAACATAAGGTCAAATTTTTTGTGTGAAGAAGAAATCAAATGTGACATTGGTGGGAATTCCATACATTCATTTTTTTTTCTTTTTATAAATTAAAAAAAAAATAATAAAAATTGTCTTAAAAGAGAGCCCAGCAGAACAACATGAATTCATTTTGTGTTTATATTACATAATTGTAATTATAATAATTAAATTGATAGTAATGTTAAGTGGGTGGATTAACAATGTTTAAAAAGAAATTAAAAGTAAAAATTTTATTTTGAACTAAAGCATTTTAAATTAGCAAACTTTATGGAAAGTTTGAGAACTGAATAGAAACTTACACATTTATTTATTTATTTTTACACAAGTAAATTTACATCATGCTTAGGTGTTATTATGATCTATAAATTTTATTTTTCTGATAGTTTAAAATCGGTAAATATTTAGATCATTTTATCATTTGTACCAGGAATGGAAATGTTTTGAACAAAAAATATCTAAAAATATTGTTTTTGAAATTGGAAATTAGGTTAAAAATTCTCCGATGCTGATTCTGATACCCCAAAAATTTCCGAAACTTCTGATTCCCAATTCCAATTAATCATCCTTCATAAAGTCAAATTGAGCCTTTTGGGGGAACATGCAATTTACCTGAAAGGTGGTATTAGCCAGGGAAAATATTTTCTTTATTTTTAACCACCTCCAAGCAAGACGATGAAGACACAAGATGCAAGAGCTTACTGAGAGTGAAAACGTTAGTAAGGAGAAAACACAATAAAAAAATTTTTTTTAAATCAGATGGTGATTGACATTACATTTAAATTTTTGAAAAATCATAATTGACAGGAAAGCAGGAAATTGGAAGAGTTCCACATTCAAGTAGTGGGTGAAAAACTATTAGAATAGAACTTACAGTTAATCTAGCTATTTAAGCAGTAAAATGATCTAGTAACAATCTAGTACTACACTTAAATTCATGAAGCTATGGTACCAAAGAGGAAAGTTTATCAGAACAATTAGTATGAAAATATTTATAGAAAAGGCAGAGGAGAAAGCTACGGTGGTGGGAGGTGACTGAAGTTGAGATGCTTGGTCAGTGCTAATAACATTGTAGATTCTTTAGATTTTTTTCAAGAATCTTGAAATATATAGCAGGAGCACCAGACTAGATATGACAGCAATATTCAATGCATGAACAAATGGTAGGCATAAATGTGCAGGATGGATTTTGGTGAGAAAAATTGTCTAGCACGGTACAGTGAATTGACTTTCCTAATACCAAAGCTAGCAATTGATTCAATATAATCGTTCCGCTTCATGTCGGTGGAAAATCTGGTACTGAGAAGGTGCAATGAATTGCATTTGAAGGCAGATAGGAAGAATGAAAGATGTGTTTCAGAAACTGAGTAAAGATTAAAAAAACTTGTCCTTAGAAACAAAGAAAAAAGTGCTGGATTGAGGGAATTGCAATGTACAATTATACCACAAATGAAGATATTGATGAATATTGAGAATGCCATGGTAAAATTGTGAGAGAAATGAACTTTTAAGAAGAATAGAAACTATAAAAAATTATGCTAACAATAAAAAAAAAACCTAAAAATCTGTAGGCATAATGAAAGAAGGCTGGGAGAAATCAACACTCGCAGTGTACATTGAAGACAAAAGTAGCAAAGTTTTGAATCACTAAATGAAGGAACAATTACCGTAAAGAGTCTGCATCTCTGACCTTGTTGTTAAAAGGTGTGCTACCATTATCAGACAAAAAACTTTTTATTGGTGATTCGGTATTATTACAGGATGTTGAGCTAGGTGTCATTAATATTCCCCTCCATTGGATTTATTTAAAGTTGGACTTAATTACTAGTTCAATTAGTGTAGATATTTGTCCTACTTTTCCTACCAAAAGGGTTTCTGTATTACTTAGCAATGATTTGACTGGTGGGAAAGTTGTGGCAGATCCTATTGTTTCAGATTTTAAAAAATAGACATATTCTGCTTGTGTTGTTTTGAGAGCAAGGGCTAAAGAACAAACTGAAGATGATACAGAAAATATATCATTTCCAGATGAATGAATTAAACATTTCTGTCTCATCACACCAAAAAGGAGTTGGAAATTAGAAATATCCAAATTAAAAAATATTGCTCCCTCTCAAAAATCTAGAAAAGAAAAATTGTCTGGAACCACTGATATTAATTTGTTAGATTATGTATTAAAATTTGAAGAAAAATTAAATAGTGGGTTCAAAATCACACAGGAAAATTTAAAACATTCCAAAAATAAAATGAAAATTATCTGTTATATAAATACAAAAGGAAAAATTTTAAACCAGATAACAGTCTTGGTATTTTTATCAAGTCCCTAGCAATCGTCTACAAGCAAAATATTTCAGTCCTTATTTAATAGAACAAAAAAACATTAATGATTTATGTTGTTTTCACTCCAGATCAGCATGAAAATAAAAGAATATGCCATGTAAACATGACAAAAAAATTACATTGAAAGAAATAATAATCTAAATATTAAACCAATCTTGACCTTAACTAATATCCTAAGAGAATTTGAATGTCATCAAGGTGTGAATAAAGATATTGTAAATAATGAAGAAGATAATGAAGTCCTTTGTAATTTAGATAAAAAATTTAAACATTTATCTCTAAGTAAAAAAATTTTTGATTTGGTCAATGAGTTCAAAAGGATTTTTACTGATGTTCCAGTAAAAACTACTGCTTCCCAACACTGTTACAGTTAGATGCAACAAACCCATCAAACATCTTAACCAACTGAATCTAATTAAACTTCAAAATTTAAGAAAAGATTCAATATATGCTGGACAATGACATTATTGAATTAAGCAACAGTGAATGGAGTTTATCATGCATTCTAGTACCCAAGTTAGGTGGACCTTACAGACTTGTGACATATTATTGCAAACTAAATGCTGTAACCAAAATGAACTCTTTTCTGATTCCCAGAATAAATGATTGTATTGACAAAACTGTCATTTAAAAAAAATAAATAAATATCTGAAAAAATATTCCATTACTGAAAAAGAATATTCGACATTGTTGTCTGTCCAACATTTTTAGGTTTATCTTTCAGGTGTTACTTTTCCTCCAATTCTTGTATACACTGATCACACTGACTTCCCTTCAAAAGATAGCAAAAAAAAAAAAATCAGACTCACAAGAATACTATGTTATAGCTAACGCACTTTCTACAATTTAAAATTGTTTATACTTTCCTGAGCTTGATAATATAAAAAACACAGCTATGTACAATGTTTAGTCTTTTCTTCTCGCTTTCCTTTACTACCTTCTGTGGGAATTTCTGTATTTTCCTTTCTATGTCTATCTGCATATCTAATGTTTTTATGTTTGTGGCCAGCAATAATGAATCCTGGTCAGAATTTTAATTCTCTCAGATAAAGATGTGCAGTTTAACTGAAAAAAAAAGTCTGTTTTATGGTTTTATCTTCACACCGTAGAACCATATCGAATTTTTTTACGAAATCACTACTGAGTGACCATGTTTCACTGCAAATAAAACGTAACATCCACAAACATAAATTTAAAAAAAAAATCAATAGGTAATGATATGCAATTATGACAAAAGAATAGGCTCGGAACAACAAATAAAAAAATCTTTTCTGTACAGAATTTTGCAATTTGTGTTGCAATGATGTGTGTGTAAAATTGATCAGAGAATATTTAGGAAAAAAGTTCTTGTTGCTGGTCTGGAATTTTAAATGCAGAAAGTTCTGAACATTGTTGGTTAAAAGTTCAGTGTATGAAAGTTTGAGAATAAAATTATTAGAAATTTAAAATACTGTTGCAGTTTAAATTTACAATTTTTAAGTGAAAGTTGTCTACCTTTTAACTAGAAAAGTCAAGATTAATAAAAATTAGACAAAAATTTTCTGAAAGATATTCTAGTGGAAAAAGTTTTGTCACTGTAGCAAAAGTGTCAAATTCAAGGGTGAAAGGGACGCAACTCTTTCCGTCGGAAAATGTCTTACACGCTGCAACGCAAAGCAATGTACACCGAACACAGGTGTAATGCCGTTCTGTCAATTTCTCCAAGCGCCCTGCTTTTATGGAGTCCAGACACACCTCATTACCATGCGTGTAGCGTGACTGCACGTGACTGTAAATATTAAAAGTCACGGACGCCATCTTGGACCCTTTCTTTTCTCAACCCACAGGCCAGACAGACGCAATGGCGTTTGGGAGGTAAGCCATTCCTTTTTTTTCCCCACACTCCCCCTGATCTCATGATCACAGAGTTGACAGGGAGGTGGCGATCGCTTTCGCCGGGTGCTTCTTCGAAGAGGGACGCTGCGAGCCTCATCATCGCTTGTGCTCACGTCCACGGTCTGAGGGTCGAAAAACACTGTGTCCCTTGGAAGGCTACTGATATCTGAGTCACTGCCTGATGGAGCTGGCATGAACCAGAGTGATGCCTCACTGGTCTCAGATTCTGATTCGCTCCCGTCATCCAGCGATGGTTGCAACTGCGTCGCCGGCCACAGGTCCTTAACATGACGGGGCACACCGTCGACCTGCACTGCCTGTGGGCTGATCACCTCAGTGACGCGTCCGGTTCCGTATTTCGTCGTGCACTTGCTGCGCGGGTTTTTAACCCAGACGACATCGCCTTTCTTCAGCCTCTCTGCGGTTACTTTCAGTTCCGTCAGCGGGTTGGTATCTATGGCCTTCACTCTGACATGGTACCTATGCAATGTGTCGGCTGGCGTCGTAGAGGGTGAGACATCATCCTTCAGGGTCACGTTGTACAAGTAGACCGCCTCAGGCACCGCGCAGCCCGTCCTGGCTGCGACGGTCTTGACGGTCATGTGGTTCCGCTCGATGATCCCATTTCCACTCTGTGCGTGGGCACACCGGAACCGTAGGTGCACTCCCCAGCCATCCGCAAACCTCCTGAACTGCTCACTGGTGAATGCGGTGCCATTGTCTATTAATATCTCCATTGGGGGGCCACGTTCAAGGAAGATACTGTTTAATTGACGGGTGATGGTGGCTGAATCTTGCCGACGCAGCAGCCGCCATATTGCAAACCTGGATGGACCGCAATCAATGAGCGTCAGGAAATCCTCGCCGTTGTGGTGAGTAACGTCTATTGCCAGCCGGCTCCAGTGGTTCCTCACGCTCAGCTGCCCTTTCTTCCAGCAGACAGGTGCTGGGTCTATAGACTGGCACGCCACGCAGTTTCTGACCACTCTTCTGACGTCTGGGTCAACCAATTTGGCGAAATACAGGGTCCGCTTGACTCCAGGGTGCCCGCTTTGTTGGTGGACTTCTTTGATTTGATTAGATTGAACGGGACTCATAGACGCAGCGCAGGCGGGTTGCATGGGCTCAATAGCTTTCTTAGTGGCGTCAAGCCACCTTTGGGGCACCCTCGTTAAACAATCTGCCTTGTTGAGGCTATTTGACCAGGGACACCTCCATTGTCAGTGCCTACTCTTGCACCAGCTTCACGATCGTGTCGAGCCGTCGTCGGATAAGCATCTCGCTGGCGGCTTTAGTCCGCACCCTGACCCTCCCGGTAAGGGTATCCAAGATCCACTTATAGACGCAAGCAGAATCCGTGAACAGACGCAGGGTGGTCGACTTCCAGAGGATCGCCAAGTTGATCCCCTTGATGACAGCATCGAGCTCTGCTAGGTTTATGTGCTGGGAGTCCTTTTCTGGACATAACGAGCAAGCATCTTCCACCACGGCTCCATCGTGAACTATCGATACACCGGTTGCAAGAGAGCTTGCGTCAACCCACACACCGAGGTCTTGGCTGTCAGCGCACCATCTGCCCCACGCTGGGTCTTCCTTGCGTACTCTAGTGAGGACCTCCCTCATCATGGTGTTGAGAGGGGCGTCATGAACTTCGTCATCCCATCCAGTGGTGACATCAGATGCTCTCCGCTTGATGAACGCCACCTACAGGAAGGTGCCCAACTAACTTGCCGCACAAGGAAAATATGCTTCGCCGCGTGACAACGGTGGGCATGTCTGGGACTTCGTTTCCCCATTTCCAATACAGAATGTCATCATCTCCCCAGACCTGCAAACCAAGCACTCGTGCACCATCCTGCAGCCTCTCCGGTTCCTTGCTGAGGAGGCCAAAGTTGTAGAGATGCTCCTTCACGTGCGCCGCAGATATGATTCTCTCGTTCACATACACGTCATCAATATATGCAGATGTTGCCCGCCGTATACGCTCATCCTTCATCAGAATGGCGTCAACAATCATCTGCATAATTGATGGCGCCACATTGAGTCCAAACCCCATGTGGGTCAGGCAATACCTTTGCCCCTTGATAAGCACAGTTTGATAGGGCCACAGTGATTGGTGCACACGCACTTGAAGGTATGCCTTGTGAAGATCCAGCACAGATACATTTGATCCCGCCTGTCGCCATTCCCTTACCTTCTCGGTACACATGTCCGCGCGGGCTGTAAAAGGGTCCACGTGTTCGTTCAGTTCCTGATAGTCGAGCACCAGCCTCACCTTTTGTTTGTTGTGCTGGAGAACCGCCATTAGCGGGATCAGGCCCTTCGGGGGCCCCAATTCCTTCTCTGGATAAGGAACCAACCACCCGTTATTAATCCAGGCTCGCAACTCCTTGTCGTATTCCGCACGAGCTTGCGGGGGGATTTTATACTCTGGCACACTGTTGTACAGCTTCTCTGGCGGTTGATCGTCTGACCATTTCCAGGAAACCATCCAGGACTCTGTGCGCTGGTCAAATTCCACACGAAAGTCAGGCCGTTCTAGCTCCATTGCTGCACTTAGAGCAAGACCAGTTTCAGTGAAACGTGCCCGACCCTCTTCGTCAACATGGACGCCACCCAATTTTTTGATGACGTCCATTCCCAGGAGCAGATCATAGCCGAGCAGTTCTCCGTCCACGACCAGGGCTTGTACGGCTACTGCAGGCCCATCGCCGATGCTTGCGCAGATGACGCTCACTCCACAAGAGGCTAGCGAGCCCCTGCCAACAGTCAGAATTGGAATCTTTTTCTCGCCCCACGTGCTGCCCTGTCGGCTGGGGCTTTAGAATACGCCGACTGCACCTCTGTAGAGGGGTAAGATCCCCCCAATGAGGCGTCCTGAGTATGACGTTAAACTGCATCCAACAGCAAGGCCTCTGATCAGGAGGTTTTGAGGAGCGTGGAACCACCTCTTAATTGCTGCTGTTCCCAGGTCCACCTTGACCCGTGGTGGTAGCACCTGTTAGGGTCCCAGCTATGGGCAAATAGTGAACTCCTAGTTTTTCCAAGTCTAACTCACGTCCTGGGTATGACCGTAAACTACATCCGCGTCCTGGGTATGGCGATAAACTACATCCAACAGCAAGGTCTCAGATAATGTTTTCGGAAAAATAATGTTGCCAGCTATAAGTTTTTGAAACAATAGTGTTGCCAGCTATACATTTTTTGTAAAGAATAATGTTGCCAGCTATATGTTTTTTGAAACAATAACGTCGCCAGCTATACATTTTTTATTCCATACAAAATAGGCATTTAAAATTCATATAAACTGGATTTGGCATTAAATAACCCACAGTGGTTGATATGCCATAAAACCAAAACAAACGTCCCACGTGTCACAACATGCCTTGCGCACAAGGGTCTGGGTGCACCCGGTGTCTACAAGCGCTCACGCCCGTTAATCCGCACGCTCACTGCGAGTAGCGCCTTGTTCAGCGGCGATCTGGGGAGAAGACTGGTGCTGTAGCTTACTCCCCTTGCCCGTTTCCCGGACAGCTTCTTGCTCTGTGGCCCAGCTTGTCGCACCTGTAGCAATGCATACGTCTCCATGTTCCTCGGTTATGCGTATCCTTCACACCGCTTCGGCTTCAGCAGTCTTTGGAGAAGTGGTTCAGTTCGCCACATTTATAGCACCTTGTGTCCTCAGTTGGCGGTGCGGGTGCTTCCACAGCTGCTGAGACAGGCTCCGCGTCATCCTTCAGAATATTCCGGGCTCTGGCCAGTAACTCGTCTAGCCCCAGCTCATTGAGCCTTGATGATGCTCGTAGCAGTCGACTGGCGTTGTCTGGGAGTCCGGCCAGAAAGGCACATCCTAGGATTTGGTCGCTTGCTCCACCGAACAGTGCGGCCAGCTTCCTCAAATCGGCCAGATAGACATCTACCGTTTCATCTGGCCCAAGCCGCCGTTCAGTGAACTGCCTCCAGGCGACAAAGGGGTCCGCACCGAATGCAGCGTATAGATCCTGCTTAATTTCCTCCAAGTCTGCGTCATCCCTGAGCTGCTGATATACGGCGTAAGCTCCTTTGGTGAGCCTCAGAGGTATGACCAGTGCGGGATCTTTAACTTTACACAGCCGGCAGACCCGCTCAGCCTTTTCCCACCACTCGACCACAGACAGGCCAGCAGGGGAACCGTCGAACTCTGGTATCAACTTCAAGTCAAATCTGTCCATGTTGTAATAATGGTCGTAATAGCTTGTAGCAAAGGTGTCAAATTCAAGGGTGAAAGGGACGCAACTCTTTCCGTCGGAAAATGTCTTACACGCTGCAACGCAAAGCAATGTACACCGAACACGGGTGTAATGCCGTTCTGTCAATTTCTCCAAGCGACCTGCTTTTATGGAGTTCAGACACACCTCATTACCATGCATGTAACGCGACTTTGCGTGACTGCACAACACCATAAATATTAAAAGTCATGGACGCCATCTTGGACCCTTTCTTTTCTCAATCCACAGGCCAGACAGACGCGAGGGCGTTTGGGAGGTAAGCCATTCCTTTTTTCCCCACAGTCACAATGAGTTGTTGAAAATGTTGGTGAATTGTGGTGTAGAGTATTTTTCCAAATCCTTCAGAAAAGTTTGTTCCAAAAAGGCAGTCTCTGATCAGCATAAAATTAAGTTCTCTCTCTCAGCGTTTTTCTGAGTATCTGTATATCTCTGTACATAGAAACTTGATTGCTGTTCATATTTATAGCTTTTTCGATAATTAAACTGGCTCACCAGAAATTCAGTAGACGCTGCTACTAATTCAAAGAAATGTGTGGGCAAGATCATATTTTTCTGTTTTTAACCAATAGAATTGCATGAGACATTCAAGTTAGGGGTAAATTAAAGAAAGAGTTTTTTCAAAACCAATAGAATTGTATGAGACATTCAAGTTAGGGGTAAATTAGAGAAAGTTTTTTCAAGTAGGTTGAGCCTACTTTTGTACAAAAATCGACTGAATTGCGATGAAAGTTTCTAGACACTTACTGTGCATTTAATAACCAATCAGATTTCAAGAAATGTTTGAAAGTAAAAGAAGGGTTACTAAAACCATATCCAAAGAAATACTATTGAAAAAAGACTTTCAGATGTTAATAAAATTAAATTTTATCAACATTTATACCATTGTAAGAGAAAAAGATTGAGCAAAAATGTTATTTTACTTGACTAGTTTTAGGAATTGTGAAATCCATTTGTTTACAAAAGAAATGAAGAAAAAGAAGGAAATACGAAATGATGTCTGGAAATCTATTTGTTTCAGTTTTCAGAAAAAAAAAAGCTTTTTGTGGTAAAATTAAGTTAACAAAAAAGCAAGTAAAAATTTTAAACAAATAGTTGCCAGTTGCAATGTTTTCCAACTTTTTTTTTTTTATCTCACAGCACCCTTACAGTTAAACTTCTGCAACACATTTAAATTATGATGATCAAACAAGAGTTATACTTTTTATAATTTATTTATTAACACAAACAAAACAATTTATTATAAATTGTAATAAAAAGATAATTAAAATTCTTAAAAAAAAATTTAAACTTATTTTTCTGTTTAGTATAATTTAACATTTAATGAGATATCTGAGGTAGGCTTTTCTTTTTTTTTTTTTAACAATATCTTCTACACTTGCAAGCATAGAAGAGGCTCCATCCATACAAATACTTATGCAGGAACTCCAAGACAAGTTATTAACTTGAAGTAATTATTGATCAAATCAAAAATATCTTGACCCTTTGGAGTGGTCGATAAAATAAAAACTGTTCTATGATTTCTTCTTTGCAAGCTAAGCTACTAAATGCTAAAAATTGTGGTTTACCACTGATATCAGTAGACTCATTCAAATGAATTACAAACATGTTTACTTCTTTGAGGTGAGATATTACTTGAAATTTTATATTTTCAGATAATTCCTTAATACACTAGGAAATTGTATGATCTGAGAGTGAAATTTTAAAAAAAATCCTTTTCATATTCTTCTCCAAACATTGTTTTTACAATTGCACAGCAAGCTGGTAAAATAATGGATTCTGCAACTGTTTAACTTGCTACTTGTGCTTTATCATTGTTGCATATTGGGTTCATATTTTTGCTTGGTTAGTATTACTGAGTGCAAGTCATTTGAAATATTCCACTAAGTTTTTGGACAAATGGATTCACCCACTTTACATATTTATGTATATGTTTATTTATTTTAACAATTATATTCTTGTATAATCTATATATAAAGGGATTTTAATTTTGATATGTGGACTTATTGTGCTTTGGACTTCTTTTGAAAATAATTTAATAACCTTCAAACATTTTCACAGTACACCTACAACCCTTTCATGGTATACATGTGTGCCAAAGCACACCAGTTGAAAATCACTAATCTAATATGAGTCCTGCTTCCATTCCATTTTTTTTGTCACTGATCAATTCTTTGTTTTCCCACCAAGTTTTGCATACACCTAAAATATTGATGTTTTTAACCTATTCATTTCCACTTTATATTTTCTAACTGGCTACATTGATTTAGTGTTGTGACACTATTTAGCTATGGTAATTGGCTAACTAATTAATCATAGAAATTAAAACAGAAAATAGATCTAAATATAGATAAAAAAAAAAGTGGGGGGCTATCTCAAGACAGAATGATTGATGAAAAAGAAAAAAAGATTTGAATTCTATTTATGAAAAAAAAGATACTTTTCACAAAAGACTGTGAACCCGGGAAGAAGCCACATGTGAGGTCTTGTACTGTTGAGTCCTTTATGTCTTGTTGAGGGAGATAGAAAGAAAGGCAAATATGGAATTATCGGGCTAAACACATGCCGGTCATAAAAAAATTTGGCTGGAGACGAATGCTGATACAGGCAGGGAGAATCAATGTTAGTTATCTTTCCAAGATATCATTTATTTATTTTTTATTGGATACAGGTGAAGGGAAGCAATGTGGCAATTATAAAATTTTGGCATGGTCTCGATATCGGTGAGAGGATTGTTATCATTTACTTTGCCAATAAATGCTAAGACGTCGAATAGCAATGTGGCAATTGTAAACTTTTGGCAATCCCCAGAAATTAGAGTGGAGAATTGAGATTTGGTGAGAATAAAGAATTTAATTTCTTAACAAGTCATGGTTTTATAAAGCTAACTTAACATAAAAGACCAGATGGCAAACTTTGACAGTGATTAATGAGACAGTAAGAGTGCTGGCTAAGTGACTTTTGGGTAACCCATGAAAAGCAGATATGATAAAAATTTAATTGGCAATGTGGGGGTTGGTAAGAATTTTGGCCGATGAGGAAAGGAAAATTTTGTAAACAAAAATTCTAGATTATAATTTTCAGGAGGTCAGCTTAGCCACACCCACACTGCCGAGAGATAATTGTTCATATGGTAGCATGGTGATAGGCGGAGGTGAATGGATGAGAAGAAAAGTAGGACAAATATCTACACTAATTGAACCAGTAATTAAGAACGCATACCCGAAATGGGAAGTGGTTAATTTTCCAAAAATGGGAAATAATCAATTTTCCTGTTCTGACAACAAAGATTTCTTGTTAGAAATAGAGATTACCGAGAACCCCAGGCCATGTCTGGCCCACACACTGGGTTTTGGTCAGTACCCATATAAACGATGGTTCGTTCGGCAGTTGAGAGGAGTTGAGTAAAGTCGCAGTTCTGCTCCGGACAGAGTCGGAGACAGTTCAAGTGGTGGAAACCAGAGTGTTGCCTCACAGAAGCTGACCGAGAGATTCTACGACCTCCGACTTCGCCTAACCTACCCATAGCAAGTTATACTGATGAATGAAGTTAAGCCAACACTTAAAAACTAAACCTGTTGACTTAGAGGACCAACTTGCTTGAAACATAGAAGTGTCACATTTTGTAGGAAACAGGCTGGGAGAAAAACCCGCTCCTGTGTATAACAGAAGGATAAAGTTATTTCCTAACATACTTGAACCTCTTGCATTTATCTTTTATTTATTTTTTTCTTTGCGCTTGTGTGGTGCCACCTTCAATCTGGACTCAGCTTGCTCTATGGCCAGACGCCTGATTGATCTCGTCTACCTAAGATCAAAGTCACAACGTGGGTAGGTTAGACTTGAGATCGAAGCAGTTACTCCAGTAACCAAACGTTGCAAGTGAGCTGGGAGTGATAGTTGGTATTGAACTGATACAGGTGGTGAAGCTGTTAACATCGACGACCAGAATTCAACCCTGGTGCCACATATTGGTACCATGAACACTGTATTCGAGCCTGGATGGCTGAGTGTCACATATTGGTATCCTGACCAGGGGATTTCACTGAGTATCAATGACCACCGAATGACAAGGACACAGGCTGGTGGTAACGACAAAGAGTCAACCCCAAAATGCCGGTAGACGAAACCTTACAGCTTCGCACCGTGACTGGAAGTTGCCGACGGCTTAGTGTCACAGTGTTAAGACATTCCATTTCATAGAACTATTTTTTGCTTGAGGTGAATAGTCACTGGATTGACAGTCTGTTGACACCTGTCGCTCATGTCCTCCCTAACCGGGTGAGGGATCAATTCCAAGGAGTTTGACCTCCTTTATACTGTTAATTTTGAATAATTCTGTACACATGAACACTATCTTGTTATAGAATTTTATTTCAGTGATGATTTATCATAGAACAAAAAACATTGGATGTATATAAGTAAAGAGTTACTAGTTACAAAATTAGTCAAACAATTTAATTTTTATTATTAAACATTTTTTCTTTCAACCGTATTTATAAAACTCAGTCAGTTATAGTAATGTATTGTGATATTTATTTTGAAAGATTGGTTTATTTTTATATAAGACTAAAATGAAACTAATGATTTCTATCTTATCGCTTGTTAATTCTACAACTTTTTTTTTTTTTTTTTTTTTTTTAAGTGTGAAGAAAAAGTTGAGGTGCTCAATTCAGAACCAGAAAACTTCAAGAAAGAAGAAATACAGCTGCTTCGGAAAGATGTAAGTTTCACTTATTTTTTTTTTTTAGGTTTTAATAAAAGAAATGTTGGAATGAGAATAGCTCTCTCCCTCTCTAACTACTCTTACCTATCTCTCCATTATGTACTTATTTCTCAGAGACTGAATTTTAAGTGAATTCATTTGAAATTCAATTAAGTCCTCAGTTTACATGACATTATCCTCCATTTATTTGTTTATCTGAGGAGATAATTGATATAACAAAAAAACATATTAAAAATTAATGCTTGTACATTTTGTAAATTCTTGTCCTTTCAGAAAATTTTAAAAGGAAAAAAATACTGAACCATGTTGCAAATCTAATTTTTGCCAAAAATCATTTTCTGTGCCATAACACCAATTAGTAATATTTTTAATAGCATAAATTTTCCTGGGCAGGATAACACTTTTTCATATGAGAAAAAAAAGTTTTTTTCACATGTGTGGATATTTTCCCATCCTCTGTATAAATCTATTTAAATATATTGTGGTGGCTTTGAATTTTGCTAATTTTTGACAATTTAAAAATAATATATAAAATCTATGTTTTGGGCAGTAAACCTTATACAAGTTACTAACTAAACATGCTTTCAAGGAATAAACACCCTGTGTTTTGAAGTTAAATATATTCTTCTTTTAATTTAATTATAATTGTAAATGCTTTTGCCATTGCTTGCAACATTTTTCTCTATTGATCATTGTTTCTGAATATTTGTTCATTAAAGTTTTTTTTTTTTTTATATCTTTGGGATGATGATTTTAGGATTTTTGTTTTTACATTTTGTCAGAATAAGCATATTCATTTTGACTTACCAATTTCATGGTTGAAATTGTATAACTGCACCCCTTGTATACCTGCAGGCCCCTGTCTAGAAATGTTTGCCTGCATCCCCACTTGCATGCATCATTCATTGGTATACTAAGCTACTTCCCCCAGCCCCCATCTTTTTTTTTTTTTTTTTTTTTTTTTTACAGTATGTCCTTCACAAGTGTTTGATTGTTCTTAATAAAGGGATTCCATCAATAAAACCTTATGTGTTGTTGTTGGGGATTAAATTGTTTCAATATTTTAGATATTCAGTAAATTTCCTATAGCTGTAATAACTTTAAAATAGTGTGGCATTGTTCACAAATTTAATAATCAAACAAAAGCAAGGATGAAGCATCAGAGCTTGTTTCAATTGCAAGCACATGAACACCTCCACCACCTTCTTTGCATGTTTACTGTAAAGCTGGGGTTAATAAGAGGTTCTTTGGGAATTTTTCCCTTTTAACACCTCAATAATCCTTCTCAAACAATCTTTGCATCAAAGGTTGTTCGAATATCAATTTAGAATGGAATCATATGAAGAAACTATTGGCTAAATAGCAAAAACCGATTTTTGACATAGTTTGTCGCAGATTTTATCCACTTAACTAAAACAATCTAAACCAAACATTCATGCAAGACAATTTGTGTGTCATATATAATTTACATTGCAAATTTGGAAAGCATTGGATGAAAAACCAGGGAATTATGGTCAAAAACTGGAATTTTTTAACAGTTTTTTGTGGTTTTATTATACATGGGGAAGCGAGCAGAACTAAAACCACACTATCTTGTCTCTTGCATGATGGCAACATTTTTGAAGAAAATTGGATAAAAAAAATTGTGGAAGTTATTAAAGTTTTTATTTTAATTAGTAGGTAATACTTGATTTTTTTCACAATTTTTTGTGTGAAGCCAGTATCACACGATCTACATAAACCTTTTAACAGAGTTATGTTTTGCATTAAGTGTAAAGAACATCAGCTCATCCAGTAAAAATTTTGTTTGTGTGTAATTTTGCCTTGGTTTTTGTTAAGTCATACCCACCTTCAGTTTTATTGATTTTTCTGCCGAAATCAGGAGTGGTGGCTGGAGATTGAAAAGTTGCTCTTTACCTATTTTGATAAATTTGCAATATGTGTGTACAATTTCATCGAAATTGGTTGAAAAATGTGGACGTGCATAAATAGCACACACACACATCATCTGTTTTATAAAGATATACTTATTGCAGTGAATGTTTATTCACACATTCTTAATGTCCCTGTTCCTAATAAATCTCTCTCTATTACTATGTATTTCTTTATAAAGGAATTTACAATAATATTTGCTACATGCTTTTTGTTCAAGTTTTAACCCTTTAGCATTGAACGCATCCAAACTGGCCTGTAAATATCAGATCTTCTGTAATCTGCCTCATGTATACTCTACCATAATATACAACATCATCATCATCATCACAAATAACACAGGAAGTCACTAAACAGTAAGCCTTTGAGAGCCGTTATTTACAGGGTGGATACAAGCATGTTGAATGCTAAAGGGTTAAATGATTCATAAATATTCCATTGCTTGGATCAATTTTCTTTCACTAAATCTCATGTTATTAAATATTTTTTTATTGTTGAATATATCAGCCTTCTTTTGTGTATGTTCTTTTCTGTTCCTTCCCCTCCTTCTCTTTTTGTAAATAAGTGAAACAAAAAGTGTTCAACTAATTTAAGTAAAATTTAAATACCATTTTTGTGATGAACTTCATTAATTATTCATATGCACATAATTTCAATTCACAACATTGATTACTCATTAACAATATTTGCTGTCAATATCAACGTCTTCAGTTGCTCTAGTTTTGAATTGTAAGTTTACATCTTGTGATAAAAAAACTATCGATCAACCATGCGTATTACAGATCTTGTGGATTTAAATCTAATATGTCACTGAAGTATAACTAAATGTTCCTGTTTCCTATTGTACAATTAATTCATTTTGGTTGTCTTGTTTTACAGGTTATTCGTCGACTGAGAGACAGAGGTGAACCTGTACGGCTGTTTGGAGAGACAGATTATGAATCTTATCAAAGATTAAAACGCTTGGAAACACTGGAACCTGATGTAAATAAGGTGAGTCATTTGAAAAAAGAAACTCTTGAGGAATATAAAATTCACTTACTCTAAATCACAAAAGGATTTAAACAGCTATTGCACTCTAATTCATTCAATATGGAATGACTAGCATCATGGGTGACAAAACCTTCTCATATATAAAGTCAGTGGACTTTGTTTTTACATAGAAAGACTATAAATTGCTATTAAGTGCATTGAAATAAAGCCAGCTTCTACTATAGAATACAAAATAAATACATTAGCTAATATATATTTTCTGATATAATTAACCAAACTATCAAAATATATGTTAAGTTGGGTTATATGGCTTTTCTTACTGATCCCATTTACTCTTATGATTTATATTTTTTAAAGAAAATCCTATCTTTGTAGTGAAAAACTTGGTGAATGATACTAATCAAGTAAGTATTGATAAATGTTAACATTGTTAATGCAGTCTGTTAGTTTGGGAGTGTCAGTCAACTCTTAATATTTATTCTTATATCCAGGATAGATGGGTCTGCCTATTTAAATATTGATTTTTCTTTCCACAACCTACCCAGTTATTCCAGACCCCAATTTATTTTATTTTCAATTTTTTTCTCTAGCCTGCCTGTTTATTCCAACCTCATCTCTTAATTTTGAATGAATTTTGCAGCCTACCTTTTCATTCTGAACTTCAGACTTCAATTGATTGAAAGATTGTAGTAGCTGCTTTGTGTACTTTGAAAATTCTATGAATTCTTCTTAAGCAAACAAAAGCAAATTCTTTGAACTACTCAACAAATGGATAATTGATTTTGTTTAAAATGAAAAATTTATGAATGGATAACAATACATCATTGTCTTGTGAAAGTGAAATAGTTTTATTTGCTAAATATTTATCATTGATTTCAATATTATCACTTTCATATTAATTGTTTTTCTTTTTTTATGATATATTCAGTGTTTGCTTAACAAACAAAATTGATTAATACTGATTACTGAATAATCTAGAAAGTAGATAAATCCTATTTTCATAGATCTCCCAATTTTATCAAAAGTTTCATGTTCTAAATGCTCATTTATTTACAAATACAATAGGCATATGTTTTACTTTTTCATTCCAGTTACAATTTAAATTTTGAATGGTTTAATGTTTTTATTCTTTTCATATTTTACAGGGCCAAGGATTTCAAAATGATTTTAAGGCTGCTCTGGACAAAGTGGACCAAGAATATCTGAATGAACTTATTAAAACTACAGATGGTGCAGTCCAATCAAATGATGTCTCTGTCAAAGATGATGGCACAACTTTGGAAGACATTGAAGTAAATTCATTAAACTTTTTATTAACTTTGTATTCAAACTCTTTTTCATCATTTATTATTAGGTTGGTGCAAAAATAATGATGTAAAAATGTTGTTTTTTGACGTATTTTTTAACGTCAAAAAATGACATTATTACGTCATTATTTTTGCACCAACCTAATATCTTGTATTGATATATATTTTACATTGTCACATTTGGAGCAACATTTTTTACTGTTGAAAATTTTTTAAAAATTGTATTTATTCACTAGATTTTTATTAACTTTTATTTTACTTCACAAAAATGCAGATCACTTTTAATGATTAAGATCTCAAAATGACGCATATTGAAAAACTATGGTTTATTTGTAGTTTTAAATTTAATTGGAGGTTACTTTATTCATAATTGTTATATACATGGGTTCATCTGTTAAGCCCATAATAATAAAAAATTTATTTTACACAACAAATATTTATTTTTCAACATAATCTCCTTTGTTGTCAAATCATTTGTGAATATTAACCCTTAAATGACAAACATCAATTAATGTTTCATTGAACATCAGTGGATATCATTAATTGATAGTGTAAACTTTTTCCAACAGTGCAGATATGATTTGAGTCTAAATAACTAATTAGCAATTTTAGGATTCGTGAGGTTATATCATTTTCTGGAGTATTTTCCTGCAAATAAAGTTGGAAGAACACGCCAGAGACAATGCAATATCCGTCTGCATACTTTTCAAAGAGAAAAGAGGTGAAAAATGGTGAACTTGTTGCAAAGAAGGTACACTGCCATTTTATATGGAATGCTTCAAGAAGTATCATACTGTAAAAAAAAATATATTAAATTTGGGGCCCTAACATTTGTTCAATTTCTCCTTTTTTCTTTATTTTTATAATCAGAAAGAGATATACATTTTTATAGTTTTTGTAAAGTGAAAATAAGCATAAAAGCACTTTAAAACACTTTAAAAATATGTATTTTATCTTTTTTTTTTTTTTTTTTTTTTTTTTTTTGCTTGTACATTTGTGTGACCTTTCCCATTCAAACTGTCAAGCTACAGACTTATTGATTCTTCCTTATATATTTTAATTCTAATCATATTGTTTTCATCTTGCTAATCTGTTTTTTGTCTAAATCATTAAGATTGTCAATACTTATTCCTCCATATTTAACTCTTATGTGAGATTAGCAAAGAAATTATGTTTTTTCTCTCATATTTTCTCTTTACTTCTTTCTTTATTAATTTTCTGCAGAAAATGAAAAAAGAACTTGGTGAAATCGATCGTGATAGAGATCAAGAAATTGTTCTACGTTTCCTCAAGGTAAGTAACCAGTGAGAAATTGTAACTCAAGTTCACAAATATACATCATGAGGAAAAACAACACATATAATAAAATGATTTTTATTTTCTTAAGAGTAATCAAGTTTTCCAAATACCTTTTGAAAATATAATTATAATCATCATTATTTGTTATTTTATTCAGCAAAGATCTATAAACACCTTCTCCAATGTTTATTACCGGCAACACTCCATCCAACTGTATTTTGATTTACTTTATTTTTCTGTTTTTTTTTTTTTGTTTGTTTAATATTCATCATTCGATAACATTACGAGCACTTAGTTCATTTAAAAATATCACTTTTGATTATATTGTAAAAGCTGTCCTATCAAATGCATTAAAATAAGATTTTGTTGGAATTGATATAATTTTATTTATTGATTTTTATTCATTCAAAAGGGAAGAGAATAAGCAACATTTTTGGCTTTCTTCTTTTATGTGACTCAAATAATGATTAGTGCAGTTTATTGTGAATGCTATAATGTGACAAAAGTGTTTTCATCTGAACAATGTTTCATGGTTGGACAGACTAAATGATGTTCCTGGCAATCAAATCAAGATATTAGTCCTCTCTCATAAGAGTAAATATCAAAGACAAAAAAATGTGCACAGTGACTAAAAAAATTATACAACTCCAGATTGCAAAAAATATATAATTAAAGGCCAATTACCTTTAAGTTCATCAACCACTTTTGCTTACAGAGAGATGGTTGGTAGGACTTAATATATATTGATTTAAAAAAAATTTCAAGCGGTAATTGTTATTACTCATTGTTTTTCAAGGCTTCTCAGTAGCAGTATCTTTATTGTTAGTTTCACTCAAAGTTGTTTTCTGTTGCCATAGCAGGATATGACAACACATCTACCAAATTTAAACACACTATTGTTCAGTAGCAGGATAAACTTTTTGTACACTAAATGAAGTTGCAAACAGTGATGAAGGTTAAGTCATGTTTAAATTTTGGTTCAAATTTCAGCCTTATCTAACACTATTGAGATTTTATTATTCTGATTGCTATTTCAAACCTGGTGTGTTACAGTTAAACCATTTTACTAAAATTTCTTTTTTGTTGTTGTTTATTGTAGTATATACTAAAGTTGTGGGGAGAAGAACTGAACAGTCGACCAGAAGAACAAAAGAGGACAGAGAAAGGCAAGATGAGTAGTGCTACCCATACGCAGACTGTTGTTTACTTGAAGCCACTGTTTAGAAAGCTCAAACAAAGGGTATACCTGAATGTTTATGCTATTTTTTTTGGTGATCTTATTTTCAAAATTCATACTTAATAATTACATTAAAAATAGAACTAAGAGATGTGATAATTTCATATAATTGTTTACAATTTTGATGCTTTTTGAAAAGTTTATCAAAAGTCATGTGAAATACATAGGTGAAACTTCTGTAATAAGGTAGCAACCATGTTTGAAGCTTTATTGGTGCATGAAAGTTGCAAATGATGACTTCCAGCATTGAAGATTTAGAAAATTGCTAACTAAAACATGAATCAAATAAAGAATAATTTGAAAATATTGAAAAAAATGAAGATTAGAGAGGGTGTCAAGAATGGCTTGTAACTGAGACTATGAGTTTACATTGCTAGAAGTTTACTTTTGGTTAACACCAAGGGTGAAACATTTATCACTTTGGAAGGTGTCAGCCAAAAATTAGTGAAGAAACAAAAAATATATTTATCTCCACCATTTAGCAGAAAATCTATTAATTTCTCATCTTGCCTCTCCTAGCGTTCTAAAATAATAAATTTAACATTTCTGAAATCAGAATGTGTTAGCACAACATTGGTTGGGAAAATTTAAAAACAGAGAATCGGGTCACTACTATCTTCCAAGATAGGTTATGGTATTTGTTTTCACCATTGGCAGATAGTAGGGTCTGGGGAAAGTAAGCAAAAATTCACACTTAACTATAAATTTTTGCATCCTGTGAATACTTGCAATGTTAAAGGTGATACTCGATTCTCTTTATTAATCATTGCTTGCAGGTAGCAGAGCAGAGAACAGATTTTGGGCATTCACCTCGGTGTATTGGTGATAAAACTGAGAAAAAGAGTTCATTTATTTGTAGCAGTCACAAAAAAAATTAAGATGTGAACCATCAGGGATAACAAAGAGTTGCAGTCAAAGTTGGTAGCACACGAGAGTGGAAGTAGTAGCGAGAAACGGACAGATTTTTGGAATGGAAATGTCACGATAGCCAAAACAATAAGATTTAATGCTTGCAAGAACTCAGAATGATTGTAACATATGAATATAGTCAAATACATACACCTAGGTTGAAAATACCAAAAGGCTACTTGAAGTCACCAAAATTTTCCCAATGTTTTTATTCACTTTTCTGCTCATTTCCCCTTAATCAATAGATCCATGTCATCCTGCATACCCTATAACGGTTCATAGACCCCAATCACTACTCTATTCTATACTCTACGTATAGGTTTCTTATGATAATGTTCCTGACAGTGCCACCAAGTGGTAGGACCTTCAAAAACATATATCTCAAAGGTATATGATTCTTCAGGATCAAGGACTCTGACAGAAATTACAGACGTAAGAGAAAACTTCAAAAAAATCACTAACGCCATTGTCAAACTCAAGTACAGGTTTGTTATAAAAGAAGCTTGCTCCCTTTTCTGCTAAAAACTCTTTGCCTGTGTGCTTGTCAGAAGCTTAGCAGCAATGGTGTGGAATTTTACTGCGGTTAATGAGAGGCCAGAACAAAACAAACTAAAGCTGTCAAGTTTTATTAAGAATCCACCCATTTCCATTATTGATGGGTCACTGAATCTTAGTTGGAAACAATCATTTGCTTAATGACTCTGCCCAGACCAGATTGAAATGTAGGCCATCACTCTAGCAATGAAATATGTAATTTTTCAAAATAATCCTAGCTGGGTAAATTTTGAAAATGCACAAATTTGTTATCAATTCATCTCATTGCAGGTGTATACACTTAGGTGCCTCTAAGTTTTATTGCTTTTTGTTTAAGTTGTCCCAGTTTCCAATTCTCTCAGGGCCCTCATCTCATTTTATAGGTTTAAATGCATATTTTTACTTTGTTCTTGTTCTCACCTTACCCTAAGTTTTCCATTTTCAACTTAATCCTGTCTCAAATCACTGTTCATCTTTCACGTACACTAATAAACATCGATCCAGTGAATCCGCTCTGTTATATCCTTACACCACCCATCAGTGTAATGCTTTCTCAACAGTGCATTTTTTTTCTTAATAAGCAGTGGCGTGCATGCTGGCTACACTTGTCCTTAAAATGTTTGTATTTTCATGCAATATAATTGAAGTTATACAAGTTCTTAGATGTAATTTCTCAAAACGTAAGCCAATGCAAAGCCTAGTAAGTATTTTCACTCAAAGTTCAACATCAATGGCCTTAAATCTTGCTTTCTTTTCTCCTATGGGTAAACTTGTCAAAACTTCTATAAGCATGTTTATAGTTTCTCATTCTCCAATGCCTAAGGAAGTCTCATTTTCAACTGCTCCCTCACCCCTTGTCACCATGCAGCCACAAGGCTCTCTTCCTATGGTTTTAACTTCACGTCTCTTTTCACTTTATCATTACTACTACTATAATTATCACAATCATGACTATAATTGTTCTAACCACAAAGGGCCAGGCCACTGTGTTTGTTCTGAAACTATTATTGGCGGCATGTTTTTCATATAGGGTTCTCAGATTATCCATTAATCACAGCAGGTTACCCATTCCACTGGTCCCAACAGCCTAGGAATTTAAGGAGTCTCAACTTTAGAGAATTCTTTAATTAATAGTTCCGATAACCCTGCCCAATTACCAGCCAATATATCTGTGAGGAAAAAACAGTCTCGAGTCTCATATTTTTCTTCTGCCTGATAATAAGGCAATAATGCCAGCTTCTCCCCAAAGACCAAATCATATCAGAAGCAGGTTAATGGTAGTTAGGAGTGTCTCTGCTTTTATTGTTCCCAACTGTTCTCATTTATATATCTAAGATAATTCTGATTTCCTTTCTAAAACTATGGTCCATATTCCATCTGATAATGCCAAAGTCTGTGGCAGCTTTTCACTAGTCATTATAATAATGATAATAATTACCTGATAATTGACCTTTACTTCATCCACATCTCCTTTAAACAGTCCCAGTACACTTAACTGATGACTACTATTTACATAGATGGGGCTCTTTGAGGGACATGTTCCCAATACATCCATCCTAAATTTATGCTGTTAATGCCTTCCTCAGAAGTTAACAGCATACATTTGGTCCTTGCCACATTAAAGGCTATATTTTCTGTTTCTAGTTTGTACCTGTACTCCTCTCTTCCAACCTACTTCAGGATAGTGAATAGATAAGTTTATTATTTTGTATACTTCAGAGGTACTCTCTTTCTCTGTAATGGTATTAATACAAATAATTTATTTCCCTTTATTAAGGTATGCCAAGGTGACAGCTTTGGTGCCAACGACATTAAAGCTGGATAGTCTGCCTCATTCCATGTATGATGTTACAAATCGGTGTGTTGAGAGCCAGGCAATGTTGTAGCTTGTCTCTGGTTTCCATGTGTGAAAAATTAAGCTTGGGTGAGGTGATGGTTGAGTTGAGAGAAGTGGTCATGTCGGTGGTAGTGGTGACAGCACCCTGCGTGTCAGCAGGTGGCCTGACGACTGGCAACTGTTGAAGGTTTTTGCAAGGGACCTGCTTTTAAGCAGATCTGGCTGTCCTCAGGAACATCTCCTTTTCGGTGAAAATGATGACCAGTGTTGCTTTCATTGCAAAGGCTTGCTTTGTGAACTGGGCATGATGCTCAGAGCCTATGCACAGAAAACAACTTTTTTATTTTGTCTTTTCCTTCATGGCGTTCACATCCAGCTTGCATGGGGAATGAATCAGAAAGAGATCTAATGGCAGTGGAGTATAACAAATGTAACTGACCCTATTCTATTATTCTAGTGATCCAATTTACCTTGTCTCATATGTACTTGATAGAATACTGGATATCCCACTTAGCTTCATTTCTTGTCTCTCCCTTGTTAATCCTCTGATTTTTCTTCTGAGCCCTGTGTATCCCATTTCTGTCCTGTACAAAAATCTTATGCTATTGCTCAACTATTTTATGTTCTTTCTCCATGTATTTTTTTTCTGGGCCTCAAAAGATTATCAATCAGTAGGACTACATCTCATCCAAACAACATATAGCAATGGGAAAATTTGCTACTCTCATTAATAGAGAACCTGGCTGCAGCCAAGGCCTGATTCTAGAAACAACTCCCAATTTTCATTCTCTACCTCTGGTAATTTAGCTAACATATTCCAAAGAAATCGTTCAATTTTTGCATTGCTTTGTGGGTGGTATGGAGAAGTGTTTATATTTAAACCGTTTATATTTAAACCTTTTATATTTAAACCTTTTATATTATGGCACATTACTTTATCACATTCTTTGTTTCTAGAGGTGTTTCAAATCTTGGAAACATTTCATTCAGTAATAATGCAGCCAGTTTGTGCTGTCTTGTCCTTTATCACAAATGCTTCTTACCTAATTTGTCAGCCAATCAACAAAACTATGTACAAGTTTCCTTTGGGTGTGTATGTATAGTGTTCTGATACTTCCATAATGATTTTCTCAAACGAGTAAGAAGGTATTTCTGTTTCTGGGCTATGTTCCTTTTTCTGCTCCTTATGCAACCAGTTATATAGGTCATTCCTGTATAATTTTAGCCAGTAATATTTTCAATTGATCAGGTTGAAACTTTGATCCACACCCATGTGTCTCATCTGCTGTTCTAGTACTGGAATCCTGAGTCCTTTGGTTATATGCAGCCTCATTTTAGAATTCTCATTTTTGCCTGATCTTCTACTATCTGATATCTGTTCGCCTTTGCTTTTGCCAACTTTCCATTCAAGACAGCTTTTTTGTAAGCTTTTAATTCTTCATCATTCCCATATTCTTCAACTATTCTTTCCCTTGGTAATATTCCTTCCATTTCCTCCTCAAAATCACTCCATCCTATATGGCACTATCATAAAAACTCTTGTTCCAATCAGTTTGGACTTCAGGATAACAAATCTGTGACAGTGTTTTGTAGCCACTTAGCTTTAAAACCCATTTTGTATCTTTTTGTTCTTCCATTTGGCCTTGAACAGAAACTGTAAGGATTTGTAGTCCATCTTAATTACAAATTCTAATCTATCCAAATAATAATGCAACATCACAGTTGCATAGGCTTTTTTCTTGATAACAGGCCACTTTTGTTGGGTTAGAGTTAGTTTATGAGATAGGAAGTATATTGCAATCTCTTCTCTAACAGCATTTGTCATACCATCTTGCTCTGGACAATGCTGTGTCAAACATACCCCAAATGCAGGTTTCACTGTCATCAATATACATTGTCAATGGCTTACTTAGTCCTACATACACCAATAGTGGCACAGCCATTATTCCTCAAGTACATCAAAAGAATGCCAGCAGTCATCTTCATTTAAACCAATCATATTTCTTGGTTAGATTTATTAAGGGGGTAGTTATTCTGGAAAATTCAGTAATGAATCTAATATAATATCCATTAGTTCCTATGAAACTTATAACTTCCTTCACCATATTGGGTTCAGGTATGGATCTTATTACTCCTAAGTATCTACTTCCAAGGAACTGACATTTTGGCAATTTTAGCTATAACCCATACTTTCTTAGTTGATCACACATGATCTGCAAATACTTGAAATGTTCAAGGTTTTTCAAGAACACCAATCTATTGTCAGTATAGACTATTATAAAATCTAATTCACCCATCATGACTGACATTAGTTGTTGGAGGGTGTTAGGTGATCTAGCCAGGCCAAAGTGTGACATTGTAAGAATGCTAATAATTTGAAGAGAGAAAAAAGGCTTAAATTAAATTGAAATTGAACACAAAAGCAAAGAAGGTAGTAGATAGACTGAAGGATATACCGAAAGCAAAAGAAAATATACTTTTTTATTTATTTTTTTTCTCATTTTGTGAGTAAAGGGCCTCACTAGAAGATAACACTGAAATCCACTTGGGCATCTGGTTAAAGTGGGACCCAAAGGACGAGTGTGGTGACAACCACAAACTGACCAGAACTGGCATTTTTGGACAGACCACGAAACTAGTCACAGATAATAATTTTATGGTTACAAGTAGAAGAGAGTAAGGAAATGATTTTATGTCACTTGTTGATAGGGGTGGAGGGTGTGAATATTGCTAAAAAAAATAAGACCTTGTTGGATACATGCAGAATCTGAATGAAGAAGAATTTGGTCACTTGGTAAGATAACAGTTTAGTCAGGCCTTCCCCGAAAACAAGGAAAGAATTATAATTATCAAAGATGAGAAATCTGGAAAATATCAAAAAAAGACTTATGACAAAGGATATTTCTGATGATGTGAAGTTGAGACAGATAATTTTAATTAACGAATACATGCTAGTCATGCCATCCAGTCGAGGGGCCCTCAATTAGTAAACAAGAAAGAGTGGGAGAAAACAGACTATGCCCATTGATGAATGTT
Organism: Acanthosepion lycidas; assembly: GCA_963932145.1. NCBI lineage: Eukaryota > Metazoa > Mollusca > Cephalopoda > Sepiida > Sepiidae > Acanthosepion > Acanthosepion lycidas. Next base: position 67,052,102 of record OZ010597.1, on the reverse strand, counting down.
GGTATAAGGTATAAATAAGAGAAGGAGGGAGTAAGTGGGGCAGGTTGACGCCCTGCTACCACTACTCTCTGGAGGAAGGGTTTCCCAAATTTGAACATGCAAAGTGCTTCCCAGGACAGTGTCAACAGAGAGTTCTGATTAGATATTTGGAAAATCCTGGAACCCCAGATTACATTGGACACGACACTGATGTTGGGCAAGGGTCCATAAAAGCATTAGATCTTAGTGGAATTGTCAGTAGTAGCTGAAGCAGAGACATACTTCTATTACACCAGGAAGAGATGATTGCTTCACTGATCCCCATGTGACTTGCTGCCACAGCGAACTCCCAACTCATGCCTTGTTCCAGACTATTAGATAAATTGTAGTGTGCCCTGAGGAAATTGCAAAGTGGAAGAATTAAAAGTCTCTATATAACGACAGAGAGAGAGAGAGAAAAAAAGGAGTGCTTCATTAGCATTCTGTAATTTGTTGCCCGAAGAAGTCTCCAACTTAAAGTTTGAAACTTTGACTCCAACTTGGAAACGAAGAACAAAGTGTCATGAAATTAGACTACAAGGGAATGGTCGTTAGCCTGCATGCTTGTAGATTCTTATATGAAAAGGTGTTCTTGTGTCAGTTATGTAAACCTTGTTGATCTACACAACTTTTTTTTCTCTTTTGTCTCATTACATTGTCCCACCTGAACGACACCAATCCAGCGATATCTGGCGATGATTCAATCCTTGCCTGCCTTGTGATCAAAACAATGTGAGAGAGGGGAGAGGCTTGGATCAAAGTGACCAACTTCACAGTTAGCCGCAAGATTCAGCCAAGGACATACCAGTGACTGAGGACAGGATGGGCGTTGTCATGTAGAGCAGGGACCAGGACGTCCTGCAGCATTATAAAAGTGCATAACCCTGAATTGATAACGCCCCACATGTCAAATAAACAGTATTTTACTTATCTAACTCATCCAAAGCAGACTGACAATATCCTGCCTTCAAGTCAAGGGTGGAAAAACAAGTAGCCTTCCCTAATAATACTAGGTCATCTATTAAGGGTGAGGGGTAAGCCATCTGTTTAGTGATCTTGTTTAAAGTTCTCAAAACCTGTGTCCTCCATTCTTCACTATTTGTAAGAGCCACACTGATTGTGATCTCTCCACAATCCCAGCACTTGACATTCCTGGACTGCCTGCTTTACCAGTTCTCGTTTGTAAACTGGTGTTCTGTATGGTATCATTTTTATAGGAGGGTGTTCTCCTGTCTATTTTCATTGTCTGTGTTCTATAAATTTGCTGTAATATCCTTGTTGTTTTTTAACAGTTATTGTAAGCATCATCTGAATTTTTCTGAGACTTCTATTTCTCCATCCTTGGTTCAAACTGTATTTCAGTTTTCCTCATTACCTTCCTTTTCATATTTTACTTGACTCTTAATCTTTATCATTTCTGCCTCCCCCAGCTGCATTCTTGGGGTGATACAGATTGTAAATTTTTTTCAAAGTGAAAAGCTTTAATCTTGAACAACTCTTGGAATGAACTGTATAATCTTCACAAATCTTCCAGTTTTGTATAATTTTCCAATTTTTGACTAATTCTACTTTTGTATTTGCAGAAAGTTGAAGAAGATATTTTGGAGAGTATGGTTGATATTGTGAAAAACATGATGGACAGAGACTATATAAAAGTGAGTTGTCTGCTCTTGACATCTTCCATCCCATGCAGAGGTGACCTCCATAATATTGTGAATTGTTTTGATTTTAATTAAATTTTAAGGACTAGACTGTTACATGTCTTCACAATTATAAAAATTTACATGGAAACTATTTCTTTTAATATACCAGAGAATGTATATATGAATTTTGCACATTTGTGACACTCCATCCCACCCAAGATTAACATGTTTGCTCCCCAGAGGCCCAACACTATATATTAATTACTTTTGTTACAAGTCACTTTATTTTAACATTTTCATGAGGCAAGGATATCATAGGTAGTATTTATTACCCACAACCCACCAGTGTGTCGTTCAGTACCTGACTCCATTTTACTATCCAGAGTCCCAGCTCTGTGTATATAAAAATAAAAAAATATAAAAAAACAACAGTAGAAATTCCAAAAAGAAAAACAAGATAAATGAAAAACAATGTGCTTCTGGTGTAACATGATCTCCTAAGCAAATCAATCATCGCATCCCACTCTCAATAATCCTCATAGAAAAGAAATTGGAAAACAACCCAATTATGTGGGCCTTGCAGATATATACACCACCACAACCCTTCCAGTAATTTTCCACACTGTCACATTTTTTGTTTCCTTGTTACTATAAAACTCACAAATGTATTCTTTCTTGTATACATCTTAAGGCCAACAAAATGCATGAACCCTGTGGACTGAAAACCTGTCTACAAGGGTAACTTGAAGATGAGGATACCTCATTGTGACTTAATAGTTTACAAGCTGGTCTTGCCGATCCTTACTACTGAGTTTGATTCTGAGTGCTTCGTATTTGTGTCCTTATACTTAAACTGAGCTTAGTAGATAACAACTTGAGAACGAACATTGAATAGGTGGTGCTGACTCGAGATGACTAGAGGTCACTATAGGTCAATTTAGGATTAAAACTGAGTTTTAAGAAATTGATAAGTGAATAGACTAGAAAGAATTAAATCTTAATAAGAACCTATAAGAGAATGTTGTTCAATTTAGCAAGAGCAGGTAAATCCAGTATAATGAAAATTCATTCAATCCCCCTCCAACTTAATCTGGGGTTAACATGATTATTTCCTTTGATAAAATGAAGGTAGTTTTTATTTCTTCCTAAGCCAATTCTATATGGAATTATAGGAGGGTCAAATCATAGGTTTTAGGCCACTTGTCAGCATTAGGAGCAACTGGTTTTCAGACAATGGAAATTGCAAGAAAACAATCCATCTGACTACCATGAGAGAGAGACACTTTGTTAGGCAGACACTGACTGAATGAAAGAATGAACACACAGGCACAATTACTACATTACAGCATCATATCAGCATAAGATAATGTTGCAAAACTAAGCCACTATTCATTTCCTTATAATAAACAAAAGTTGTAAAACACTAACCAGATGATGAGTTTTATTTGATTCTTCATGGAAATCAAAGATATTCCATTTCAGTAAAAGAATCCTTTGTCGTATTACAATCCTTGGACACAGAGCGAATGCATAAATCTCTTTCCATGAACAGTTTATCTCAATCTATCTAATATTTCAATCGTCTTGGGTAAGACGTTAAACTACGTCCAGCAGCAAGGCCTTTGATCAGGAGGTTTTGAGGTGCATGGAACCACCTCTTAATTGCTGGTGTTCCCAGATCCACCCTGACCTGGGAGGTAGCACCTGTTAGGGTCCCAGCTATGGGCAAATAGTTAACTATTACCAGCAATACAATTTTGAAGGAAATATATTACCAGAAACAGATTTTTGACAAAACAAAATATTACTAGCAATAAAAAATTTTGTCAGCATTAAATAACCCATTGAGGTTGATATGCCATAAAACAAAATAAACCAAATCAATCTAAACCAAAGAATACATACTCTATTCATACGAATCTATCCTAAAAATATTGTCGGCAATAAATAACCAATTGAGATTGATATGCTCTAAAACAAAATAAACCAAACCAATCTAAACCAAAGAATACATATTCTATTCATACGAATCTATCCTAAAAAATGTTGTTGGCAATAAATAACCCATTGAGATTGATATGCTGTAAAACAAAATAAACCAAGCCAAACCAGTATTTCAGTATCTGCAATGCAACCTGACCAAAACATAATGGTCATCATTACTTTGCTGACTGCTAAATACTGAATTGGGGTTGATGATGGATGTTTCATATTATACCTTTTCAAATGAGTTTTATTTGGAAAATGATTTTACATGTAGTGGTTGCAAGGAGGGTACTTCAAGCTCAAGTGCTACAATCTACATAGAAAAATAAGTTTTATTGGCATGTTTACATTGGATTAGTAAATGTTTGTACTTTTTCAGACATCCATCATGTTTATACAAATACGACTTATAAAATCTATATATCAAACTAATGATGGAAAAAAATCTTGTGTTACCCTTTTTGTCATTTGAAAAGACTTCTTCAGATTAAACGTTTTCATTTATAGATGAGTTCATAAATATTTAGTGGGAGGAACACAATAAAAAATGTTTGTTAATTATACATGAAGGAAGGATACAGGAATTTTTTCCCTTTTTCACATTCAATTCCTCATGTTTGTTTCTGCACTAACATAAATTTTGATTATCTTTCATCAGCTACAGAAGCTGGTGATTTAAAAAAAAAAAAAAAAAAAGTTTCATTTTTGTATTTTTTGTTTTGAGTGATTATGCCAAGAAATTAAAATCATTTGGTTAATTATACATTTCTTAGAAAACAACTGTTCCCTTCTACACAACTATTTCAACCATGAAGAAAAGGCCATATCTAATAATTTGTTCTTGATATCCCAAGATAACACCAAGATGTTATGAAATGTGTAAAAAAAATATTTTATTGGCAAATCTAAAATATTAAAACATTTTATTACTTACACTTTTGCAATGGCTATAGCTCATAAGTAGAGCATGTGATTTTTTTTAATCACAAAAAATGAGGTTCTATTGTCAATGTAAAATTTCTCAAATCAAAAGTAAATTCATATTTACAATTAGTATGTTTATAAAACTTAACAAATTACAATGTTTAGAAAAAACTTTTTATCATTAATTTTGTTAAGTTTTGAGACTAGAATTTTAAATTATTTTCTATATACAAATAGGATAATCAATTGAAACAATTTTAACAAATTTTGAATCAAGATTTAGGAGACATGATTATATAATTATAATTTGCAGGCTATAAAATTATCTCCATTATATATGCTTAAATTTCAATTATATTAGATCCAATTTTATTTTTAAACTTGTTCTCATCTATTTTGATGCTTGAAAACATTCTCTTACAGGCAAATGATGCTTATCTTGAGATGGCCATTGGCAATGCACCCTGGCCGATTGGTGTCACCATGGTTGGTATTCATGCACGTACAGGACGAGAAAAAATCTCTTCACGATATGTTGCCCATGTACTCAATGATGAGACGCAAAGAAAATATATTCAAGTACGTGTCAAATGTAAAGTTTTCCATAATATCAAATCTTATGTCTAAAGAAAATTCACAAGTTTTAAGATTAAGTATTTTGGTGATATTTTTTTTTTTTTTTTTTTTTTTTTATATACACACTGCTATATTTTAAATTTGTTTTGGCAGATACACTCATCAGCCATCCTGTAGTTTCTAGTTTTCTTTTTTTCCTCAGGAAATGAGATACAGTAACTTCACCCACTTTAATTTGAAAACTTCAGACTTTAACAGATCGTATTTGATATTCTACTACAAATATTGCAAATTCTAAACAAGTTTCTGTGAGTGCACACACATTCTCATATATAAAATGCCTGGCTGCTCATTTCTGAATACACTCATCAGTTAGATTGACTATCTAATTCCTTTCCTGTTGCATACTAAATAGTTAGTTTCTGGGAGGGAGCACACAATCTGCCTGATCAATAGTCAAATAAGGCTGGTATGTTTAAACCCTTAATCATTTGTGACTTTTTGCTAGCCCAATCAATTTCTAAACAGTTTTGTCTATCCAATTTCTCTCATAAGGTTTGGTTCAACCTGTGGTATAGTTTTCAAGCACTTCTCAATAGATCTTCAAAAACCTATCAAGTTGCCACCTTGACAATTCAACTCTGTTGAGAGTCAAACCCAAGCCTAAATGCTAACGTTATAACTAGTCATGTACCTATATAAACGACAGTCTATATAGCGTGTTCAGCAGAGGAGCAGTGTATTCAACAAAAAATTGAAAATTAATTTTTTCACTGCAAATTATTCATTAACACATCCAAGTATTTTATAAAATATTAGAGCTGATTACACAATATTTCAAGCTCAATTTAGATAACAAAGAGTAGACAAAATAGCTCCAGTTTGTTCAATTTAGGAAACTTAACATTGCAACTAACAGTTTCAAAAATGCTGCCAATAATAAAGGACAAAATGAAAAATACCTAACAAATTTAATATAGCATTAAAATTTATATTTTTATTTGTTATGTATCTAAATACATAATTGTCAACAATGTTTCCGTAAAACTCCTACATTTACAATTCCTTATGGCTAACCATGAAAAGAAATGTTGATCAAAACTGCCTAAAACTTTTAAGCACCTATTGCTGCAAAATTGTCAAATGTTGAATACACACCTCCTCTGCCAAATGCACCATATGTACAAATACTCTAATATTGAGCTCCCTCACCTCCATAAATTTTAAACTAATATATTTTATCAATTAGTGGATACCCATATCTGAGTAGATACTCCATTTTATTTTTTTTTTTAAATAGTATATTTATTTTAGTTTACTGGCCTGAATATTTGAGAAATTTTACTAAAGAGGCACCCTCCCAGGGGATTTGAAACTGCATCACCCTTTGCAGGACAAAGTGTCATCAGATCCGATGTACTTCAGGCTGCTTCTGCCATAAGTTACAATGCCAATCAAGCAAAGCCTTATAAGTGCAAATCCTTCCCAGATTCTTGAAAGTTCATATCTGCTCAGTTTTGTACCCAAATATAAACAAAGCAATTTCTAAATTAATGGATTTTATCACTTTTTTATTTTTAGTGGATACCCATATTTAAGTAGAGTTTCTGTTTATTTTTTTAAACTAGTGTGAATATTTGAAAGAATATTTGAAGTAAAAGATGTCCCTTCCAGTAGGCATCATTGTAACATATTAATTGATCTTTTCTAATTGATGTTCTTTCCTTTCAGGCTCTGAAGCGATTAATGACACAATGCCAACACTTCTTCTCCACAGCACCATCGCGAAGTGTCAATTATGAATCCATCAAATAAACTGTTAATAAATTCAAATTGTTTTAAAATAAAAAGAAAAAACAACTTTCTCTTATTTGTTTGGTTTTTACCAGTCAGCAAAAAATCCTTAAATGTGTTGTTGAAACATTTGGCAGGTGAAATATTTACTGTCATTTTCTACTGTTGCCTTATCAATTTTATTGTGAACATGTCTCATTGATACATATATCTACCAAATTTTTTTAGAAAATTGTAGTATTATTGCAACTTTTGTTTTTGTCATCTTAGAATTATATCTACTTTCTTGAATACAATGTTTTTATATTTAATTCACAACTTTTCTAAATATTCCTTCTTGTCACTAAAAATGCATCTTCTAAATAGATTATTCTTAATTTTAATTTTTTTTTGTTTTTTTTTTTACAAAGTTATAGTACAAGTTTCATATTCAATTGAAAATTTTCAGTCTAATGGCCATATATAGTATTTAGCTACTACAGATATTCTGTTTGACTTGAAAACCTGTCAATCACTCACAAAACTAAGTATATTATGAAAAAGTTAAACAGTAAGAAATTTATTTCTTTATATATTAAGTGTTATTCTTTAATTGCAAGTAGACACCAGAGAATTTCAAATTTTTCTGATCTTTATATTATAGAATGAAAAAAAAAAAAAATTCATTTTTAATTTAATCTTTACTGGGAAAAGTTTTTTTTTAAATTGTTTAATATAAATATTTTTAGTGTTTTGAAAAAAAAATACCAGACAAGGCAGCCCTATTCACTTCTCAAACTGTCACCCCCCCTTTTTTTTTTTTTTTTTTTTTTTTTTGATGATAGACCCAGGAACTCTTTACAGCACTCTTATCATATCTATATGAGACTAGGAAGATACAGTAAATTCTTATGCTTTGAAATATATTTGATCCAATGAAGATTTTTTTTTTTAAAAAAACAAAACAAAAACCATTTATGTTCCTGCATTTATAGAAATTTAATATACCAGCTTGGTTAAGATGTATTAGTTTTCAAAACTCAAGCAAAGATTCAGTGTACTTCAAATTTATCTGAATGTGACTTAATATCATTGTAGTACTGTACTAAATAAAAAAAAAATTCTTTCTGGATGTGGGTAGTAATAGCTCACAACTTACTTTAGTATATCAATTGTGAATTGCCTTGATTGGAAAGATAGTGTGGCTTCCAATTCAAAGTTGGTTAATATGAACTCTGCCCCCAAGCTCTATTTTTGGTACTAATTACACCACCAATTTTATCACTTGAAGAGTTTATAAAAGAACAAGTTAAGAATCCTTTAATTTGTATTTAGAAATAATAAAAGTAATTCCATAAAGATGTAAGTCATTCTTTCTGATCGTGATATATAGCCAACTCTACAAATAAACCCATTTCAACAGTGAGGGTAATCTGTCAAAAGTTTTTTTTTTTTTTTAAATAAAGCATTTGATGATGCAAAGATTGAGATAAATATAAATGTACAAGGTGCTGAAAAGTTCTTAGCCTGAAACACTTCTTCCAAATCAGCACAAATAACAGATTTATTAAGGTCTTAGACTAGTATGTGTGAATATGAAGGAAAAAAAAAAAAAAAAGAGGGGGAAGGTGCTTAATCATTTTTCACAAGGATGTGCCAAGAATATAAAAAAAAAAATCTTACCTACTCCCACTTTGTTTTTATTTTTAAAAATGGCATGAAAATATTGAGGTAACTTTTTTTTATGAACTAAACCCTGCACCCTGCACTCATTTTCACTGTAAATGATTTCTATTTCTAGCTGTAGTTAATTTTGTTTAAACTTTTTTCTTTTTTTACTCCTATAACACATTTCCTTCTATTACCACTATATTATAGCTTGATTTCCCAAATGGAGACTTGGAAGTTTACCACAATGTTACAGGCCCTCCCACCTCAGTTGTAATAGGGAAGTGCTCAAAGTTTTAAAGTGGAGTGATTCTAGGCCCCACCCTATAAACCTAGAAGTTGTGATATAGCACATTAAAGTAATAGGCTAATGACATTTGTTTAATAAATTGGAATGTTACAACCAATTTAGGGGGATTATATATTTTAATAAATTTTACAATGTTAAAAATATTAGGTTGGTCAAAAAACGACATTATTTTTGCACCAAACTAATATTAATTTTATGTAAAATTAAACATAATTTACACATTGCTATTATATCGAATCTCAAACAGAAACTGAAGTTACACTGGAGATATGAACAAAAAAAATATCAGTTGAAAAGTTAAAAACCCTAATTTGTATAAGATTAAATTTCATCATCAAAATTTTTGTGTTATTTGTGCAGAGAAAGACTAGAGAGAATTCTGATATAAAAAAATTAGTGTATGCTACAAAACAAGAAATGCTAGTAATAATAATAATAATCATTTTTTTAAATTCTTAGGGAGAAATTTTTTTTCCTTTTTTTAATAAAAAATTTTTTCTAGCCATCTCCATTCCAAATTTCAGAGAAACCCAAATTAAAAGATACAATACAAAGATTGAACAAACAAAGATGCAAAAGGGAACTGACTAAACAATGAGTATTAAAGGGGTTAATCTGTAATATAGCAGGAAGCTATGGAAGAGGAACCCTTCACACTTGGGTGAATTCAGCATAGTACTTTGTTAATGGCAAATATAAATTTTGCTTTTTGAGAATTCTGGTATTTTTTTTATTTTTTTTTTTTTAAATATTTTCGATTATTTGAATCTGCAGATACAAAGGGCCAAATGTAAAAGGGTTTGTCAAATTGTCACTTGCATCTTTAAATGATGCACTGCATTCCATAATTTCTGTGCTTATGAATTCAACAATCATTGCTGATTTTGGACAGAACAAAGAAAATATCACAAAGTTGAAATATATATTTCTTTTTTTTTCTCTTGGAAGAACAAAAAACCATAGTCTCTCCATGCCACACAAACACATGGTCCCTAAAAGCATCAGGCAGTGGTCACCATTTCTCTTCACTGCTTTCCACATTTTTGTCAGCATAAAAGTTTGATTTCAGCAGTCTTCCGAACTTCCTCAAACGTGTAGTCTTTCAGCAATGTACCATTTTCATAAACTGTTACAAGAACATCCTACAAAAAGAACAATTACATTAATATCATGTATTATTACAGTAGCTTCTTGTGTTCTTTTCGTTTTCTCTTTAAATAGAATTAACCATTAATATTAAAAATGTATTTATGATCTTGCGCTCTCTCTCTCTCATATACTTGGATTGATGTGAGTTTGTGATTCTGGGTTGCGATTATCATGATTGCAAAAGCGTGAAACCCAGAGTCACAAATTCACATCAATCCAACCAAATATGTTAGCTCTATCTCTGATATTGAGCACTTTCTAATAAGTACCATGCATATAATATATAAATAATAATATATACGATAGAATAAACACACACACACACACACACATATATATATAGGCACCTCCACTGAATTTTTGATACCTAAGGTTTAAAATGAAAATGCATTCTTTAAACTTTCATTGAAAGCTAAATGATTAAATTTACTATTTCCAGTAAACAAAATACTCCGATATATTTTAAGTAAAAATTATATGGAATGGAATCTCAACTTTTTGGTTGCTTTCACAAAATCGGCTATTTTTGACACATTTGTAAACAAAAGTTAATTCTTCATTTTAAAAATCTTTTCAAAAATATACTTTTCTGAAACTTTATTTGAGGAAGATTAGCTGATTTAAAGTTCAATTACCCTGATTTGAAAAAGTATTCTTTGCTTTAAGTTTAAAATAATAGAGAAATGAATTTTTAAAACAAATGGTAGCAGTGATTACATGCTTATCACTCAGATCACTTAACAAGTGATGATAAAATCTGTCAACACCTTTACTGTTCTACAGAGACATTATATGACAAGTGAGCTCCTGTTTTATATAATTTTTAAGTACTCCGTAATCTTAAAAATGTTGGAAAATATTCTACATAATCTAATTTTAGGAATGTTGAATTTAAATCTACTATAGTTATAGCTCTTATTTTCTGATTATGTCGTATATTGTTGACTATACTTTCGAAAAAGGGCAAGTTATATAATTTATATACATAAAAAAATTAAAAGTTAAAAAAAAAACATTGGGTGTAAACAACTTTTATTGAGCTTTTCAATTTTTGATCCATAAATAGTTTTCCCTTAATATCACCTAACTGGATTGAAATAATATAGAATTTTAAAAAATGTAAACAATTCTTGTAAAAATTCATTATTCATCAAGAGAAAAAAAAATGATGATTTATATTCCCCAAGGAGTTTTGCTTTTAACTAATAAAACAGATTTTGACATTATAATATAATTTCACAAAATTTCATGAAATTAAGTGGAGGTAAAAAAAAAATTTTTTTTTACTGAGATTTAAAAAAAAAAAATTCAAAAATAATTTCATTCATTTGTGAATAAGCCCTGAAAGAATTTCCAAATCAATGTATTTTTTATTGGGGGCAGTGTATCAAATACACTAATTGTAAATATTACATCGGCTGTTGACGTAAAAAAAAAAAGATTTTTAACCAATATTTTGAATGTGCTAGAAAAGATTAAAAAATTTAATAAAATAATAAAAAATACTTTGGTCTTTCCTCTTAATAATAACAAAAAATTTGACAACAAAATTTTCCTTTTATTAAGTTTGGGGCCTTTTTTCATAATGCTATGCCATTTTTTCAGCAAGCAAGTTGAGGTACCCATATGTGTGTGTGTGTGTAAAGTATTTGCTTATGTTGACATAGGATTCCAATATTTTCTATCTTTGTGGTTTGATATAAATAAAAATGCAACTAATGCCATATTAAACAACTTCCACACACATACTATGGTCCAGTTTTACAATTATTTATTATAGATGAACATATCTATAAGACTTGCATCTTTCAGAAGACAAAAACATTATGGTTGTGTATCAATATAAAAAGCATAATTCATAAACAGCTAACAAAAAATGTGGGTGGGGGAGCAGAGACAAACTTACTTTTTCAGGGTCACCATTTCCTTCCTGTACTGTGGTAAATTCTCCGTTCTGAAGTTCCAATGTAAGACGACCTTTCTTGCTCTTTTTACCAGGGTCTGTGATAGGATTTTTTGACACATTGAACTAATAAAAAAAATTAAAAAAATTTAATCCCAGACTTTAAAAAGGAAACAAAAGTGTTTATCTGCATAAATGAAGATATTTACTAATGTTAGTTTAATAAATGGGACTCCTTGCTAATAAATTTAATCTTTAGAAAGCAGTAAATTGGAAACATTAGACTACAAATCAATCTTCCAGTTGTCCATGACTTTCATTTCTGGCACAAAGTCACACTCAGTATAGTTAGAAACATCCATCCCAAGCTTAGAATTGTACTGGATTTAATAATGTACTGATCTCATTAATATTTGAATGTCTTTAAGCAAAAAGCATTGAGTAACAAAGTCAAATTTAAATGAATTTAATGTTTCCCTTTCCTCCTCCTCCTTTCATGTCCTATGAGTGTTACATTTTCCAAACCTGCTTTCTTCATAATGTGCCCCAAAAGTTTCAACTGTCTTTTTCTGACTTTAAGTATGTGTCTTCTAGTTCCCATTTTCTTTAGAATTTCTTTGTTGCTCACATGTCCTGCCCATAGTATTCTCAGCATCCATTTGTGACTGAGTCTCATCTTCATCTATAACAAACTTGTTCAGTATTCACTATCATATAGAATAGATATGACTTCAGTTCAGTTCAGCACTCATTTATTTGTTTCTCATTAAATTTTTCCTGTTTTAATATTTTGCTTAGTTTCTAGATGGCAACTTTTGCTACTCTAATGCATCTTCAGATCTGTCACATTTTCCATCATCTGATAGTGTCCCTGTTTGATTTTTTATGTCCCTAATTTGTAGCTAACCCTTTTGGCTGATTCTCTTGCTGACAATTATACATTCTGTGTTTTATAGTTAAGGGTTAGTCCTTTCTCTTTCCTACCTACCTAGTTTTTGCAGTTTTTCTTCTGAGTCTGCCATCAACACAGTGTCATCTGCATATCTATGTTAAGATTATGTCAGCTGATAATAAATCCTGATAGGTTTTCAACTTCTCTTAGGATCTTCCTGCTTATAGGTTAAATAAATCTGGTGAGAAAACATTATTGTTTTACTCCTTTAATTGATTGTCTTAAAACATGGGTAAAAATCCAAACGCTGACCAGAATATGTGGAAAAATGTTGCATTAGTTCTAGCTAATCCTTAGATTTTCACTTATCCAAGTGCACAGACTTTTTTGAATGACAAAAAGGTATATTAGCTCATTTAATCTTTAAGGAAAGGCTGATTATTATTAGGAAGGAAAACCAATGTCTATAAAATCACAAAATTTGTTTAATATTTGTTCTTTCTATTTCTTTTTTTTAAAATTGGTATCAACCCATGCAAGGTAGTAAAGCCACTAAAACACAGGGGTTACTTGGTGTGGAAGAATTAGAAATAGAAACATTAATAATGAGCAGGAAGAGAAAAGAGTAATCAGGAGGACAGTAGATGACAATTGACATTGCTTTTAAATTTTTGTACATTAAAGTTGGCTGGAAAGCATCGAGCTGGAAGTGAGTTTCACAAGTGAGAAGTGCAAGAAAAGAAACTGTTTGCATATAACTTACATTTACATCTAGCCAACTCAACTGTAAACCGATTAGATTTCAACGCCAGTCTAGTACTGTGCTTAAATTAAAAAAGTCTAGGTACCATAGCAAAGAGCTCATCTGAACAATTACCATGAAAGTATTTGTAGAAAAGATACAAAAAGGCAACCTTATAGTGGTGGGAAAGTGACCAATAATATTGCTGATTCTTCTTTGGATTTTATCAAGGAGCTCAAGGTAAATAGCAGCAATATTTTAAGCATCAACGAATGGTAGACTTATAGATATGTAAGATAGTGTCTGAAGAGAAAAATTCTGTCAACAATTTTGAGTTGTTTATTCCAATAACAAGGTGATGACCTTGTTTGAAATTTTACTGGTGCATGAAAGTTGCAAATGGTGACTTCCAACAATGAGGCAAGCTAACAAATTAAGAAAAAAATCTTATTAAAGCATGGAGCAATGGGAGGTTAAAATAAAGAAAGAATGGTTTGAAAATATTAATTAGGACTACAAAATGAAGATTAGAGAGGGCGTCAGAATGACATAAAACACAAACTATGATTTTATATTACTTGAAGTATATGTTTTGGTAAACCCAAGTTTTAATCATTTGTTGGAATGTGCCAGCCAAAACTTGACTGGGAAACAAAAAATATAATTGACATTTAGCAGGGAATACATTAATTCTCATTCTGCTTCCACTAGCATGCTGAAATAAATAATATATTCAAGATGAGATCAGTATGGGTTGATACAACTTTGACTGGAAAAAATTAAAAGCAGAGAATTGGGTCACTGTTATCTTCCAAGATAGACTGTTATTAGTTTTCACCCACTTTGCTTCTTTTTCTTGAGGACTCAATGGGTGTTGACAGGGAATGAAAGCTCTGATCCATAACAATCGAAATTTATCTATATAGAGAAAATCAATTTCTGTGCTCCCACCCACTCACCAAAAGGGGAGTCAATTCTGGTTCAAAGTACCATTAAAAGAACATAATTATTTGAGAAAAGACTATGACTAACCTCTTCACCATTTCGTGTAATGCAACTGCATTTGAAGGCACATTTTTGTGTATCTCTGTCAAGGCGTTGCAAAAGGGCACCACCACTTCCAAATGCCAAATTATCAGCACTCCAACCATGTCCCTTCATGTTCTCCAGCACTTCTCCCAGAGTCTCATAGTTAATACCATCTCCTTGGATGACTCTTATGTACGAAGGCAATAGTTTAAAACCCTTTGAGTTAGTTTCAGTTCCAAACTTAGTGCCTAAGATTTCCAATACCTAACCAAAAAGAAAGTAAGAAATGACAAGATTAGAAATTGTTTTAAACTGTCATAAAAACAAAAGCAGACCAAAGATTTAAAAGTTATTTGAGGATTAAAATATCAGCTTCATAAGCTGATTTAGTACATAAACTAATTAAAAAGAAATCTTTTTTTATGTGATTTTCCAGTCAGTGTTTAGCAGATTGTTTCTTTCTTTTTTTGTCAATAATTGAAAAGCTGACATTCCTGTTGCTCATTTCATGTAATCCAATATAACTTGTCATATGTGACTTAGAGAAGAGTAATACAACATTACCAAGAGTAATCCAACATTACCAAATAAACTCCACTGCCCTGAGAAATGCCAAGCAGAATAGGACAGGTTGATTTTGTAATGCATGGTATTGCACTGAATTTAAAAGTTGGGGTTTGACATAATAAATAATGACAAAACATTTTTTCAAAATCACTTTTTGAGGAAATGAGTTTAAAGATTAAGTTTAGGTTCAAGATTGAGGCATTGGAATTCATTCCAGGGAACAGTGAAAGATTTAATGCTGTCAAAAAATTCCCGAACCTTATGGAAAACAAATGTGTAAATATTTAAAACATTTTCCAATTGCAATGTTTACCTCGTTTTCAATAAATCAAAGAAAAATAAATCAGAATTATGAATAATATAAAAATATTCACTTCGTAAAGGCTAAATGGAGATTAAACACAATGTATAAATAATAAATTTATTTAGTTAGGTAGTTGCCCGCAACGAAAATCAATTCCTTTTTTCTCATATAGTATTTGTGTTTTGTTATTTTTTGTTGAAAAAAAAAAAAAAAAAAATTCATATTAATCGACAGAGTAGTATATTTGTTTATGAATCTTGTCCTGGAACCTTCTTGATGGGTATTATTTAAGTTCTCACCATCATAAACACTGTTCATTTGTCATTGTGAAATTAATTAGTTCTTTTGTATTTATTTGAAACAGAAAGTAAACATTTTGTTTAATCTACATAATTTTGTATTTTCACAATGACTGGTATTTATTTAAAATATTTATTTATTTCTGCAGAAGAAATTATTTCCATTTAGGTAAGTAATACTCTTTCTTTCTTTCTAGTTTTCTTATTTCAAATTTACTTTTGAAATTTTATTAAAATAGAGTAATGTTTGCACTTTTCCCCCCTCACATGAAGTTAATGTTAATTCTATGTTTGTTTTTCTTTTTTTCTTTGTTTAATTTGAACAAGTTCATGTCCTGATTTTCAAAATTTCAATTAATTGAAAAATATAAATTTACTTCTGATAATCTTCCGTTCTCTGGTAAATAAAATTGTGATATTTTCTTCATTTTTATCATGTATGCTAGATTTGTTTTTAAATATATATATTCACATTTTGAAATTTCAGGTTCCCATTGAAGAAAAGGAATATTTAAAAGCTCAGAGAGAAAAACATGGCCAAAGGGCAGTTTCTAATTTGAAACTATTGACAAAATGCTGTCAAAAATATCCAAAAAGTACAGCTGTAGCAGAAATTAAACAAGCAGATTGAAAGATAGCAACAACAGGATTGTACACATGTTGCCTCTACATCAGATATTTTACACCAATGTCTTCCAGCGGAGAAACAACTAATGACAGTTTAGAGCCAGGGAGACAGTCTAAAGGAACTTACTGTCTCTAGATATGCAATGGAACTTATTAAAGGTGATGTATATTCCAACCTTGGGGTGTGGCTTATTAATGTCTTTTTATTAGACATACAGGATATGGGCTTTCTTCATCCAAGCTTTAACTTAAAAGACATTATCATTGATAAGTCAACAATAGACAGGGAAAAGGCTACAGTAAATGATGCTAACCTTTTATAACATTGTGCTGCCAGTTTCTCCCTCCTTATTGTGGGGGAGGATGGGGGAGGTATTTGAATGACAAAATGGAAACAATCTAATGTGATACATGCCATTGTTCAGAAGGACTTCTTCAGACTAAATATTTTTATTGGTAGTATCATATAGATTTTAGTTTTTTAAAACAAAAACATTAAAAATCATTACACAATTGCTATCGTGTTTCAACTCCTATCAATATGTCTCCCCAAGCGATTGTAAATTACTTGCGAGTGAGCAATAAATTTAATTTCAAAAGCAAAATACCTCTTCTTTTTCAAGAAAAAAAAAAAAGCTTGAGGGTTTTACCATGATCAACCAATCAAATATGACTTATGTTAAATTCAAACTAAGTGAAAAAAAGAAATATTTTTTTAAAAGAAATGGGCCATGACAGGAAGTTGTCTACAAAATGATCACAGACATTATATTAAAGACTGATACAGATGATTACATTATTTCATAAAGTGTATACAAGACAGACAATCAGCTTTCCCAAGAAATAAAAGCAGAAGGGGTAGGGAGGTAATTTAACATAATGCTAACTAGTTATATGCTTTGTGAGTTTCCTACAAAAAATTTAGTACTACCAATAGAGAATTTTTCAACCATCAGATTCTCTATTGTAGAAATAGTACTTAGATAAACAAGAGATTTAGTTAAACATTTGTTTGGTAAGGGGCATTGGTCACAATTCCTACAATTACATTGGTTAGCATTATCAATAGAATTTATCTTGGAGCATGAATTATGATCCAAATTTTTAAATTGATTTAAAATTTTATTATTGTATAACTTTATAATTTTCAAGATTATCGGTGCAGTTATAACTTAGTTTTAATGTGTTTCTGTTAAATATTTTACTAAGAAGGTTACTTTTAGGGAAATGTTTATCAATTAAATGGAATAACTTCTGGCCTAACTTAGTACTAATCATTTGATTAAATGGGGGCGTGTACCAAAGGATTTTTCTATTTCTCTTCTTTAGACCACTATCATATTTTCTATACTTCATTTCAGCCTACTTGTAACCACTATTCTTTAAAACAGTGTTATAAACACCACTATATTTATCAAACACATCTTTGTCGGTTGAGTGGTTGCTAATCCTACGTTCTATAGATGAAGGTATATGTATTACAGAGGGAAGGTGGTTAGAATTGGGGTGAATATAAATTGGGTTGGCATTATTTTTCATATAAGGTTGGAATACATCATTAACAAGATCTAATGTAACATCAAGAAAATCTAGTTGCTTAACATTAGTAGTTATCTTAACCTTAAGATTTAAACTTTTTAATTGCCTCTGAATTATTTTCCTTAATTTATCAACCTTAATTTTAATGTATTTTTTTACTACCATAAGACCATCATCTCTATATAACCCTACCACCTTCAAGCATTCAAATGTATTTTGTGATATCTATTTCTGTTTTTAACAGTGATGACTGGGTACAGACCAGTTGGCGACCGGGGAAGAGAACTGGTGACAACTGGAGAGACAGTTGACATCTCGGAAAGACGAGTAAAAGGGGCAGGCAGGGTTAGCTACCCCAAATGCAAGCTTCACGAGTACTCAAAGTTTAATATACTCCCGAGAGATCCCGAGAGGGGGGTGGAAGAGATCTATATCAGGACTGATTCTTTGATAACGAACGGAGACGCCCAACCACACTCGGAAGAATGCATTTGTGGAAAGTTGTGCAAAAACAAACGAGGCCTAAGAATCCACCAAGGCCGGATGAAATGCCTGGAGAGGGGGAGGCTTGAGCAACATACAGGTACAAGACCTGGTAAAACGAAGGAGAGGAAGGACCAGGAGTCGCACCACAGAGTCCAATCCCTCCAAGTTCAGGTTTCATCTTCTCTAGGCATGGAGTCGAGGAGAAGAATCAAATGGCCGCCTGCTGACAACAAGGAGGCCTGGCAGAATTTTGATAACGACATCTGCGAACTATTACAACTAGCCAGCCAAGGAAGTGCCCAAAATCAGTTAAAATATATGACCACAATAATAACCAGCATGGGATCCGAAAGATTTGGCTATGTCGAATCTAAACAGATAGCAAAGCCAAACACCACCACTAACCGAAGAGAAAAGAAAATTAAAGAGCTCAGAAAGGAGCTAAGATCCCTTAAAAAAGCTTACAGGAAAGCGAACAGTGAGGATCGCCAGCCTCTGGAGGAACTTCGTGCAATACTGAGGGAGAAGCTGAAGAATACACGACGAGCCGAGTGGCACAGAAGAAAGGGAAAGGAAAGAGCTAGAAAGCGAGCAAGCTTCTTGTCTAACCCATTCGGTTTTGCTAAGAAGTTATTAGGAGAGAATCGGAACGGACAACTAGAGGCATCTGCAGAAGAAATTAATACTTTCCTCAGGGAATCCATGAAAGATCCATTAAAGGAACAAGACCTTTATAAAAACGATAGTCTCATAATACATAAACCGCCAGTAAGTCCATTTGATTTAAGCATGCCCACTTGGAAAGAAATCCAAGAAGTGGTGAGAGCATCAAGATCTGCTTCAGCACCAGGGCCGAGCAGAGTGCCATACAGAGTCTATAAAAGATGTGGAGGGATTCTCCGGAAATTATGGAAATTAATAAGGATCATTTGGAGGAAAGGCAAGGTAGTCGATCAATGGAGACGCGTCGAAGGGGTATGGATTCCCAACGAAGAGAAGTCCACAACACTGGATCAATTTAGAGTAATATCCCTCTTGAACACTGAAGGTAAGATCTTTTTTGGTGTATTATCAAGACGTATTACTAAATACGTATTGGCGAACAATTACATCAATAAATCTGTCCAGAAAGGTGGTATCCCAGGAATGCCAGGGTGCCTGGAACACACAGGCGTACTTACGCAGCTGATAAGAGATGCGAGAGAAAGGAAAAGCGATCTGACAGTACTATGGTTGGACCTCGCCAATGCGTATGGTTCCATGCCTCATAAGCTCGTGGAAGAAGCTCTAAAAAGGCATCACGTTCCCTCTTCAATTAGTGGTCTAATTTCAGACTACTATAATAATTTTCAGCTAAGAGTATCGGCAAGAATAGTATCGAAATGGCACATGGAATTATTACGGGGTGCACGCTGTCCTCAGTACTGTTCTCGCTGGCTATGAATATGCTGGTCAAAGCATCTGAAGTAGAGTGTAGAGGCCCCCTCTCTAAATCAGGAATTCACCAGCCCCCCATTAGAGCATACATGGACGATCTAACCGTAACATGCACATCCGTAACAGGAGGAAGATGGCTCTTGAAGGGCTTAGAGAAAAACATTACATGGGCCCGAATGACTTTTAAGCCAGCTAAGTCCCGATCATTGGTCATTAAAAAAGGAAAAATAATGGAGAAATATCATTTTAAAATATCCGGTGTAACTATCCCAACCCTAAACGAAAAACCTGTTAAGAGCCTGGGTAAGTTTTTTGACGGCAGTCTAAGAGACACTGTGGCTATTGAACAGACAACTAAAGACCTTACACAGTGGCTTAATAAGATAGATAAATCAGGCTTACCAGGTCGATTTAAAGCCTGGTTATTCCAGCATGCCGTTTTACCCAGAATATTATGGCCACTTTTGATGTACGAATTCCCAATGACCAGTGTAGAATCACTGGAGAAATTAATAACTAGGCGCCTGAGAAGATGGTTGGGAGTTCCGAAGTGTCTGAGCACAGCAGCACTCTACGGCAGGAATAATGCTCTTCAGCTCCCTTTCAATAGTCTTGTTGAGGAGTTTAAAGTCACAAGAGTAAGAGAACAGCTGCAATATAAAGAATCAAAAGACCCAAAAGTGGTAGCAGCATGTATTCAATCTCGAACGGGGAGAAAATGGAGTGCAGAAAAGGAGTTGGAGATGGCAGAGGATAGATTACGGCATAAAGCAATTCTTGGCATTATCGCTAAAGGTAGAGCGGGTCTCGGTTATTTTCCTTGTCCCCAAATAAACAGATCCAAAGGGAAAGAAAAACAACAATTAATCCAAAAAGAAGTGCAAGCAGGGATTGAAGAAACGAGATATTATTGCAAGATGGTGGGACTTAGTTCACAGGGAGCATGGACAAAATGGCAGGGTGTCGAACAGGAAAAGATCAGCTGGTCAGACTACTGGTGGTCAAACTTTGGTGAAATAAGTTTCCTAATAAAATCGATATACGATGTGCTACCTAGCCCATCCAATTTATATTTATGGGGCAAAAGGGATACCCCAAATTGCCAATTATGTGGGAAACGCGCTTCACTGCAACATATCCTAAGTAGCTGCGCTAAAGCCTTGAGTGACGGTAGATACCGCTGGCGCCACGACCAAGTCCTAAAGGCAATAGCACATGAAGTCAGTGAAGCAGTGAGAACTTCTAAATACACCCCGAATAAGAAGTTCATATTAATTCCCTTCGTTAAAGAGGGAACGAAGAAAAAAAAACAAACGATCCCCAAAACAAACTTGTTATCGTCAGCAAACGATTGGCATTTGGATACAGACCTGAAGACACAACTAAAGTTCCCCAGACATATAGCGGAAACATCACTAAGACCAGACTTGATTATCTATTCCAACTCCACCAAACAGTGTATAATATGGGAGCTCACGGTCCCCTGGGAAGAATACCTGACATTAGCAAATGAAAGGAAACGATCAAAATATCAAGAATTGATCGAAAAATGTCAGCAAAATTCCTGGAAGGTCACATATGACTCTGTGGAAGTAGGATGTCGTGGCTTTGCAGGCCAGTCATTATGCAAAGCTTTTAGGAAAATAGGGATTGTGGGATCAGCTAAAGCCAAAGCCATTAAGAAAATTTCAAATGAAGCTCTGACAGCTTCTAAATGATTATGGCTTAAAGGATCCGAGCAGTGGGGGAATAATTCAATGGAAAACAATCCCTAATCTGGATTTAAATTGCTTGCGAATGAATAAGTTTTTATAGGTTTTATTAGTTAAATTTAGCTCACAAACTCTTGATAGTTTTTTTTATCCTTCTCATACGATAATGTTATTTTTTAATCTAACATAATTTAAAATCAATCCACACAAATTAACATTAATAAAATTCATTTCTACCATACGCCACAATATCATCAATTTATTTTAACCGTTATAATTTAGAATTAATTCGTTTTTACCATATAAATTGTTAATTTATTTCAATCAATATTTCATCCGTCCCTATATAGTTTAATTTAATATTCCATCCGTCCCTACCGGTACCACTGATATATATATAACTGTAAATACATAAAATCAATCCATTCCATACGATAATAAGAATTTTAATTAAGTAGTATAAATTATTTTTGAAAAAGATTACTTTTTTTTTTTTTTAATTGGTGCGAAGCAAGCAATTTATATAATTCAGTTTGGAAGGGGGAAAAACAAAAAAAGATAGGAGGGAAAGGTAAAAACAAAAAACAAAAGACGCCCCCATTTTAGTGAACAGCTAAATGTATCGTCAATATTTTAATTGGGACAGAGCAAGCAATTTTGGACGCTTCCGTTGGTTGTTATTTTATTTATTTATTTATTTATTATTTTATTTTATTTTATTTATTTTTTTTTATCTTATTTATTTTTTTTTTAAGAGCTGAAAGTATAAATTCTGTCATGAGCACTAGCACAATCCTTTACACGGTGGCGACCTGTTGAATAAGATAACAGGTCGGGGGTGGCTGTCGGAGCTGATATGATGAATAAGAACCCCGAAATCAGCGATGAAGACGGCTTTTCATCACTGAGGACCGCCTTCAAGCATTTGAATGTATTTTGTGATATATTATCAATATCATCATAAGTGCTAAGGTTATATAGGATAAATAAACTCACCAGGTCAGAAGATTCTGCTGAATCTAATGATCCCATTGAAATATAAAAGTAATTACAAAATAACATGATCATCTGTATCAGTCTGAGATCATTTTGTAGACAACTTCTTGTCATGACCCATTTCTTAAAAAAATTTTTCTTTTTCGATTACTTTGAATTTAACGTAGGTCATGTTTGATTGCTTGATCACAGTAAAGCCCTCAAGCCTATATTTTTTTTAATTGAAAAGAGGTATTTTGCTTTCAAAATTAAATTAATCATTCATATGCCAGTAACTTACAATCATCTGAGGAGACACAATGATATGTGTTGAAACACAATAGCAATTGTGTAGCAATTTTTAACATGTTTTTGTTTTAATATCCTAAAATAAATGATATTTTGCTCTACTCTGTATTGAGCCCTCTTTTAAATTAAATGTTACAAACATGAGAATTTTACTATATTCATTCTCAGCTTACCTGGAGATGTGTGTGTGTGTGTGTGTATATATATATATATATATATATATATATATATTCGTACACATACAAATTTTTAACTTATTGTATTTCTAACTAATCATTAAGTTGAAAATGTGTAGCAAGTAAGCAAAACTGCTGCTATTACAATATAGAAATTAATGTAAATTAAGGTTGACTCAGTTGGTTCATACAGCATTTCTTAACAAAACAGCTGCTATTACAATGTGGAATATTTAAAAACAACAAAACAGAGAAAAAATTTCTTATGATGATAATTTTTGTTTTATGTTAAATGCAGATGGAGCAATTTTTTTTCTTAAACAGACACTGATTTACCTTCACCACAACTTCTGATGGTTTGCCAGAATCTGGACGCACAACCAGTCTTCCATTCTTCTCTCCTCTCTTGACTACTAATTCGTGTAGCTCTTCACCCCAATATTTTTCACAAGCATTCCAAATGTTGTAGCTGTCACTGACACAGGCCACAAGTCCAGTTGGAAATTTTTCAAGCATATTTCGGAAACTCTCAACTTCAGCTTCTTTACCCCATGTTGTAATTGTGCTAAGAAATTTAAAAAAGGATATCTATTAAATTTAAAAGGAAAAAAAAATAGAATAAAGCAAACACTAAAAAGTTTATCATGTTTTATAAGCATCTGTTTAACTGCCATTCACCCCAAGCATTGCAAATAAAGCTACTAAGATGTGTGTGTGGAGGGGGGGTACTGAGTGTTAGAGAATATGAGAAAAAATTATTAAGGAGCAAGAACAATAAAAGAAGAAGTATTAAGAAGACAGTAGATAATGATTGACACTGCATTTATATTTTTGAAGATCAGAGTTGACTGGAAAGCAAGAAGCCATAAGAGAGTTCCAAAAGCATAAAGTATGACAGAAGAAAGTTTTGGCATAGAACTTATAGTTACATTTAGTCATTTCAACTGTAAAATGATGAGACCTAGCTGCCAATCTGTGGTAAAATTCATAGTCTAGGTACCAAAGAACAATTACTATGAACATATTACAGTTCCAATCACAACTGGCACCTATACATGTCTGCATTTAATAATTGTAAAGTGTCATTGTTAATCTTTGTTTGTTGATAGAATGTGGTACCATATAACCTCTAAAGAATTTGTCTCTCAAAACTACTGGCAGTTCTGTACTAGTGTATAAAATAAGTCTTCCATCCCCACCTTCTTCACTCAATGAGGTGGTAACATCTGCTGAAAAAGCAGAATCTTTTGCTTGTAAATTCTCTTCAATCTCTACACTTGACTCAAGTGGAGTATCTTTGCCTGACTTTCCACACTTCTGATGGAGGGCAAAAAGTGGTCTCTCAAATGATTAATAGAGTGAAGTTTCATTTTGGAGGCATTAAAATTAACATGCCATTCCTTGCCCCTGTTAACAGCAGATTGTAGATCACTTTTGAGATCAGCTGCCAACTTCACCATATTGGACCAATCAGACTTACTACTGAGACAGGAGTAAATAGTTGTGTCAGCAACATAGATAATGATGCCATCAGGAAGAAACATAACCAAGTCATGAAGAAGACCAGCATGCCTTAGAAATGTCCAAAGCAGCAGTTTGAACTCCACTATTCTAATCTAAAGCTTGGTAAACTCTTCTAGAAATAATTGTTAATACATCAGCAGTTAACCTATAGAAGTGAAAGCCATATTGCTTATTTGAAAGAGACTATGCAATATGAAATGCTTAACCAATTCAGAGTTGATTAGAGCCTCTAATACTTTTCCAAAAGGAGGTAAAAGGCTAATAGATCAATAGAAGGATCAGGTGGTTCAGAGTTCTTAAAGACTGGATCTATGGAAGAGGATTTCTAATAAGCAGGAAAACAAAAAGCAGCAAGGCATTTATTGTAGAGTTTTGAGAGAAAAGGAGACAGTTCAGGAATACATTTCTTAAGGATTGCAGCAGGAATACCATCAAGTCCACATGCTTTTTAGGGATTTAGTTTAGAAATAATAGCAGAAACCACTGACAGAGTTATATGCATATCACCCAATAGAGAATCAGTTCTGTTGAACATCAAAGATACTCCAGGTGAGTCAAGAGTAGAATTTGAAGAAAATTTCCAAGCAAAACATTCTACTTTATCAGCAGATGTTAGCACCTCAAATTGAGTGAAGAGAGAAGGCATAGAAAACTTTTATTTAATACACTATTAGAGCCACCAGTAGTCATGAGAACCAAACTTGTTAGAGGCTATACAGTGCCTCATTTTGTCAGCAAAGATTTAACTTCTTTGAGGATACATTTACAATTATCATGAGCAAACACATAAAAGGTGTTTGTTGTGATCAGAACTATTACTCCGGTACAAGCAGAAAAAGTGATTCCTGTGGGTTATAGTGGCTGAACAAGTAGACTGTGGTTTCACTTGGTATTTCTGTGAAGGCACAAAAGCATTGATGCCAGTTTTTTAACCCAATAAAAAAACCTTATTGGCACATTTCTCAATAGGATGGTTAAAAATATCACTGCAAGGGGTGTGACAAAGAAAATCACAAAATGAATCCCTATCAGTACACTGGAAGCAGAAAGTTTTGTTAATAGAAGGTTCCTGTCAAGTAAATGACAAAAGAAATATCAACAGATGCTACAAAATTATCAAGAGGGTTGGAGCTCTGAAACTTGACAAGAGCTAAGAGAGGAGTAAAAAGGCATGTTGATGAGAATTATTAAGGAAACCAGTAAGGAAATCCAATGTTTGACTGAGAGACTGAGCAACAGAAAAATCAAAAGTCTGAATACCAACAATATCAGTAACATTAGAATGATTAAGCCAATTGACATGATGAGCATTAAAATAAACCCAAATACAAAAATGTTAGCAAATGGAGAGAGAGAGAGAGAGAAATTTCTATACCATTGGACATTTTGTTTAATATGTTACAGTCCTGAGAAGAAGGGGGAGAGATAACAGAAAAAGAGATAGCTAACAGAATGCAATAAAGTCAAAAGCACATGGAAAAATCTTCTGGGGACTCAAAAGAGGATTCCCTTGCTGTTGGAAGATTTTTCCAGATGTAAACATCAAAGCTTTGCATATGTATCCTAGAATCTTTTAGACAAAGTGGAAGATGGACAAAGATCAAAATAATTATCACTGTCCATTATCTATAACAATACAAACTGGCTGAAAAGTGGCTAAGACTAAAGCATAATGTAGACTCAGGGTTACCCACCAGAAGTGTATGCAGGGACACCTATCTATATGTGATATGGCACTGCAAATACCCAACTTTTATGCAACTGCTGATTAGAACAGCCTCTCTAAGCACTATCAAAAGAGTTTGGGTTCCTTACTACCAATGAGGATGCAGCAACCAGAAAACTGCCAACCCAGTACCCTCATAATGAAATGTTGCAGCAACTGATCAGTCAGATCACCAAAAAGTTAAAACAGTTAAATCATTAAGGCCACAGAAGAAAGGAAAATCATATCCTAAATAAGAAATAAGGGATACACCTGTACTACTGCTGAATTAACATTGAAGGGGTTTTGGCCAGACAATAGACAAACCTCTCTTAATGAAAAGTAAGTGATAGGTTTCAATCAGACAGAAAAAGTTCTTTCCAAAATCCCTAGGTTATTAAAAAGATTCTTATACGTGAAGCAAATTTTATAAAATTTTTATATATACTTCATAATATGCAAATTAAAAGGAATCTGATTTCAAAAACATACGCTTTTTTAAAAAATATTTTTAAATGACAATGTTTTCTAATTTAAGTAGGTACCTCCACAAAAATCACTGCATTTCTGTGATATTTTAAACATAAAGTAAATAATATTTGTCTCAAATCAGATTAATTATACTTTAAATCAGTTACTGTTCCTCAAATAAAGTTTCAAAAAAGTGTATTTTATTTTTGGAAGATTTTTTAAGAAAGAGAATTACAATGAAATGATGGAAGGCTAAAAATGGTGCTAAATTAAAAAATTTCAGCAATTTCAAAATGAAAATTACTTCCAACCAATTTAAATTAGTTTTGAAATAGAGCAAAGTATTTTGCTTATTGGAAATATTAAATTTAATCTATGAGCTTGAAATTAAAACTAAAATAAAAGCTTCAAGAAAGATTTTTCATTTTTAAAAATCAATTTTAAACCTTAGGTATTGGTAATCTGTGGAGGAACCTAAATTAAAGTATTCATTTTATTTATTAATTCATAATAGTTTTTCCTAATTGAAAACATTCTTAAAAAAATTTTTTTTCTCCAGTATAATTTGCTAAGAATTATTATTTATATTAATTGTTCTATATCGAAAATGAAAAATCTAAGGAGATAACTGGAAGTTGCCAAGTTGCAAACAGTTAAATATTGTTATTCTTACCTGTGTTCAGAGGCAGGTATTGAGTATCCAGCCATATCACAGCCATAATACTTGTGAGCAATGACTAAACCAACAATGGTGTCAGTGCCTTTAAAATTAACAAGATGGGCAGTATCTCCAATTCCAGCTCCCTAGGAAAAAATGTAGAAGTTGAGACTATTTGGTAGCCTTTTACTTCTCCAAAATTAGGCATCTACTGAAAATATTTTCATCCATCAAGTGATATATTTGCATTGCGTTTCATTTCCAGAGCTTAAATTATATATTTCTAGTAGTTTTGTCTATTTTTCTAGAGATAAATTCCAAATATTAAAGAAGACATTTAGATAATTATTAGTATTACACAAATATTTTCACATGTATTATAATAATAGATCTCCTCAACAGGCATATACAAGATGGCAGTCAAATTCTGAAAAAAATGTTACTTTAAATATATTTTTTAAACTACTTTATTTTTATCAATGCTCCCACAATTATTGCACATCTCTGGCATATAATTTTTATTTACTTATATAATACCTTTAAATCAAATCCTTGTAGCATCCAACTGCAATTTGGGCCTAATCCAGGCATTTTTCAGAATTGCATTAATTTACAATTTTGCAATATACACAAATAGAATTTGGGGTTTATGTAAGTTTTGTTTATATGCTCTAAGTTGAAATCTGACTGTTATTAAACAGCAAAAATTGAAGCTTTGAAAAATTTCCTTCTACTCTATATTAATGACATCATACAGGAAAATATGATTTGATTTCACATTTCCAGACTTTTTCTCAGTCCTAGCACCTCAACTTTAACATTAAACAGTTTGCATCCAAAGTTGTAATAGTAAAGGAAAATGTCAGTAATAATCAACCTCACTGTATAATTTATATTATATTCCATGAAATAATTACAATTGTACAAGAGCGTAATGTTTTTTTCCACTTAGTTTATGCTTGACAAATCATATGTGTAAAATTCCTTCCTTCTATTATAAAAGAGAAATAATAGAGCTAAATACTTTTAAAGCAGAAATATATATTTGTAAAATTTATTTCTGTATTGTTCTCTGTCAACTCTTTGAATTCCAGGTTGATGAGACAATGCTGGAATTTTCATCTGAAAACTAGCAATGGGCTGGTGAGGAATAAAAGCTTATATAATATCATTGCTTCAATACAATTAAAATAATGATTTTATTCTTATAGAAAAGGAGAATAAATTCCACATATTCTTTTAAATTCAGAGAATGAAGTGGGTAAATATTAAAATATAAAACAATTTTCTTGATGAAAAATGATTATCTCTCTTGTTCTCTGGAGAGACTTTCATTATTTGTTTTACATTTACAGAATGAAGTATCAAAGATGCACTGTCTAAAATACATCTGATATGTTACATTTTAAGGATACTTTACAGTCATCTAAAATACTAATGTTGACTAGACAGAATTCAAAATATAATCTCTAACATATTATATTGATTTTTAATTAAATCAATTGAGATGAAACAATATAAAATACAATTTACTACAATATCCAGCATAAAGTTTGTAAGACCTTTAATAAATTTAGAATAAATTATACATAATAAAAAGTAACTTGCAAGGAAATTATTGAGCCAACTGAGT
Source organism: Acanthosepion lycidas (assembly GCA_963932145.1). Classification (NCBI taxonomy): domain Eukaryota; kingdom Metazoa; phylum Mollusca; class Cephalopoda; order Sepiida; family Sepiidae; genus Acanthosepion; species Acanthosepion lycidas. Next base: position 67,023,067 of record OZ010597.1, on the reverse strand, counting down.
GTCTTAAACCTAACTATTGATTACTCTATGTGTGTGTGTGTGTGTGTGTGCATTAATATTTATGAGTTGAAAGTGTCATTGAATATTTACAGATAATAAATAGATAAATGTCTAATTTTAATTCAATGTTACATTCATGAATAGTCGAATGGCAAACAATGAAATGATGTAAAAACACTTTGGGAGGCCATAATACTGACCTCAGACAAATTTCCTCAATGAACAAAAACCATCCCTGACCTTTTGAATAAGTAATAAGCAAAATGTTATGTTATACATGTTTTATCCCCAACCAGCACTCACTGTGTACTCTAATATATATATATATATATATATATATATATATATATATATATATATATATATATTTTAAGACATTTTTATGTTTAACATTCTTTTTATAGATACAAATATTCAAGTAAATGCTCTGTTTATAATAAGCAGAGAATTTACTTTAATATTTGTAACTATAAAAAGAATGTTAAACATAAAAATGTCTTAAAATAATTGTCGGACTTTGTCCATTTCATAATATATATATATATATATATATATATATATATATATATATATATACACACACACACACAGGGTGTGATGGATAAATTGTCTACATTACATAAAAATGAAAATAACACTGACATCTCATTTTAACAGGTATATTTGACTAAATTACGCAAAAATATCTTGAAATACTAGAGTAAATTTATTCAATAAAATCACCATTAGCTTTGAAATCTCCTGCAACTCTTCTGAATGGTCTCTTTGTTTAAGTTGGTGAATGTTGCCATAATTCTTGCCTTCAGTTCATCTTTAGTGTTACAAGTTTTGTTGGTCTCTCATTCCACACATAATAATCAAGGGAGTTGCAGTCTGGGGTGTTAAGTGGTCAGATGTAAGGGGTGATGTGGTTGCATAAATTGTTTGACAGCCATGACAAGATTCCTCTGCTTATGTTACCAGACATAGGGTCTTCCAGCAGCCACCCTCTTGACCCAGAGCAGCACTACCTCTCAAGGCACTTAATGTAGGCCTCCATGTTGAGTGAGGCTCTCACCAACAAATTCGGGAGCTCTTTTCTTATCAGATCGATCAGTGAGTTTCCTGAGCTGTTGTACTTTTCTATTCACCATTAGACTAATCCAACTCTTTCTGCACTGTCCTCAGATTGACACCCAAACACACTGAAATGTTTGCATTGGAGCTTCTGGTGTAAATGTCAAGCAGTACAACATGCTATTTCTAAATTTCTGGAGGAATGAATTGTGTAATGGTCCTCTTTTTTCACAGACAGTGCCCAACTGACCCTACTATACTGTACAGTTGACAAAATCAAAAACAAACAATGCACATGTATGAAATAAAAAATATAAACTGGTGACAATTTACTCATTGTACCCTCTGTATGTGTGTGTGTGTGTATGCAATACTACTGATTTCTAGTTTCAATGTTAATTTCAGTATCTGTTCTGTGATTAAAAAAAAAAATTCAATTGCACTCACTTCAACACAAGTAGCTGCTCGGAAACCAAAATCATGAAGCATGAATGGAAGACTAGAAAAATCATCTGCAGTTTCTTTCAGGTAGTCGGCAATCAAGATCTTCTGGAAGTAAGAAGTAGTTGCCACAGTTGTTGGATACCATGTCTGCACAAGAAGAGTCTGAAAAAAAAAAAAAGAAAAATAAAGAAGCTTAAACATAAACATGGTCATTATCAAATTATGCAGTGACAAATTAAAATAATATGTAAGATTTAAAACATTTATTCTCCCTGCAGAACAGTGCTGAATTTATTTTTAAATTGTTCACTTTGGTCTAGTTGTAATGTTTACAAATAGGAAAAATGTGAACACTTCAACAAAAACTTAAAAAAGAATGTATACATTACTTTGAAATGTAATGAACACATTCTTATTTAAGTTTTTTCTTGAAAATTAAGAAATGTCAACAGTATTTATAAAAAAACAATGTGTGATAAATTTACGATTTTTCATAAATTGCCCAAAAGCTATGGAACTAAAAAGAGAACTTAAGATTCTAAACACAATAACTGTATATTTTACTTGGTTGTAAATATGACAGCATGCTGGCAATTGCACACAGTGAAAGAACTAAGACAATAAAAATAAGGATGTATCAATTGAATTGTGTTATAAAACTTTAATGGCTTTACTTTTTGTATTAAATATGATTAGATTGAGATAAATAGGAAATCAAAAATGCAAAGAATAAGAAAATGACAATTTTTAATTTCTTGAATCTTTTCTGAGGTAAAGTTAAGCTCCCATTAAAGTATCCAATATTTTTGTGCACATACAGAAGATTATTACCTGTAGAACAACATTTCTGACTAGAAAGCTATGCCAAATTCATTGTAATTGAAAAAAAAAAGATAACATTAGAAAAATTTTAGAAGACCGTGAAGACAAATGGATTTGGCATCTCAAAACACTTCATCCAGATGGGCTTAATCACAAATTTAACAACATAGCATTAATAAATGCCCTACCCATATTTCTCACGCACATAAGACAGACATGCTTGCAATGGTGTTGAGGTCTCACACATATACACACACCCATACTAATATATACACTTATACACATCATACACACTCCTGAAGAGCTAAATGATATACACTTAACACAAGCACATCTTCCCAGGAACCAATAAAACTGTCAAAATGACCAAGGGAATTCATAGTAGCATGAATCTATCCAGCCTCTATCTTAAAAAAACAACTTAAAAGAGGCTGTTTGACCAACACAAGGACTGACCAAAATTAACAATAAAAAAACAAATGAAAACTACAGATAAAGTTCATTTTCTTCAGAAAGTCATCCATTCCTGTAGTTCACTGCTACTAACAAGAAGAAATTTTTATTTCTCCTGATGATGGGCATGCTGGTCAAAACTAGTCGAGGAATCTAATTGAAATAATAAAACAAAAAAATATTAATATAGAACCTAGTGTTTGAAAATTTTAATTTCTCAATATTTTTTATTGTCCAAAAGATACACACATGCACACACGTATATATATATATATATATATATATATATATATATATATATATATATATATATATATCCACACGCACACATCTCTGAATAGTTATATATCTGTGCACATTTTGTATCTAAGCATATGTTACTTTTTAAAGAATAAAAGAACAAATTATGATATCAAAATACTATAGATTTAGTTTACATTTAGTTACTTTGAGGTTGCTATGATGAGGTACAAGGTGTGCCCTTGTAATAGTACCAATACTCAGTAGCATTTGATGCAGTCTCTAAACAAATGAGATTATTGGAAATAATGTCAATTAGGAAAATAGTGAAAGGATTTTGAATTATTTTCCAAAAGATACATAGTTACTGTAATTATATAAGCTAATTTGCACCAAGAACTTTGATAGTTTGGTGAGCTTCATTTGTTGAAGCAAAGTATAGTTTTTCACAAGTAATTTTGTATATTAGAATAGAAACTAAAAAAAAACTTTCATGTCTGAGTGAATACGAAACTATTACCCATATATTGGTCAACCTAATGTTTTGCTTTAAAGAATTTGGGTTTCTATTTCTGTGTGCGTCAAAAAGCCCTCCATGACAAAATTCTGATATTTGATCAGATTTTGGAAAGAGAGAATTTTTCAGCACCTCAACTTGTGTATATATCACAGAAAGCACTACTGATTCAGAGGTGTGCCACCCTCTGAGTTGCTTCCTTGTAGATATAATTGACCCATTGATCGGAAAGACACCTTCATATGTCCGAAACTCTGCCCACTTTGTGGAAATAATCAAAGATGCTCCTATCCTATCCAACCAGATAGTGAGCTTGGATGTGGTGAGTTTGTTCATTAAGGTACACACAGAGGAAGCACTCTCAGTAGTCAGAGATAGAACAGGCCAGTATTCCAATAGATAATCTGATGGAGATGTTCACTTTCTGTACACAGACAACACACTTCAGAATGGGATCACACATATATTGACAGGATGAGGGCTTAGCAATGGGCTTGCCATTATCACCAGCAATGGTGAATATATACATGGAATACTTTGAGGAAATGGCTTTAGAATCTATATCTCTAAAGCTAACTCTATGGTTAAGGTACGTAGATGACACCTTCATACTCTGGCCACACCAGGAAGATGTTCAGGTTCTACTGGACCATGTGAACTCAATAAGACCTCCGATACAGTTCACGATGGAGAAAGAGAATAACAGCACACTCCTGTTCCTGGATATTCATATATCTCGAACAGAGCATGGGTTCAAGACATCCGTATACTGTAAACTGACATTCACCGAACACTACCTCAATTTCAACTCCCACCATCCATACAGTGTAAAGAAAGGGATCGTCCGCTGCTTACAACACCGAGCAAAAGTCATAAGTGGTGACACAGAGACATTACATAAAGAATTGGCCAGCATAAGTAGTACCCTACAATGTAACAACTACCCTGGGTACATGGCAGCAGCTCCAATAAACCGGGATAGGTGGGTACAACAAGAGGAGGACAACAAAACTCAGAAAACAGTCTGCCTGCCTTAAGTTAAGGGGTTATCAGAGAAAATACATGATACTTTACAGATATCTCTCTTGAGTAAGACCCCCCCCCTTCCCCATAGAGGAGAACATGACTAAAGACTATGTATACGCCATCCTGTGCAGCTGTGGAAAAAAATATAAATGGGAGACAGGCCGTCCACGTAAGGTAAGGCTTCAAGAACACCAAAAAGCTGTAACACGAGGGGAAGTTGGAAAAATCAGGCGTGGCTGACCACATATGGAGAGAAAAGGGAGATCACCGCCTTCTGTGGGATCAGGTTGAGATCATAGACAGAGAACACCATTTGAAAATTCATAAATTTAAGGAATCAGCACATATGGTAGGCCACAAAAATCTCCTGAGCCAACCAAGCATAGAAATGAGTACAATATGGGAATCAGTAATAAGGAGTGCCAGAGAAAAGCAATAATAACAAAAATTGCAATATGAGCTCTGATAAAAAACATACAATAACAGCAAAAATTGCAATATGAGCACTGGTAAATAATGATGCTGAAGACATTAGGTTTATAATACGCAGAAATTCATACACAGATGTCCTCAAGGACATCTGTGTATGAATTTCCTTTTGTATTTTCTATAATAACCCCTTCAAGGACACATGACACAAGGGATAAAGTTAGTTAGATCCAGTAACAGGACCCAAAGAGTGTGAGTTCAATACCTGGTTAAGGCAGTGGATAACTTGGAGAGGGAAATTAACTGAAGATAACTGATAACTGACATCCATTATACATGGCACATGGAACTAGAACAGTCTACCCCAGCCAGCGAAATAAAGGGTTCAGTTTGACATTCCAACCACCTGAAGAAGGCCAGAGTGTACAACAGCCAAAACATTGTGATGTGGCCACAAAGATAAGGATAATAGTCCAAAAAATGTAAATAGTGTACATAATACCTCATCTCAGAAATATAGACAAATTCTTCTTTCACATTTCGTGCTTGTAGAACTCTCTTTGGGCTTCTTGCTTTCCAGTCAAATTTCATCTTCAAAAATTTAAATGCAATGTCAGTCTTCTGAAGTCCTGTTATTTAATTGCTCTCTCCCCTTAATAGTGTTTTTTTTTTCTCGTATTCTTTCACACTTAGTAAACTCTTGCATCTTAGTGGGCATAGCCTTGTTTGGGATGAAATGAAAAAACAGGTCATTAACAGGATTACCTCTAAATGGTTTGTCAACCAATAGCATTTTGGATCTGTGTTTTCAACTGTAAACAAAACATTCTTTACTGGAACAACAGTGCCTTCAGGAACAGCTTTTATCCGAATAGGAAGGTAGCCATTGTGTTTCTGAAAAAGTGTAATGCAAGAAATTGTTTTTTCATGAAAAGCTAAGAAGAGGAAGAGATATATGATTAAAACAAAAAATATGACATGGATAAATGAAAAATATGAGGTACCTCCAATAATTTGCTGAAAAATATTATTTTTTCAAAAACGTATAGTCGGCAACACTATTCTTTTAAAAACGTATAGCCGGCAACACTTCTTTCAAAAATGTATAGCTGGTTGTATTATTTTTTCAAAAATGTATTATCAGAGGCCTTGTGGTTGGACATAGTTTATTGTCATACCCAGGATGCTTAGGAGCTCTTGCAAAAATTGTTGGATTCTAATGAAATTTACAGGACTTACACAAATTCACAAATGAGTGAAAATATTTTAGACACTTTTGTGTTTTTTAGAAAATCTTGGTAGAAATATATTTTTTTTACATCTGTTATCCCCCACTTACTTAATGAAATTTTGATAATTAAATTTTTGTCCTGCTTCATATTTATATTAGTTAAAATCAGGTTGATTAGTGCCCTCTTTTTAGATAAAAGGGCATTAATCAGGTATTTTAGAGAAAGAAAAAAAAAAAGAAAAAAAAAAACCCTCCTTTCAGTCATTTTATTAATTTTTGAAATACAGGAAAGTATTTTAGTTATTGGAAGTATTAAATTTAACCTATTAGCTTGAAATTAATACTAAAATAAAAGTTTCAAGAAAGATTTTTCATTTTTAACTTAAGGTAGCATTTGCTTTTTTTTGTTTTTGTTTTTTGGAGGTACCTAATATATATTTTATCAAAGTTATATTGCATGTGCATACTTGTCAATATTGAACAAAAATATATAGAAAATTAGAGGGTTTTTTTGTTGTTGTTGCCCAGTTAGCAATAAAGATTTTATTTTACCCTTGGAAAGGAATAAAAAAAAAAAATCTTTATTACTTGGAGTATTTTCCACAATTAACGACTTAATTATAGTTTTAATTTGGTTTTCATTTATGAAGCATCAAACTTTTTAAAATGAAATAAATGTCAGTATTATTTAGAAAAATAAAAAAATTAATAAAACTTTTATACAATTATCAGCATATATCATGTCATATCTCATTAACATGAGAATGAGGAAAAAAAACAAAAACAAAAAAAAAAAACAGATGAATTATTGGTACATAAGTCCCACATAATGAATTTATTTCAAAAGATTACTGGCATCAGTTTTGAAATTTAAACATCAGATAAGTGAACATTAATAACAATAATTCACAATGAAAATCAAAACTGATTTCAGATGTAACATCTCAGCAAAAAATCTCAAGCTATTAGAAGCCAATACCAAACAGATTTCTCAAATTCTTGCCAAATTATAAAATAAAAAAATAGCTTTAATAGTATTAAAAATAAATTTAAAATTACCCCCATCCCCTGCCACAAAATGATAAAATGTGAAATGCAAAAATTTGCTAAATACTGGTGCAGGCTACAAATTGTTAAATGACCAAAATAATTTTTGCAATAACACTATAACCTGTCTCCTAAGCTAATTAATTTCAGCCTCCCAAAGTAATACTTCCTATTATGTTGGCTTACAATGTCAGAAGCTGAACCTGACAATAACCCTTTTTTTTCTTTTGTTGCTTTGTTGCAAATAGTTTGGCTAAATGGCATCTGACATAAAACTGCTTACAAAGCCAAGGTGTATCATTGAATTAGTCCATTTCACTCATTGACATCCATCATTTCCTGAATGTTACAGAGAGCAAACAGATAGTGGGTACAACATTCTAGCACCAGTGACAGCAATGTGAGCAGCAAGCCATGTTACAGGCAGTCCTGCACAACCTATGAAATGTTCATTGCTGGAGAAAATATCTCCACCAATGGTAGAGGCTATATAGGAAAAGAGTCTTTTGTAGCTGGCAACTTGCTCAATCCTATTGTGTTATTGTCTGACCTGTAAAGATTAGAGAACAGATGACTGTCAAGAAAACTGATTTTCATAGAGAAAATTTATGCATTGCATTTACATCAATTTCTATACAAAAAATAAAATACAGTGGTTTGTGCATCAATAAGTAGAAGTTTATTTACTGTAATTAATTCAGAGTTTATGGAGTATCCATACCAGCATATTTTGTAACACACTGCAAGTTCATTACTCAGTCAACTTCCAAAAAAGCCTTGTGCCAGAATTGTGAAACTGTTATTCATGCACTGAATTCTTACACATATTTGTGGATTATAATAAGGAAAAAATGATACAAACCTCCAAAATGTAGTTCCATCCCTCTTCATTGAAAATGTCCTGACCAAAATGAAGTTTGCAAATTGTCTTTGCTTCAGCAATTTTCTCTTTGGTCACAACTTGACCACACAACCACCGTTTGATGATATACTGCAGGCCAAAGAAGACTGTCCGATCAAACTTTCCACCTCGGCTCTCAAAATATGAATAAACATGAGTGGTGCCAGGGGGAAATTGCAGATATTGGCTCACCTGGGAATTAAAATTATTTTTTTTTAAATATAGGCACAGAATTTTCTTCAAGTGAATCTGAACAATAATTTTAATTTTATCATTAAAATCTTTGTTATTATTAAGAGGAAAAATGAAAAGATTTTTTTGATTATTAAATTATATTTTTTGATCCTTTTTTAAACAATTTGAAATGTGTTAAAAAATACATTTCTGTAATATTTTAAAGTATTTTTTACAAATCAGATTAATTAAATTTTAGATTGGCTAATTAATTGAAATGTACATTTTTTTATCTTGCCTCATATGTACTTAAGAGGAATTTCCTAATATGCAAACAAGGACTCAAGACTTCAGATTTCTGGTTCAAACGGTTCTTTGGATCTGGAAATGTCATAAATGCTAATTTTTCCTGTTGGCAGAGGTTGCAAATGTTGTTGGGGTTGTTATAAGGCTTTGCCTTTTTTAAAATTTTTCAGCTTAAAATTGGGTACCTGTTGTTTTTTTTTAAAATTTCACACATGGTCAGCAAGTTTGGTAGAGCACCTAAGACTTACTAGCTTAAATGACAACCTATGATTGCATCATCTACGTTTGAAAGTACCTTCAGTACATCCTATGTACATTTTATTTTTGCCCTTAATATCTGTTACTTCTACTTTTACTTGTTTTACAAGCTCCATAAAATAGACATCTATTATTTCTACAGTTGCATAAATTACTAGTGTTAAGTATATTTTGCTGCACATTATTTTTGTAAGTTTTGGCATTTTGTCTATTTATTATTGTTGCTAAATTACTAGTGCAGCTATAGCTTAATTTAACTGTGCTTTTATTGAATATCTTATGTAATTCTGAAATTTTGGGGAAGTGTTTAGTAAGTAACTTGAAAAATAAGTTCCCTATTTTACATTTTACCTCTAAGCTAAAAGGGGTGGGGATAGACCAAATGATATGTTTTAATTTCCTCAAATTATTCTTCATATGTTGTTTAATTTGTGGTTTAAATTCTAGTTTGGTTTTGTGACTCTCTACATTTAAATTCTTCTCGTATTCTTTGTTTTTATTCTTCAAAATTATTTTACTAGAAGAGTTTCTAGATAACCTAGACTCTATTCCTTTAGGGACGTGCTTTATTATGTTTGCAGAGTGATTAGATCTAATATTCACGTTTTTTAATTTTGCATTGGGTTTCATGTATGGCTGCCAGCTTGAAGATTTAATTCTACGTACAGATGGTTGATAACTTTTTTATTCATTTCAACTTCTACTTCAAAGCCGAGGCTTTTGAAGAGTTTGAAAAGTGTTTTTCTTATAATGTCATTTGTTCTTCTCTTATTTGGCACTATCATTAGACCATCATCCCTATACAGACCTTGGTTGTTTATATGTACACCCAATGTCATGCATTTGTTTATTAATTTAATAAAAAAAAAAAAAAGGTGTTCATTAGTTTTTTTAAAAAATAAAGCGTTAAGATGTCATTTGATAAAAATCGCCTGAGGATACCATAAGGTCGAAACCAAGGTAGCGGATTCAACTGACCTCGTGATTTTTAAAGTTAAAAGCTCTACATGTTATTTTTTTTTTTTTTCAAACGTGTATTGAGCACTTTTTAATACCACTGCTTCTTGGTTTTATTCAACCCTGAATTAACCATATATATATATATATATATATATATATATATATATATATATATATATATATATATATATAAAATTGTGTGTATTTAGGCAGTAAAGGTAATGTTTTTTTAAGGCAACAGACATTTTGTGTCAATTTTATTGATTGACTTTTCCAGATTATGAATAATCCTTTACAGATGAGTAGGAAATTTCATCAGAAATTGTCTAAAGTTTGACAATTTCTAATGAAATTTCCTCCACATCTGAGAACTTTGGAGGAAATATAGTCCATGCTTTCAACTTTCTTAAGTCATCATCAGGGTAGATAGAGATAAATGGTGAGTTTTGTAAAACTGATTAGTGTCATGATGTGACCAAATAGTGTTGTGATGTAGTCGACGTGTATGTTTATATCTTATTATTGTGTAAGTTTATTGTTTAATTAAAAAATTTTAAAAGAATTTAGCTTCATCTCTGTTATGCTGAGTCATAGCAAATAGTTGTAATGAATTTTCTGTTGAAATGAAAACTTACATGAACAGTCAAATCAGCCCCATGTCATGTCTTAACTATTTCCTTTTTGAGAATGCAATACTTCCCAATGTTGATGCTAATCTGAGCTAATAATTACTGATTCCATTAGTATTAAATTTCTTTTACTTCAAGACTACCTTTATTACATTACATTTATAATGATTTTTAATTAGTCTGAAGCTTGCATCTTCAGTTATACACTGCTGAAATTGGTTTCTGGTCCAACAGCACACGAGATAGGAAACTGACAAAATTTAAAGTCATAACTTTGATTCTAATTGTGCTTTCAAGATAAATTTGATATGATTTTTTATGTTTTATCAAGTTCTTTATGCCTGTATAAAGACTTTTAGATAAACTGAAAATAAAATTTATTTAGGATACCTACTTCCAGTAAAGTAATGAACTTATAGCATCCTGCTACCACTTTCAGTTACAATTTTGTGCAAAAAGGGGATCACTGAGCCTTGATATTTTTATCATTTCTAATTGGTCAGTTAATATGTAAAACATGTTCTCAACTACATCCAAATAACATTGACCTAGTTCTTGACCTGACTAAAAAACATTCCACCAAATTTTGTCTATGCCTTCCCGGAGCCGATCACATGATTACGCTGATCATAAATACCAGACATAAGTTCATTCTTCCTCTTTTTTTGATTTCTCTCGCTTACAAAAATGTAGATGTTAAAGAAGTCATGTTCTGACCCCAGTTCAGGTGGAAGGTATGAAAACATATTCACACTATACATATGTACGAAACTTAATTACAAACACTACATAACATTACAATCAACGGAAACTTAATTACAAACATTACGGAACATTCACTCCTTCAACTCTTCTGAAGTTAAAAGTTTGTCAACATATTTTCAGCTTTACAGAATTCTTTCAACTTTCTCACAGTGAACATTTTGAGTGGCAAGTTCATTCAACCTTTTATGAGCTCAGATAAAAAAATTTTCATTAATAAAGACTTTAATTACAGTAACCCCTATGCTTGTACATCATTATATACTTAAATATAAATCTTCTTGTTGCTATAAAACTATTTTGTGTTCCTTCTTATTGTTTCATATCTTATGATATTTTGCGTTAAATATAAATTCAAGAGGTCACACCAACTAACAGGCCTCTACAAACTACAGAAATTGAAGAGGGCCAAGGCAGCACCCAAAATGCAAAACAACAGACACCTGAATGATGCAAATGTGAAAGAGAAATAAATGGAGAGTGATATGAGGAACTAAATGAAAATGGAAATTTGAAATGAGACATGTTAAGAGAAGCCAAGGAAAAAAAAGAATGGATGACAGATTAAATTTTAGACATGATGAAAAGGAAACAAATAACAATCCCAAAGTATTTGTTGAACAAATAAATTCGGAACAAATGCAAGTAGGTTAGAGAGTGTCAATGAAAAGTATACAGAAATAGAAAGAATGAATATTACAGATAAAGCAGATATGCATAAAGGTATAAGGGAACTAACAGGACAAAAGACAAGCTCATCAACAAGATGGCATATAATCTAAGGACAGGACACTAATATTAAAGAAAGAAAATATTACTTCATAGATGGAAATGACACATCGGGGAACTCTTCCACAATGTAAGAGGACAACCTGAAATCTAGAGAAATATCGAAGGACCAGAAATATTAAAAGTGAAAATTAGCACTGACAAACTGAACAGAAACAAAGCAGCAGGGCCAGATGGAATTGTAGTAGAGATGCTGGCAGCCTGAGATGATTTCAGTATAGGCACAATTAGAGACAAAATAAATGAAATATACATAAATGATGATATACCGCATAATTTAAGTAGATAGATTTTCATAAGACTACCCAAGTAAACATGTGTAAATGAATGAGAACTCCACTGAACAATCAGCCTAATAAGCCACATAAAAAAACTTATCATCCAAATTCTGTTGAATAGAGCATGCAGCAGAATTAGACCAGAAATAGGACAAAAACAATGCTGCTTCATTAAAGACACTGGAACAAGGAATGTCATATTTATGATCAGAATGATATCAGAAAGAACAATACAAATGCAAAAGGATGTAAACCTATGTTTTTATAGATTATGCAAAAGTGTTTGATAACATATGTTACAAAGAACTGATGGAACTCTTGGGTAAGTTTGATATATTTGAGAAGGAGATTAGAATGAACCAGAATTTACAATGGGAGCAAACAGCCTGCATATGGATTGAAAATAAATTCAATAAGTATACAAAAATGGAAATGGGTGTAAGATAAGGATGTGTCTCCTCATCCCTTATTCAACCTTTACAGTAGGTACCTCCACTTTTTCAGCATAAATTTTTGATCCCTAAGGTTTAGAATGAATTTTTAAAAATGAAAAACATTCTTGAAGATTTTATTTTAGTTTTAATTGAAAGCTAAAGGATTAAATTTATTATTTCTAGTAATTAAAATATTCTGGTGTATTTAAACAGAAATTATATAGATTGGAATGTCAAATTTAATTTAGATTTCTTAAAATTTTCTTAAAAGCAGCCATTTTCTTAATTTTAAGAAATTTGTAAACAAACAAATTTATCAATTTTAAAACTCTTCCAAAAATATATATATATATATAACATGTTATTTGAGTAAAATTTCAAGTTAAATTAATCCGATTGGAAATAAATATTATTTATAGCATAAAAAATTAATATACAACCATTTGTTATTGATCGACCATGTTTATCTGAAGCAATGTTTGATGGATGATTGAGTGATGACAACTAGTATGGCTAGAATTGATATAAAATTTACGAAATCTAAGTGAACACATCTTTTTTTGGTTTTTAACTACCTAGTAATTTTTACAAATGAACATATTTTCCACAATTATCTATTATTTATTGACTTTTATTTACCTTTCGAAGATGCTTTATGCAAAAATAAAAATTTGAAATACTATAAAATTTTCTTAAATTAATTTCTCTGTAAGGAGACAAAACTCTTAGATCATGTGACCTTTTCATAATAATGTCATGTTTATCCTTTCATAGATGAGAAAAAGGAAACAAAGTAAATAAAAAAAATAAGAAATAAAAAAATATTTTAAAAATAGAATAGTGTAACTATTATTAATTTTGTCAATTTTGGATTCATAAATTTCGTTTCCACTTAATTACTACATCACATTCAGGAAATAGCCCAATACAGAATTTTACATGATTTTAAACTATTATAAATTATTATAATTAAAATTTTTAAAAAAATGAAAAAATTCTTGTATTATTTATTGGAAAAATTTTATTTCTTCAGACAATACTGTCCTTGATATAACTTATCAACTATTTTCAGTTAGAATAGTGCAAGTTTGAAAAAAAAAACAAAAAAAACAGGTGAGTTAGATTCTCTAAGAAGTCCTACTTTTAACAAATAAAAAATTCAGGAAATAGAAAGGTTTTTTTGAGAATTTTCATGAAATTAAGCAAGTGGGGATGGGGTAAACATATTTACCAAAATTTTCTAAAAAAAAAAAAAAAAAATTCCCAAATCAATGTGTTTTTCAACAGAAAAAAACTCACAAAAAAGTCATGTAATTATTATGCCAACCCATAAACAAAACAAGATTTTAACCAAAATTTTGAACGTGTTAGAAAGGATTCAAAATTTTTTAAAAAAATGATCAAAAAATATTTGGTCTTTCATCTTAATAATAACAAACATTTTGACAATAAAACTTTATTTTTATCAAGTTTGTGGCCTTTTTCATTATGCTATTCATCTCCTACAGAAGGTTGTAAAGGAAAGCAAGAAGAAAGTACTAAACCTCAATTGTAAGAAGTCAGAATGTCTGGTTGTTAGCAAAAAGAACAGTCCAAGATCTGAACTACAAATTGTACAAACCAAAATCAAGTAAGTAAAAGAATTTAAAGATCTAGGAAGTGTTTTAACAGAGGACAGAAAGTGTGACACTGAAATCCAAAGGCACATTGGGATATCAAAAGATGCCTTCCAAAAGCTAACTGAAGTATTAAAAAACAGGAAAATCTTAGAAACAAAGAAAAGAGTACTGAATACGTAATATCATTCCTTCTATATGGCAGTGAATGTTGGACAGATGAAGACTTGAAGCAACAGAAATGTGGTTCTATAGATGGATGTTGAGAATACCAGAAATTGAATATGTGAGCAATGGTGAAGTTTAGAGAAAATGAAAACAAAAAACATTTATACTTAGAATCAAAAAGAAGGAATTGAAATAATGAGTACATAATCAGGAAAGAATGTTTAAGAATTTGATTCATTTGCAATGCTAACAATTCTTATCTTTGGAGAAACTTATTTCATTTTTTATTGAAAGAGGTTTTAATTTTATTGAAAGAGTTTAAAAACAAAAACATTTTATCCATTTATTGCCTTAATTTGTATCAAACTATAGACATTATTTTGAAATTGTCAATCACTAGATATTTGACAATAGATAAAAAGATTAACTCTGAGTTAGCTTGGATTTAAATAATTGTAAAAGAAATTTACTGACCCAAGCCATGAAATCAACAAAAAGCATTAATCACAATTGAAACAAAAAAAATTTTAAAAAGCAAATCACTTTCCTAGTCATACTTCATATTAGAAAAATAATAAAAAATGTCATTCAGGTTAAATTGAGTTTTCATGTTATTAATGCAGTGGTACCTTTATAATCTATAATACTGAAATTTATTTTCTGCTGTCAGCTTTGCTTTCATAAAAAGAAAAAAAAATTAGAAATCACTGACACTCCTTTTGACTACAAAAGTGTAAAACTGTCTACTCTCACTGTGACTTGACAATAATGTTCATTGGCTATGAGGACAAGTTAGGTTAGTTTGCGCATATATAATCATGATGATACAGTTAATGTTATGACCCTTGTCTTTTGTCCAGAGCAATGCTCTGTACTTTTGCTAGTGTTATAACTATAACCATCAAAATGACACTAGTCTGAATAGATAAATATAAAATCACTTCATAATCCACTAAAGATGATGATAATATATCAACTCCATCAACAACCATACAATAATTCATAAAAGACATTCTTATCATATATATAGTGAAAAAACAAATAGAGAGAAAATGTATGTATGACTATCCATTTCACACTTAGGCAATTCTCAGTTGCAGTCATGCATGTTTTGTCCATATTCAATTTTTTTTTTTTATGTTTATAGCAACTCTGCCTGCTTAACACTGACTGGTGTTTTCTAAGCAATACTAGATAATAGCAAATTTGTTACCATTAATAATAATAACAATCCTACCTGTGTAATAACAATGATACAAATATCTATTTACATCATATATATATATATATATATATATATATATATATATATATATATATATATATATATAAATGCGAAAGAGAAAGGGGGTAGGTAAGTACAACCACAGAAATATAATACCTAAGGTTTAAAATGATTTTAAAAAAAAGGAAAATGTTTCTTGAAGCTTTTATTTTAGTTTTAATTTCAAGCTAATAGATGAAATTTAATATTTTCAATAAGCAAAATACTTCTGTATTTCAAAACTAAGTTAGCTGGAAGCAGTTTTTTTTTTAAATTGCTAAAAATCGTTGATTTTAGCACTTTTTTTTTTAGCTATCTGCCATCACAATGTAATTATCTTTATTAAAAAAAGTCTTTCAAAAATAAAATATACTTTTCTGAAACTATATTTGAGGAATATTAACCGATTTAAAGTTTAATTAATCTGATTTGAAACAAATATTACTTACTTTAAGTTTAAAATATCTCAGAAATGTATCCTTTAACATGGTGGTAGCCATTTATTTAAGCTTTTGACAGACAGAAGTTGATCTAAATTTTTCTATGTTGGATATATCTATAAAAATTATTTGAGCAATATAATGTCAGCAACTTTTTTATATAATTTTTAACTATCCAGTAATCTTAAATATTTAGGAAAATATTCTCTGTAATTTAATGTTTTATTAAATTTTAGGGACTTTGGCTTTAAATGTACTATAGTTATCAAGCTTATTTTCTGATGTCATGTATGAATGCCATATTTACAAAATCAGCACATTTACACACAAAAAAAATATTTCAAAATTCTTTTTAACCCTTTCCCTGACAAATATCTTGGCAAAAATGTTTAATTTCCAGACAATTTTTTTATTTGTTTTTAATATAGTAACTAAAAAACTGAGACACCTTGAATTACCCAAGTGGTGGCTAACACCTCTACCAGATATATGTTGATAATTGAATTCATTTCAAGCTCAGAAGGGCATAAAAAGAATTAAGATCAACATATAAAGACGTCTGTAGCTGGTTTTTGAGCATTGTGTTTTTGACAACTTTATTTGTCGATGTCTGAAAAAGATACTTTTGGTAAAAATGTATAAACAGGTCTGTGCTGAGAAAGGGGTTAAAATATTGTGGGGGATAAATTATACTAAGCTTTCCTATTTATGATTAGTAAATATAATTTTTATTTAATAACAATATCACCTAAGCAGGACAAAGTAATACAGAAATTTAAAACTTTATGAATTATTCTAATTAAAAATTTTTAAAAATAAAAATAATTCTTGTAAAAATTTATCAAAAGATTTTTTTCTTAAGACAATAGTGTCCATAATATATTTTATTCATAAAAGTAATTAAAACTATTTTAATCATGTCTTAGTTTTATTACTTATTTTATTTTATGATTTAGAGAAAATTTTTGGTAAGCAGAGGTCCTGTTTTACAAAAAGAAATTGATGATTTAAATTATCCAAGGAGTTCTGCTTTTAACTAATGTAAACATTAAGCAGGTTAAAATTTAATTTCTCAAAATTTCCTAAAATTAAATAAGTGGGAGGCTAACAGTTGTAAATAAAAATTTCTAAAATAATTTAATTCATTTTTAAATAAGTCCTAAAAGTTTCATTAAAATCCTACAATTATTTCTTTTTTTCACAAAAAATTTGAAATCAATGTTTTTCACCAATTAAAAAAAAAAATTTTTATCCAAAATTTCAAATGTTCTAAAAAGGATAAAAAAAAAAAAATAATTTAATAGTCAAAATCCTTTAGTCTTTCCATGATTTTGATAAGACTTTGCTTTTATTAGGTTTGGGGTATTTTTTCATCATATTATGCTAATTTATTTAGCAAATCAGTGGAAGTACCTATATCTATCTGTGTGTGTGTGTGTGTGTGTGTGTATATATATAGCTAGTAAGCTAATATCTGATTCAGACATCTGCTCAGATATACTATTGTTTTTTCAAGATCCACAGAGCCAACCTTTAGTTTATACTGCACCTATGCTCAACAGACATTGATTAGTTTCTGGGAGATCAGTCATTGAACAAGGTCACTATGCTCAAAACGGTCAAGATGACTAGTGACTTCATGCTAACAACACAGCTGTCAATGGTTTATGAACAATTCCATCTTAATTTCCCCAACATGTGGCTAGGAGAAATCTGTGGTATGGTTTTCAGGCCTTGCTAATGGTGCTTGGAACTAATATATTATCAAAAGATCACCTCTTTGAAAAAAAAAAAAAAATCAACCATGGTGGGATTCAAACTCAGGTTCCATGGTCAGAATGCTATTGCACTAACCACATGGCTATATATATACACATATCTTGCACTTGAAAATGAACTTGTATGTCCATATCTGTGTGTAATCTTTAAGCGGTTATTTTTTTTTTTTCAAATCCAACATTATTTCTTTATTATTATAAATGTTATATTAGTGGATACACATGTATAAGAAGACATCACTGTTATCTTACCAGCCTAGAGATTTAAAGTCTTATAAACAAAAATGAGTCTCCTGACAGGAATTGAACCTTTTATTACCTTTTAATCTTGGAAACTACTTTCAAACCAAATGTGCTTTATCATTGAGCCACAAGAAGCCAACACAGTAAAGCAAATCCCAATTACCCTTCTTAAGAAATGCACATCTCTTGTTGGGACTTTTTGAAATCTATCTGCTAAATTTATATGCAGCCAATAAATATAAAATGTTTACAGTAATAAGAAATATCAGATTAAAACAAAATCCATTAATTGCTTAAAATTTACCTTGTGTATGTTTTAGGCAGCAAAATAAATTTAGCAGATATAGACTTTGAAAATTCACAATGAGAGATTTTCATTTCTTAAACATAATTAAATGTAGGTAGAAATGAAGTCATGTGGGTCACATGATGCCCACTTAGTGATGTCACTTCATAGTTTGATGAAAGTGGTCAGGAGTTAGACCGAACAGTTGCTTTTATAGGACGAAAACTAAATCTACCCCCCCACAGTCAGCACCCACATGATGCAGCTTACAAGCCCATAGTGCTGTTTTCCTATGGAAGTATATCTTCACCAGATATAGAATCTCTGGCTTGCAGTTCCTGTATCCAGGACTTACTGTTTCTCAGCTGAATCTGGAATCCTAAATATGGCTTCTCCAGAAACACAGAAGAATCTCCAGTAAACCCAATTCTTGTCAGGATTTATTATATGTAAGATATTTTATTTTATTGTCTCATTTTCACTGCTTGTTGTTGCATACATGATATAATTTCTCTGCATAGGATAAATATAAAAATGTATATATAATTTTGTGTATGACTTAGCAGCATAAAACTGTTTGAGAATCAAAAATATTTGTTATTCCTTTTCTTTCAATTATTCAATTCCATCCATGAAATAAGGTGTTTTTATATCAAGGATATAATAATATCCATAATGGGAGAATATTCATTTCTTCCACAGTGCACACATTATAAACTTTGTTTAGATAGTCATTGAGGACTCAATGATAAAGTACACTAGGTTTGAAAGTGGTTACCCAGATTAAAAAGAGTATACAGGTTCAATTCCTGTTGGGAGGTACATTTCCTTTAATAAGATTTATGATCTCTAGACCTGTAGACATTTTTACTAAGAAAACAAAGCTGTCTGCTTAAAAACATATACCAACAAAATATAATGTTTATATAGTAATAAGAAATAATGGTGGATTAAAAAAAAAAAACAAAAAAAAACACTGCTTAAAAATTACACACACACAAGTTGATTTTTAAGTATAAGATATAGTTTTACATCAAATAAACATTTGGAGAAATGCCTATCATATATAGGATCAAGATCCTATATCATTCATAAAGACCCCAAATCACAGGCTCCAAATTTAATACTACAACAATGCATTCTGATTGGCTGAAAAATATCAATTATGTGTCGTCAACTATGTCCAAAGGTACTGACCCTATTTTTGACCCAAGCAAAAATACATTTGTGCCTAAAATTCTGAAGCCTACCACATGATGCATATTGTGTATATTAACAGCACAAAATCCAGCAACTAACAGTGAGGTTTTGAAAATCCAACCCAGAGCTATACTGCATGTGTTACTACTGTTCATTTCAGACTATACATTAAAATTCTTTTAAGATTAAAACAGTCTGCATCACTCTTTCAACACAAGCTAACTAAAGTCAACAGACGGACTTTAGTTAGTTAAAACACAAAGTAAGTTCACTTCATTCACACACAATTTTCGTAAACCTCAAGCTGTTTAATTTCAACATAGACCAAATTACTGTATTACTATTATTATATTATCTCATGTTCACACATTATTCCACAACTCAAGATCTATCTAATCAGAACATTAGTAAAACTCAAATCCAAACATACAAAGACATTTGAATGTTTTAAACAACTTTTCGACAAATGTTTGTACCTTTTATTAAAAATTTATTTTTATTGTTATGCAAACACTCTTGTTTGGTTTGGTTTGTTTTACAACATATGAACCTCACTGGGTTATTTAATGCCGACAAAATTTTATTGCTGGTAATATTTTTTTTCCAAAAAATGTATTGCTGGGAATAATTTTTTACAAAGTATTTCTGGTATTAAAACGTATTTTTACACTTTCATAGTGTTTTTAACCGAGTCTTTGACTCCATCTTAGCGGTTAATTATTTGCCCATAGGTGATCACTCCGGATCAGGGTGGACCTGGGAACACCAGCAATTAAGAGGTGGTTCCACGCTCCTCAAAACCTCCTGATCAGATGGCCTTAGGACTCGTATGTAGTTTAGTGACATAGTCATACTCAGGATGGGCACTCTTGTATTGAATATTGTTATTTTCTTGTTCATTATTTTGTTACATTTGCAATACGTAGGTGGATTATTGACGTCTACGGATAAGCACACAAGACCTTCCCCTTACACATAGTTGTAATTAGTTCTGAACATGTGTGATTAATCACAAGAACTTTTCGCGGAATAATTGCACTGCGAAATTAGCACCCCTCTGCCCACTCCCTTAAAAAAATTAAATGACTTTTTTGCTTTTCAATAGTCTTGAAAAAATATTAATGATTTAACGAATATTAAAAATCAAGTTCTTGTTTTAAAGGTATATTTGGAAGGTTGAACAATAAAAAATCTGGCATAGTGAAATAATTCAATTGTGAATACTTGGCTTAACTCAGATGATGAAAGAAGGGCCATGATCGCCTACGTCCTGAAGAAACACGGCACATAAAAGAAGGGGGGGGAGGAAAATGACTTCATTAGCTATGAAAATTTACCTTGATTAGTGAAACTAGAACCTCAGTCAAAACTTGAGGAAATACAGTTAAAAAAAAAAAACTGTAAGACACTTTTCAAAATAAATGAAGGAAGAGAAAAAGAGAACTTATCAATTTTAGAATTAGCTAAAAAACAGCAAAAAAACAATTTATTCTCTTTTACTGTGAAAGAAATTTTTTTTAAGCAGTCTCTCTTTATAAATTTTATTCACGCAATTGCAGCCTCCCTGTTTTTTATTTGATTTTCATTCAATTGTGTATCACCGATTGAAGTTTAGTTTTTACACGTTTAAAGAAAAAGAAAGGTCCTTTGGAAGAAAAGTAAGAGGGGAAAAAAATGAAAAAAAAAAAAAAATCGGAACCTAAAAGAATAGTAGATACGGTTGCTTTAGTCTTAATTTTTTGAAAAATAAAATACAACTTTTTATTTTTTTATTTTTATTAGGACTGCAAAGGGAGAAAAATCAATTTTTGATATTAAAAATGAGATTTTTTTGTAATTTTTTATCTATTATTTATGATTTAATTAATAATGCGACATTTTAAATTTTAAAAGCCTTTCTTTTTTGTTAAACTTTAATTTAACAAGCCTTTCTTTGAATTAAAGAAAGGCTTATTTTAAGAATAAATTAAATAGTTTATTTATTCTTTCTAAAGGTGCACCACTAGGATTTTGTTTAAAAAAAAAAAAAAAAAAAAAAACCTTTAAGATAAATATACAAAGATATTGGGAAAATTATTCTGAAACTATTCTTAAAAATTGAAATAATTAAAATATTTCACTACTACAGTTACACGGCCATCGATGGGTTATTAACTACGAGTGCGCAGACTCGTAACCATTTCTGCTTTTCAGCTGAAATATTTTGCACTATGTAAAACTTTTTCTGATTGCTCTACCTCACGTGTATAAAAGCTAAGATCTTATTTTGAAAATAAAATAGTTTGCTTCCTAAATTTTTCAGTGAAAATCTTATTTCTTTAACTTAATCATTTTAAACCAAAAACTCATATATTGATATTGATTGAATTTTTTTTTACATGTATTTTAATTTTATTTTTAAGACATTTTTCAACTTTTCATGTGACAGAATGTTTTCACTGAGTGTTTAACTTTTTTGAAGTAATGATTAAAAATAATTTTTAAAAAAAGCTTACAAAAATAATTTTTTTTTTTTGTTTTATTGCGGGCTACCATACTTACAAACGAAAGTAATTCAATCTACGGGGTGGCCCGAAAGTCTTGTCACTCCAAAAGTATAACAATAGAAGAACAAGTAATACAAAAAGCATATGTACTGGATTCAGTTTATTCACTTTCATTGACGCTGTCACACATCGAGGTCTGTATGAACACCATCATTTTCGTGTCACAAAAAATGATACGGCGCTATGTCCTCCTGTGTGATATCTTTTACGAAGCTGTGCTTTGTTGATGGTTTCAAAGGCTCTCCGAACGGCGCCCTTCAACTGATGGGTATTATTCTGGTATTGTTTATGTGAAACTCTCTCTCCTTGATAATAATCCCATAGATCGTTGAAACAGAAAATTATATGTAAGGGTGACAAGACTTTCGGACCACCAGGTAGTTCTTAGAGACTAGAGCTGTCAACATGATTGTGTCGCTGTCGTCAGGCCTGACTTAGGCGATCCGTTGATTAATTGTTATAAAATTACATTTTTCAGACGTTTTTTTTTTTTAATAAAATTTAGCAATTTCATTTTTTTTTTTTGAGTAGTTGAATCGATTAAAGTTTCACTTTCAAGTAATTATTTCCCATATAAAATTGTCTTGATGTTACGATTATTTTCATTTTTAAAACAATTTCTATTTGTTTACATTTTTTACTTTATCGAGTTTCTGTCAATCACTTTAGCAGCCATTGTGATTTTTGCTGATTCAAGATAATGTTGATTTCGTAGCCGTTTAATTAAAAAACTATTATTAATTAAGACTAAAAGTGTTTGTTTTTTTTGTTTTTGCATGACGGAAATTTCAGCTCTTTTGTTTGGTGTAAAACTTAAAAGTAAAAAAAAATGTAAGAGCTCACTTTTTTTTCGACAAGACGAATAAGATTTTTTTGTTAGAGATACCTAGATAAAAATTGTCGGATTAAAAAAAACCTTAATTAAAAAAAAATGTTACCTAAACACACAAAAAACATTTACTGTTGAGTGTTGATGTCCATTTCTCAAAATAAATTTCTAAAATCTCGCATGTGTGGTCAAGAGACATGATACATTTACGAACTAGAATTTTAAAAACATTGAATTAATAATTAATAATAATAATTGTCAAGAAAATTACATAAAAATAAATAAAAAATGGTAAAGGAAAGCCAAAACAAAAAACTTGTTTTCTTCACAGTTGAGTTGACTAGTTTTTTTATTTTGGTGAATAAAGTCCTCTAGTTGATTTTTTATTTATTTATTTTTCTACATTAGATTAAAACAAGTTTAAAAACTTTGAACATATTCGGAATGTTTTTTTTAACCATGAAAAAAATGTGTTACAGTGTAACCCGGATATAAGAGAGATTTTATCTGGTCCCAAATTAGAGCCACACTTATCTAAACAAAAACAGACCAAACCCGGATACAAGAGAAACCCGGATACAAGAGAAACCCGGATACAAGAGACTTATTCTCCGGTCCCGACAACTCTCTTATATCCGGGTTACAGTGTACCAAAGTTTTTAATTAAAAAAGGCCTTTTTAATTTTAATTCTATTTTTTGTTGGAATTAAAAAACTAAAGTAAAATAAAAATATTATTACAATTAAATATTTACAGTTACTTCTTTAATTTTTTTTTTCTTTACTAAAATAAAATTATGTTGATATTCGAAATAAATAATTATGTTACATAGTTACAAATGAAATTAAAATCCAAAATCGTTTATCTCAAATTGGATTTTTCTCCTCGATCAAGCAGTTTGGAGTCAACTTTTTCATCATCAATAAAATTAAAAAAGTTGGTTACATGAACACTAACACATCGCGACAAATGATCACAACTATTTAAAAACTTAAAAAGTTACGTTTGACTACAGTACACAAGAAAACAAAAGAATTATCTTGACAAATAACAGTAACACTAACAGTTTTAATAAGGACCTGTGTGTGTGTGTGTGTGTGTGTGTGTGTGTGTGTGTGTGTGTGTGTGTGTGTGTGTGTGTGTGTGTGAATTTGTTCATTGACGTCATCATAATTCGCGGAAATTTCGTTTTGTAAGTTTCTCACATCAGCCAACAATCCGCTAAGAATATTTTAAAAATTTGCTAACTGCCATTTTTCGTTTTTATTTTATATTTCTATAATATATAAAAATAAAATCATTTATTACACCGAATTTTACGATGGACTTATCACTTACCGCATGTTTGTGGGGTCTAAAAGTGTTCAAAAGAGCACACATCGATTTCAAATCAGCACCCCTATTTTACGGGCAGGGATGCTGAAAAATTATCGGCCTGACTAACATCCGCAAACCATCAAAATTTGGAAGTGGAGAATGGGAAGAATGTTTCTTTGATCGGGCCAATAACTTTTTTAAGTTTTCAGTAGTCCCTCGTAAAAATGAAGATGTTTACAATTCAAACACTACAAACACGTGCACTAAAAAGTTTGAGACAAAACTTTAAAAATATAATTTATTTTTGCTTAATTTTTCTTTTGTGTAAGTCGTCACAGTTGTATTATTTCCCGATATTTTTCGCTGTCCTGGCTAAGTAGCAAAACAATTCACTTGGCTTCGTTCAACTTTCTTTTAGTTAGAAGTTGAACTTTCTGTAGTATTGCTACAACATTTTTTAGTTGATCTTTTAGTGCCCGTATGAATGAATTTTTTTTTATTGAAATCGGATAATTAGTTGAAATTTAGTTCTGTTAGTAGTACATTTTTAAAAAGTCTGAATGTTTAAATTATATCACTTCTATTCTTTACAATGTTTGTAAACAAATTTTCAACTCCAACACGAAAATAAAATTTAATATCTCCAGTTCTGTTAACTGGACGCAAATATTTTTTTTTTATTATTAATTTTTTTTTCTCCAATCTTATTACGAATGACACAAACAAAGATAATGACGATATAATTACGTTTTATGCAAGTTTTTAGGGTTTCTTTTTTGTCAAGAGTGCGTGGAAGTTTAAATGCCGAAAGAAAATATTTTCGTGGACAAAGATCGAAATTAACACTCACGTAAAAAAGTGTTACTGTTTTAGTATTCATGTTTTAATTTCACTTGAACACTTCATCATATAAAAATGTTTTTTTTAATGGCATTAAAATTAATAACAGTTTTTTAAGTACTCTTTGATCGTCGTGGTTGTTTCCCTCAATCTGCATCATTGACATTTTCATTGTACGCATTTTTCAAAACTTTCATAAACTTTATAGGAATTATAAATTATTTGTTTTTAAACATCTTTAATTTGCACTACTACAGGATTGTTACTTATTTCGGTGTAAGAAGTCAAGTGCTCGGTGACATCTCAAAGTCAAACAGAATTATGCAAAAAATTCAACGTGGAACGAACAATTTCATTATTAACTTTAAGTAACAAAAGATTGAACTTGAAACATAATTACTTAATGCAAAGCTTTAAAAACATTGAAATTCTTTGCAATTGCATGGACCACGTTGTTTCAATTATTTGCTTCTTTTTTTTAACTTTTAGTGGTTGAGAAAGAAAAATGTAAATACTTTTCTTTGTTTAAAAAAGAATACACAAAAACAGCTTATTAATTAAAGGCATCTAAAAGACATCAATATTGTCAACAAATTGAACATGTTCTTGCAATATGAAGCAGAGTAAAAAAAGTGTTTTTCGCAAAGTAAGAGACCGGCTAGTCTAGACCATCAAAAGTTCAAAAATCAAAACGTATAAGTGAAATTAAATTAATAAAAAATAGCTAACACCCTAGACTAGGAGCATCATTTAATTATGAATCAACGAAGAAATACAGAATTTTTTTTAAAAATAAAAATTGAAAGTGAAAAACAAAATAAAAATAAAACTTTCCAACGTCCGCTAGGCCAATAATTTCACTTGATTTTTTTTTTTTAAAGTTTACTGTTTAACAAATAATGGGTGTTGATGTAATTTGTAATGATTGCATTGTAATCATTCATTTTTTTTTTTTTTTTGTACCCATTTACGAAATCTACTTGATATTTCTCGTACTTTGTTTGGTGTGCTATTCTGAAGAGGATGTAAGAAAGAAAGCACATTATGTAACTAAGACGGAAAGGATAGGAAATAAAACTAAAAGTTTACCATATCAATTCATGGAAAGATAAAATAAAAGTAAAACTACCAACCATCTAGGAAATGTAAATATAATTCGGAGAAAAGGCTGACAATCATCTCGATAAGAAAAAATAATACATAATGAATGATGAAATTGGCAAGCCGCAAGAGTTTGTTTTCTTTTCTTTAGCAAATGAATTCGTGTTTTCACTGTTTTGTCATAATTTGTCACTTAATTTTAAATTAGGTTTTCATTTTTCAACTTCGAAACTGAAAATTCTACGAGTTTTAAACTAAAACTGGTATTCGTTATTATTCAATATATCCGCGGATGAAATAGAAAATAAAAGATACAGATTTTAAGTGCTAATAAGAAAAGGAAAAATAGAATGAAATGAAACAGAAAGGTGAATGACAATCAGATCAAGAAAAATGAGCGAATAACTTTGACGATGAAGTCAAGTGTGTGACGTTGCAGTAAGATTTATAAATTTGAAAGGTTTATAACTATATAATTGATTTCTTACCTTGTATGAATCTGTAACCAAGATAATGTTGTCTACAACTCCAGGTGAAATAGAAACGTTATTGTCAGACATGATTACAACAAAAATAAACACCTATTATTTGGTCATATAGATGTACAAGCATGCGTTTCGAACAACAGCAACAGCAAAACTGAAAAACAAGCTTTGCAGAAAAATTAGAAGGTGTGGCTTTACGAATAAAATCGACGAATCAAATATTATTTTACATTGGAAAGTTGGAATCCAGTTGCAGAGTGTCACCAATCAGTTGCGTTTTTAGAGAACATCTATACTTCGCGGTTCATATAGATTTCCTTTCACTTTTGTCGGGATAAATCGTTATCAATTTAGAGAGCCATTCGTTAAAACTGTTTTTATCTATGTATGTAAAAAGATTGCTATAAAAATTAAATTTTATTTCGTCATTTATGCAACTATCACGAAACACGTGACTGTGTATGCAGGTACAGTGCTAGGTACCGCCACGAACTTTCTAAAAAAAAAAAAACGCATTTTAAAACCATTTTTAGCACGATTTTCGTCACTCATCGAAAAACCATCGTATACGAAAAGAAATGTAAACAACAAATCTAAAATCCAATATTTACCCTAAAGATGTGTTTCGAAGTTTATTAGTAAATAAGGATTAATTAATTTTTTTGATTACCTGTATTTTAAAAAGTCATGCATATCTTTTTTTACTTTGAACCAAACAGAAGGAAATAACGTTTTATTATTTTTTTATTATTATTATTATTATTATTATTATTATTATTTACGCTCAGTAAATAGTCGCTCTCTAGAGCGGAGTAATGGATAGCGGCTCGGATTGAGGAGCAGCCAAGTTCGAATTCCAGTCGCGCAAATCCATTACTTACCTTGTGAAAGGTATGAATTCTCTCCCCCCCCCCCCACAGCTATGGGTAAATAGCAGGACAGACCGGGTTCCTGGATGGCAACTGGTCTACTGCGGGAAAATCTGCCTCGTCAGTCATGTATCGAAAGATACACAATCGCCTAAGCGTGTATCATGTATGGCACATAACTGACTGAGTCTGGATAAAATAACTCCACCCTGTCCTAAAAATCGCGAAAAAAAAGTAAATAAAGCTTAAATACGGAAGACCAAATCGAGAATTTATCTGAAATAAATAACTTATTTCTGTTTAAAAATAAATTTTCTTTAACGTAACTTTGTACGATAACCAATAGTTTTTAAGAAAATTTTAAAACTTATAATGAACAGATTTGAAAACATTATGGTGCTACCAAAAACAAAAATAGCATAATTCACTAATTGTAAATAATTTATGTTAGATTAAAACATTTTAAATGTGAAAAGAAAAACATTTATTCTAAGAATCAATTTTGTAAAAATTACAGTAAATAAACAAAGTATTTTTTTTATGAGAATGAAATAGTTATGTAACTCGTAATTCTGAAAATTTTCTTCGTGACAAGTGGAATAAATTATGCAGCAAAAATAAGACAAAGATTTAAAAATAATAAAAAACTTAAAAGAACAACTTACGTTTAATTACTGTGTAGTTTAGTAAATAATTTAATTTTTAACCAATCACATATCTTTAATGTAAAACCAAGTTTCCCCGCGGTTCTGTGGGAGCCTATCACTTTTCCTTAAATAGGGAGACTTTTTGCAAGTTGCCAGTAAGATGCCAGCCATCAACACAAATCTACGATCTTGCTCATCACACTTTAATGCACACACAGACACAGAATTTTGTAACTACAAACTTACATTTTCTCTCTGTAACTTTCGCCAAGTACAATCAACCAGAACTTTGTTGATTCAAACCAGTTTATTCACAACACATTTCAAGCAATTGTATTCTTGGTGTTATTCATTCTTCACATGCAAACTTTGCTCTAACAATTATTTCAGAACATTGATCTCACAAGAGAACTTTCTTCAAATGGTTGATTACAATCAGTCTACAGTCAAAGGGAAAAAATCTTCCTTCTCTTTAATCTACATTGTGAATATGATTTTATTTCATGCTTCTTGTTGTATTTTATTCTATATATTTGTTGGTTAACAAATTGGAGTTGTTGTTATTATTTCTTGAATCCTGTACATGGAAGAATCATTAATATAAATAGTAGTCGTACCTATATATTTGGTGTTCCTGCTACATTTAGTGAATTGACGCTATATTTGGTACGTACACTACAAAAGCACCAATTCTCAAAACAAAATTATTTTTTGAGTTTTATTGAATTATCTGTGGTAAGATACAGGACAAATTTTCTATATGTTCAAAATTGATATTGCATAAAATTTTTTTACTCAAATAATATCTTAAGGACTTTTTCTTAAAAAGTACACACAGGATATTGAAAAAAATTGGGGAGTGGGGTTGAAACATACTCCTCCAATATTTCCCCAAAGTGTTTTTTAATAAAATAATATTCTGTAAAAAAATTAATTCATTAATGAATAAGTACTGAAAATATTGTTTGAATCGGATAATTCCCTGATTTTTGGCAAATATTTTAAAATAGAAGAAGCAATTTTTTGCTTTCATTTTGAAAAAAAGCATCCATTTTGTTTTGGTGGTACCTAACAATTACACAGTTATGAAACACAAGAGAAATAATAATACAATAACTTCACAATGCTTTCATTTTAGAAGAAGAGGAATTGACAGATTTCAAAAAAGTTCATATTGTTTCAAATAGAAGGTGGAATAATTGTAGTTATTGTCTACTCTTAATTCTTAATCTAAAAAAAGTACAGTGAAATAAGCTAATGGAAACTTATAACAAATATATTGTAGATGCATATATGAGTCAAGAAATGTTTTCAAAGTTTAATAAAGAAATTTTGAGTTCAAGGGCAAAGGATGCTCTTGAAGATCGTGGAACTTGAATGCTGATGAATTACTGGACGTTTGAAACAAAATCCAGTGTAAAAGTAAACATAAATCAGTTGACATGTATATAAGCCTCATGAAAAATTCAGAAGAAAATGATTTCCTATAATAAACATACAGAAACAATATTCAATATTTTAACACTTCTCTCCAGGAAGAAAAAATAACTTTTGGGCAAGATAGTCACTGCTTTTGACAAATGGATTTATTATGAGAAATGAAAATTAAGAAAATCATGGCTAATATCAAGACAACCTTCAAAATTGCAACCTAAATATATTTTACTGCAGAAAAAAGGTTATTCTTTTTAGTATTCAGAAAGTCTTTGTGAGTTGCTATAACTTGGAAAAACTTACTGTGTAGTGCTAAAATGAGCAACTGGTTTGATTGAATGCTGTTCTCATGTTGCAAATGTGTTGCAATAAATGCACATAGAGCTTGGATGATAATTTCTTTGATGTGCAGTGTATTCTTCAGGACTGCCACTTTCAAATCTTCACTTGTTTCACTCTATATAACAATTCCTTGTTCAGTTTGTGATTTCAACAAGTTCAAAATATCAACGAATGAAATATAGAATTTATTTGAAAATTGGTATAAGATCATAGAAAACCAAGGAAAATAGTGTGAGGATTAAATAATGTTGCTATGAATTTATATCAATAAGAAAATTTGTCAAAAACTGCTAGAAAATTTTTACATGAATTCATTAATATTCAATCCTTTCTTATAGTGAAATATTCTATGTAGCTTCTTGCATCATCAAAGTAACAAAATTTTTCATAAAACATCTGGCATCACCTTCGTATTTTGAGAAAAATTGTAGATAACTTTTTCTTACTGAATAAAACAATAAATTGATTCCTTAGAACTGGAATTAATTATTTAAATTATTGAAGTACATGTTAACATTTCTAATATAAGCAATTTAAAAAGTTTCAGTAGTAATAAATAGTTTAATAATAAAAATTAATATCAAATTAAAAAAAAACATACATTTAATTAAAATAAACTTTAAAAATAAGACAAAAAAGATCAGCTATCATGCAGCTGCTACACATTGCAGTAGAATGAAATGTTTTTAATCTCAATATACTACTTCTAAATAAATAAATGGCAAATTCTGTCTGTCCATCTGTATGTCCAAACCATCTCTAACTCAAGCCACACTTGCTATACATATTATACCTTTCTGGGATCAGGATGATCCTGGAATTGAAAATCTGCTCTTCATCTGGTCCTTGAGCATCCAGCATTGGAATTTGTGTCTGGATGAGGAGGGAATGGTTAAAAATTCAAATTTTAAAATAACTGAAAAAAAAATTAGTGATTTTAAAAGTTTTTAATTTATATTGAGTTTAAAGTAACATAAAACTTTGTGAATTAAAAAAAAATTGTTTTTAATTCAGTTTAAAATATCTTCAAAACTTTGCAAATTGAGGAAATCAATTTTATTTCTTCAAAATGTCAAGCAATCCAAGTAAAAGTGAGAGGCTTTAAAGTTCCACAATGTTTGGGGTTTGAAGAACTCAACTCAATTGAAGTACCATGGAATTTGTGATTTGAAGAACTCAATTTTCAACCTGAATTGGAATTTTGGCCCAAATTGCTCTTTTGGCCAGAATTGGACTTGTAGTCCAAATCATAGTTAAAGTGAGGTTTTGATGTTCCATGGGGTGAATTGAGGAATTCAAAGTTATTTATTCAAAATTATCATGACTATTTTTTAAGCTAGACCAGAGGTCCCTTTAGATTTGGGTCGGAGTCTTAATTAGCCCTCTG
>OZ010597.1:66882701-66977701 GCA_963932145.1 Acanthosepion lycidas | reverse complement strand
ATATATATATATACTATATATATATACACTATATATATATATATATATATATACTATATATATATATATATATATACTATATATATATACACTATATATATATATATATACACTATATATATATATATATATACTATATATATACTATATATATATATATACTATATATATATATACACTATATATATATATATATATATATACTATATATATATATACACTATATATATATATATATATACTATATATATATATACACTATATATATATTATATATACTATATATATATATACACTATATATATATATATATATATATACTATATATATATATATACACTATATATATATATACACTATATATATATACACTATATATATATATACACTATATATATACACTATATATATATATACACTATATATATATATATACTATATATATATATATACTATATATATATATATATACTATATATATATATATATATATATACACTATCTATATATATATATATATACTATATATATATATATATATACACTATCTATATATATATATATATATATATACAAAAATTGTATTTTAAACTTTTTGTTTTGAAGCATATTCATTTTTTTTTTTGCAATGAAATCTTACTTTTAAATAATATTATATATTTATATACATCATTAGACAGTCCATTTGTATATTTACATATATTCAATCCTTGATATTGAGCACATTCTCCTTTAAATGTTGCATATTTGAAAACTTTATCACAGCGTGTTTATAAATATGTATAATGTACATCCTTCGTCAAGTTTCAATTCAAGCTGAATTTTCCTTCTCATTATTTGAGAAGTCTAATTTTTCTTGGTTTTAATAACAGAAAAATGATGAATCAATCATAATCTCTTAATTTTCTTTAACTGCCATCAAGTAACTTCATTTTTATTATAGAACTAAAATTGCCGAGTCCACTTCTATAACAATGCTGAAGATGAATGGATCAATGTTTCCTTCATCAACAAAAACAAATTCTATAAGTTTATATTTTATTGCTTTTAGAGTTTTGCAAAAGTTCAAATAGCCAAATAGAAAACATTAAGAATCTGGATGGATAAACAAAAGAAAATTATGAAGAAAAAATAGCAAAAACATTTTTTTGTCAAGATGTAGTTTGAAATGCATTTAATTTTCAAATTACAACATCAATATTATTTTAGAAGAATATAAAAGCATTCATATAAAGAAATACAGAGGTCAGAATGAAAATAAGTTGAATATGGAGAGGTCTTGTCCAGTTACGGGATGGCGCTGACAATTCCAAGCAAGTAAACATTTTTAAATAAGTGAATTAGAAATGAATAAGAAGAGTTACAGAGTAGTTATTGATATGAAAAATCAATAGATAATTTGAATTTTGACTGTGTGTTTGCTTGTATATTTTCGTATTAATGCCCTTGAGAAAAGCATGACTCCATTGCTCCCTGCACTCTGTCCCATCACCAAATATCTTGACAAAATGTTTTATCACTGGCATGCTATAAATGGTGAACACCTGGACAAATCATTAGCAGAAAAAGCTGTTAGCTTCATAATCATAGGGGGTCAAAAACTTCTGTACCCCTATCATGCTTGTCTTACAGAAAAAATTTTTACCCTGGAAAAGAATAAGAGTATGCAAGAGGGAAAATACCTGAAAGACTATAAATTGAATCATACATCCAATGATGTGTTTCATGGAGAAAAAAAAAAATTAAATTAAGTTGGATCAAAAGTTTTTTTTTGTTTTTTTGTTTTTTTTAAATAAATGGATATTTAGGATTTAGATAAAGTGTTTTTTTTAGCCTGTTTGTTGTCTTGCAGTTTATCCTTTTTAGGATAGACAAAGGTTTTTTTTTGGTTATTAAATGAGAAATTAATATATTACTCAGAAGAAGAAGAAAAGAAGAAAAAAGTCTTCTTAAGAAGAAAAAAGTCTGCTCAAAGAATTTCTGAAAAAATCATCAGAAGCATATAGACACTTTACCTACCATTTTAAAAGATAGTTGAGATCAGCTATTTATTAATATGTACTGACACAGCATAGTAGATGAAAAAAAATAAACCCAACTGTATATCAGATTTTAAACTTATTTTCAGTAATGAAAAATATGAATGCATCATTATTTTTTAATTGCTGAAAAAGTTTAACATTTAACATTTAGATCAATGTAATAATAACTTTGTTTTTTAGGCCTCAAAGGAAACATGGTTGTAGCTAAGAAATCAAGTATAAATAAGTATGTATTGCACTAATAGGAAACAGATCAAGTGTTTGACTAAAGGGCTCAGGTTAGCAAAAGCCTATGGTAAAAACATGAATTTGTATCACATTTTGTTTTAAGTGGGGATGAAAAATAAATACCTAGGTATGAATATCAATGTTAATTTCAAAGGAACCTTTTCAACTGTGAAAATATAGAAAAACTCAAAGACTGTGATTGAAAAAAAAGATTCTGAAGCAATCACTTCGTTAGTTTTTCACATAAGGTGTAGATTTGTTAGGCACAAAATGGTTTTCTTTAAATCAAGGCAAAAAGTGTCACAAGAGAAGGGGGAGATAATTGTGTATTGAGACATTATTAGCAATTGAAAGAATTAATATTTGCATATGTTTGCCATATTTATTTCAGCCTTCTAATATTTTTGCAAGAATTCAATAAATGAATTAAAAAGATTTCTTTTGAAGATCAGCTAACATAAAACTAATTTTTAATAAAATTCTCTCATAGTGGAAAAATTAGGCACTAAGTCTATAAATAAGACAAATATGAAATTAATTAATTCATAAAACTGATTTATATTCATTGCTATTTAATACGCTAAATTTAGTTGGACTTGTACTACCTAAAAAAAAAAAATCTCTGAAATTGAAAATTAACAAATATCTTTGAGTTTATGTTAAATTAGATACTGGTGTGTTAAGCAAATTTCAAGACTTGTTTATTTTTGTTACAGCCATAAATTCCTCAATCTGCATAAAACATGAGAAAAAAAAAGTCTTCCAGTAGAAAACCTGAGTGATAAGTTATAAAAATTGAAACTCACAAGTTCTTCTTGTGACCAAATATGAGCCAGTGTATTTTCTGAACCAGTAAAACTTAGAGGTAAATAAAATAAAAAAAAATAAAAAATAAATTTCAGAAATTTAAAAAGGAATTTCTTTATTAAATAAGTATAAAAATTTTTTATTAAAATCTAATAATTATTTGACTTTGGAAGATTTTTTTAGAAACAAGAGGTTTTCATGTTAAACAAAAAAAATGTAATGCAAATCATGAATTTGTTTTTCTGTTTACAAGCACAGACAAAACAACCTTTTACACTATCATTTTTAATAAATTAATATCTACTTCTAGAGTGGGTATACTATTTTTGTATCAATTTTCTTTGGCACAAATATTCTGATGCTAAAACTAATTTTTATACAAGTTTACACCCCTCAAACACAGACACTTTCAGGTGTTATTTTCCTATGAAAACTTTTGTTCATACCTAAATGACAGCCAGATTGAAAATACTGTCCTAAACCACTGAAAATGAATTCCAGAATTAATGAAATTCAAGCAATACTACAGAATGTTTTATTGAACTTTTGATTGTAAATAACTACAATTTTAGCCAGTGGGATTACTATGTTCTATATATAAAATGTCCAAGAATTTATATTTAAGATTTTTAGCTACATAACACTTTAAAAACTGTCAGTCAAAATTGAGTTAGTTGCAAAGAAATATAATCTTTTGTTAACTATTTTTATTATCATATCTAACCCTGTGGAAATATACTTCTTTCGCTGCCATTTACATGCATGCATACACTCAAATAAATGTGGGTTTTAGCCTAACCCTAAAAAGTGAGTAGAGTGTGCTTGAATTTTGATGAATGAAACTTAGCATATCAAAACAAATTTGCTAAGAATAAAAATAAAGTAAACTTTGCTCTAATCTCAAATTGTATTTTTGCATAGAAAATTATGAGCTTTTTGCATTAAAACATAACCACACAAAAAATTATATGAGGAAATAAGGATATACTATCATTTGAAAAATGAAGATTTAAAAAAATATATATCATAAGCTTTAACAGAAAATTGTCTCATTGTACATTATTAAAGAACACACCTTTTTTGGCAAAGATAAAGATTGCAGATTACCAATGAAAACAAATTTCTACCTCACTTTAAACATTCAAAATCATTTTTCTTAAAATAACTCATGGTCCCATAACCAGACAAATTCAGCAAAAAATATTATGAAAGATTATAATCATATATATATATATATATATATATATATATATATAATCATATATATATATATATATATATATATATACACACAGTGTGAATGCATATGTTAACTTTCTTTTTAAATTATAAATGTAAATTTTAAGATAAGAGAAAAAAAAACACATTTATGAGCAAACAGTTGATAAGCTCCAAAATGATGTATCTTACAACAAATTAATGTAACTATTTTTTACAATAACAAAAAATTAAAAACTATTTCTTTATCTAGTTTATCTCAAATTGGATACATGTAGCCTGGCATAATTAGCATAATTAACATATACAGATTATTTGAAACCAATGATTTCTGTTCAGAAACAATTATAATACAAAGATTTTTTTTCAGATATTAAAGACCTATTTTTTTTTGTCACTGGCCTTTCTCAAGTCAGTCAAATTTGATAACTTCTAGAGAATTTTGAACAAAAGCCTTTATTCTATTTACTCAGCTTCCATTTCTTGTGCACTTCAATCCCCGGGCTAAGGCAGTAGACAATGAAAAGATTATGATAACTATGAATTATCCTTAAGCAATTTTATAAAATGAGATGTAAAAAGTTCAAGTGGGTATAAAATCATGTATAAGAAAAAGTTTTCTGTTTAGGATTTCAGAAAACTTGGCAAGAGATACACTGATGTTGTTGTTGTAGATACAAAACTTTCTATAAAATACAAAAGTAATAAATATGGGCCAGTAGAAGAAAATCTGTAAATTTTACTGTTAAACTTCACAAATTAAAATAGCAGTATTTAGATGAAGTCTGGAAAAAAGGCTGTTTTAAGTAAATTTTGAGATTAGACTTTATTTATAATGAAATTTTTTTTTTCTTTTTTTAAATTGCTGTCTAAACCTCATCATTTTTTCCTTTGTCTTCATAACTTGTGCGTTTTACTGAGCTGATGACATATCAAGAGAGAAGCTAATTTTGTTACAAGGAGCAGTTTAAAATAAACAGTCTATAATAACCAATTTATAAAATAAATCTACAGAAGGTCAGAAAAAAGAAAATTTGGGGTTAGCAACAATGAACAAAAAAGAGAGAAAATGTAAAATATAAAAAACATTCAGAATCTAAATTTTCTTTTTTTACTTGTATAAAGAAGTAACAAAATATTTAGGTAATCAATATTTGATTACGATGTTAGTATTTTGATGTTCATTTCCACTATTCTTAAAACATAATATTGATCACCTACAAACATTTTCTTTTCAAATTACTTTCATATTTTGTATCTTAAAACTATCAACAAGCACAAATTTTTAATAAATTCCTCTCAAATACATCTTGTTTAGAACTCATGAAAAAACCCAAAAAAACAAAGTAAACAAGTTTACTGCTTGTAGAACTTTATGCTAAAACAGCCTCTATAAAGATAACAGGAATACAGATCAAAACAACCCATTGCGAAATACACAATTTTAACTAAATTATTATTACTTAGGGAAATTGAAATTTTAAATGATTCTATACATTTAACTGCTGTTGAACTTATTTCATATATACAGTGAAATTGGGTTTAAAGTGCAAATGTTTTCAATTTATTTGAAAAAGTATATTAATCTTTATTAATTTTTAATAAGTTTTAGTCAGTTAGCTTTCTAACTTATTTGTTGAATGCAGTTATCTGGTAAATGTCAGATGCAACTGTTTATTTTTAAATTCACAAGAGCATATTCTTGAGATGTTCATTTTGAAACCTAATAAAAAGCAAGTATCTTCAGACACTAATCTAAATAAATCACAAAGTCATATTAATGTGCCCATTCTTGGAAATGGTTGAAGAATGAATAAAGAGAAAAAAATTGCATCCAAAAATTCCCAGAAAAACAAGCATAACTGGCACCCATGAAATGTGGAATGTATATAAAAGTGTAGGAAGAAATTTGGTCAATTGCTGTAGCTTTATATATATATATATATATATATATATATAACTTTTAATTATACTGGAAATGAATTGAAAATAAAATTAATAGCAATAAAGAAAAACTTATAAAAAAAAATCACAATATTAATCCTATTAGAAAATTAAAAAAAGAAAAAAATGTATGTCAAATTTATTTAATAATGCTATTGACTGCTGTAATGGATAAACAGAAAATGTCTCCCATGCCAGGAAGTGATTTTCAAAGTATTCTTTTAAAAGATATTAATCTGTATATTTTTTTCTATAAAAGAAAAAAAAACTAATGCTGCTGCAAGCTTAAAACATTGCATAAATTCCTTAAAATTTTCCTTCAAGAAATGAAAATATATCAGTGCAAGGCTTTGAATGAAAAAAAAAAAAAAAAAAGATTTATTTACCAATTCACAACCATAAATTCTGTATTTTTCTAATAATTTTTTTTAGCCCTACACTGACCTAAACTGGAAACACTATCAATATGTTAAAGATACTAGACTAACCTTTATAAAATAAAAATTGGTAGTAAATAAGTTTGTCATTTTCTCACACTTCATAAAGATAAAAAGCCCGAATTTAAATCTAAAAACAATTACCAAAACAAAACCCCTAACAATAGAATAAAGTTTTAATATTTAAACACTTTATTCTTAAAACACTGCTATCATGTATATTGTAGGTATATAATAAAATCAACAAAACTTATGCAGAGATATCACTGTTACAGAATAATTTGAATCAATACCATAAGCTCCCTGTACACTTTGGTTCTGATGAAACTCTGAAATTAAGTATTTTCATTATTCCACACTGTTTGGACTATTAATTTGATCTTTGTTGTTTTTAGCACATCTCATTGACACAAGATTTATTGAATCTAGATAAATTATCTTGTGATGTTCTTATTCAAGGGATGAAAAAAAAAAAGGTATTAAATGACTTGTAAAAAGCTACTAAGTACAATATAAACCTGACAGAAATAGAATGTTTTATAAGCAACAAGGATGAAGATATAAAAATGTAAGAAATAATTATTTCCTTTTTTGCTCTTAACCATGGTTTTATTTTTCTTATATGAATTGCAACGGTAGTAAACAGTTTTAAGGATCCATTGCTGATATCTAGATAGGTACAGGGAATCTGATGAGCTTTTTTATCCATTCCAGTCATTATATTACCAAGTCCTTTGCTCACTTTTTCATTAATCTATATTCTAATGATCTAGTCTGAAGTTTTGCTCCATCACAAAAACTAACACACACAAGTTCTCTATTGCATAGTAATTCTTCACCAGCTTAGCTGGGTCATCATCAAGTAAGGTAAACTTACTCATGATTATTTATATCATAATGATCTGATTTCTGTTTGTGTGTTTGTTTGTTTTTACCACAGTAAAAATGGCACATCCTACTGAGGTTTTTGTTAGGGCATTGCCATTAAAAGGCTCTAATTTGAAGGATAAACCAATTTCCAATCTAGTTTGCATATGGAACTGATGCTGATAATCACACCAAAATTAAAAGTGAAAAAAAAATGAAAAGATTAATAATTGCTGAATTAAATGATTAAAATTTATTAAATTTCTAAATAATTATAGTTTCTTTATTTTGTAAAAAGTAAAATAAATAAAAATTAATTTTCTTTATAAAATAAATTATTATTTCACAGGTATCATTTTATGCAAAAATGATTAATCTTCTCATTTCTCTTTGATCATGAACATTTAAACACTATTACACACAACAATTCCTCTAAATTGTAAACATGTTCAAAAATTTTTGCTGATTATTAAAAATAAAGCGAATTTTAAATTTTAAGCGTATTTGAATATAAATAGGAAGTGACTTGATATTTAAGGATTGCAGGTTTAGCAGACTTTATCCAAATTTAAAAAATTTGGAAACAAAATTGTAATGGAATGTTTAATACTATTGGTTTTAAAATTAAAAACCTTTTTAAATTTACAATAGCTGGCATTTTATTTTCTGACTAGATCTTTTAAAATTAATCTTCATTAGGTTCAATTTTTAAAAAAATAGTAGCAACTACCAAATATTACTAAATATACATAAACCTAGAAAAAAAATTAAGACATTTCAAACAGCTTATTTTGTTTGTCTCAAATTTCATAAACAATTTTTTTAAAAAGGAATTTCAAGTTACACAGACTAATATTAAAGATTTTGAAAGTAAAACTGCACTAAAAAATGTCAAAAGAAATAGAAAAGTTAGCCTTATTATCAGATAAAAAAATGATAGCGAAAGGTAGAAAAAGTACATTATAGAAAAGTGAATCGGCCAGTCAATCTGGATACAGCAAAAAAAAAAATCTTTAGACTTGCAAAAGAAAATCTAAATAACCAAGATAACTAAATTTATAGAAAACAAGGTTAACAAAATATTTCTAAAAGCATTTACAATTGACAAATTTTAATATTTTAGCTTAAAAAATAAATAAAACATAAAATCCCTGTGACTTTGGTATTTTTGGTGTTTTCTTGATGACTTATAATAAATATAGTATCTAATCTTTTGGTTTAATTTGGTAAGTTGATCATATGTATGTATAAGTATGAGTGATATCCATAGCAGTAAAATACACACAACTACTTTCAAAGACATAACAAAAAAACAAATTTAAATCTGGCCAAAATTAATATGACCCGTTTCTTCTGCATGCTGTTGGGCCTGGAGCTGACCAATCAACTGGGTCTGACATACAAGGCATCGCAGTGAAAATTTATTGACATCAGTATATTGCTGATTGGCCTTGGCATCAGCCGCAATCTCAAGTGCTTGTTGCAGGATCCAATCATCATCTGTAGAAAAGATGGTTGTTACAGAAGAGTCATTAGCTTCAAAGACTAAAGGATCATAGTGGATTCCATTGTAGATCAACAA
Organism: Acanthosepion lycidas; assembly: GCA_963932145.1. Taxonomy (NCBI): domain Eukaryota; kingdom Metazoa; phylum Mollusca; class Cephalopoda; order Sepiida; family Sepiidae; genus Acanthosepion; species Acanthosepion lycidas. The sequence goes on along the minus strand of OZ010597.1, from coordinate 66,968,576 downwards.
AACTCTTTTATCATACTTTTGGTCCTCACCAAACCTGTCAATCCGTCCAGATTGTGTATCAACCACATCTATTTCCACATTGAAATATTTGCTAAGAACAGACACTTCAATACCACCCCCCCACGAATCTTCTTTTACTATCCATTTGCAATATTTAGAATTTTCCTGACCTAAGAAAGCTGTAGAGTAAGTCTCAGGGTCATTCATGACCATCTGCGCTGTCAGTAAACGCATTTTTTCTGCACAAGACAGGTCAACAAGGCCATTGTTCATGACTGTGTAGACACTTGTGAAAAGGCAAGAGTTATTGGCAGGAACAACTTTGCGGATAAGCATCCCTTGTTTTTTCTCAGACTTTACAGTGACAGCACTTTCCTGGACAGTAGGTTGGAAGCATCTTGCTGAGGATCCTGTTAAATTTTCTTCCACAATAAGCAGGTCACCAGAACGGAAAGGGCAACCAGAAAGCTGTAGGTTGTCATCACTGAGGTTGACAGGTTTTGGAGGGTAACCATAATATATTTTTTGCTGGTCTGATGGAATATTGGTTACTTTGGAAATGAGTTGCTTGAGCCCAGCAACAGTGGACTGTTGTGTAAGGCCTTGGAGAACATGCTTTCCAGAATTTGTCTTGCACTGTAAGCGAATTGGATCACTACTCATTCTAGCAGCTGCAAATAGATTGAAACATGATTTAAAATTATGAAAATTCATATAAAAAATGTTTGCAAAGCATTCATCTTTTATCACAGCTTGGAACTTTTTTTATAGCTGTAAATAATGAAATAACCACACAGTGAATAAAAGCTAAGGACAAAAATAATTTTGAAAAACTTTATTCAGAATCAATGTGTCAGTAAGAAAATATTCTTGATTTTAGTATTAAAAAAATGAATAAAAAAATAAATGTGTGTGCAATAGTTGTCAGAAATATTTCTACTCACTTAAGCTGATTAACACAAAGAATTATTTCATTCACAAATTTCATATTTGTATTAATCCTGTTTAAAATTATATAAAAAATAAATCACTATGTACAATTTGAGATATACTACAAAATTAATAATAAATAATAATTATGTTAGTGTAAAAAGTAATAAATTTAGTGAAATGTGTACAAGTGTCCTATAAATTATATGACCTGCAATAACACCTGCAAGAGATTGACACTTTTTTTACAAAGCTGACATAAAAAGTCTGGTTTTGATTGCCTATTGGATTGTACATTGTGAGACTTCATGTGCCTAATTAATCTGGACATCTACATACTTTATTATAAATTGGGCAAAATATATCTGGCAAAATTAGTTGCATGTAGTCAGAAGTCTATGCATATAATTGGCTGAGCTAGCTTAAGAGAAGCAGATACTGCTAAATATCACACATAAAAATATATTGTCATTATCCATCTGCAGTCTTTTTTGTGGCCCTTTTAATCTTTATATAACTTTGCCTGCTTTCCTCAGAGCTTTTCTATCTTGTAAATACTTTTCCTCCATTTTAATTGTTCCATAGCATCATTTACCTAATTATCCTGTTTGAATGAGTTCTGACAAACTTATCTAGTGAATCCTTAAAACATTTTGGTTTATGTTGTGGCTTTTTAGCTCCTTTATTTGTCCATACAGTAGTTGTTTTGGCATGTGCTTTTCATCCTCACTTATCAAATGACTCATCCAACATAATCTGTGTTTAATGATTTCTGTTTAAATATATTTGATAATTTGAACACACAAACAAAATGTACAAATTTAAAATTTGTTTTGTGCATAATGTCTGGCTCCTACTCTAGCCTTTGATCTTTCAGTTTAAAAAAAATAACTGTAATATTCATTCTCATATATGATAATTAGTTTAATAGTCAACAGAAAATATACAGTGGGAGCATATCATAATATTAGCTGTTTCCCTATAACCTTTCTCTTAAAACAATTTTTTAGGAAAATAGGTTTCACAAGTCTAGTAACTGTTATCACTCTTTCCAGTATTGATAGGGGTTATATTCTGAACCTTTTATTTAAAGTAGTATAGAATGTCAACATCTTGATTATATCATTATTTTCCATTCAAGTTACATATGCTATCCATTTTAGTTGTTGCAGTTGTTGATAGTCTTCAGTTGATGTTGTTTATGTTATTTCATACAGTTCTTTATGATTCTGTGACACCAGTCCACAATGTTCAAAAGATGGTCTTCACTTGCTCAAAACCATTTTGAACTATTGATCTTAGAAAGTGGTTATATACAGCTGACAGTTTAGATATTTCTGAATAGGTTTGGTGCCATGCATGATATCCATATGAAAATTCTGGATCTGATGAGGCTATTTAAGAACAGGACTTGAGTTTTCAGATTATTGTTTTGATTTTGTAGCAACTTGTGGTGTTGGATGAAACTTTCTCTGGTACAATGTTCAATTTCATATAACTGATCCATACACTAATTCCAGATCATAGTTTCTGTTTTGGAAAGGTTTATCTTGAGTCCTATTTCTTGGAACTTAGAGGATGTTCATTTTCTGCTCAAGATCATTCTTATCCCAACTATGAACAATGAACTATGTCATCAATATAACCCATCCCATCATTGATCTCAGGAGGGAAAGCAAGATTGTTGTTTTCTATTGGTAAATTTGTTTGGGATGTGATATGAAATACTTAAATGATCAGTACTCATCTCTTCACATCTGTTTGTAAATGTACAGGGCATAGTTTAGAAAGAGATAGACTCATTTTTTCCTTTTCATACATCTGATGTGATTTGAAAGGCTTATTATATTGGGGTCCTCATCAACAAGTAATACTTTATGGACCAATAAAGTTCCTCTATTAGAGCATTCAATAGATTCACAGCTTGGAAGACAGTTTTTAATCAAGAAGTGGAAGCCTCTATTGATATGGTCAATATGCTGTTGTGAGGTCAGCAAAGCAGGTATACAGTTTCCTATTAAGACAGATAAGCAATTTCTTGGAGCTGTCTGAAGATATATATGCTATTGTTGCAACCCATCACCAAAACAAAAAAACAAACTAGTTCATGAGGAATTGACTTTCATAAAACAATAAATATAATGTCCATTAATACTTTCACCATAATGGATCTAATTGAGATACCTCTGTATGCCTGAGGGTTTTGAGGGCTACCTTTGTTTCCATAGTGAATTAATGTGTGATAAACCCCACTTTAGGGGGATGCATTTCTGATTCCAGAAATCTTTCATAAAATAAAGAAACTTTTTACTGAATTCGGGGAGAAAGTAAGCTATTTTCAAAAATTCAACTTCAATGTCAAGTGATGCTTTATTATTTCTTAATATTTTAATACCTTTCTTAATTTCCTCATCAGGAAGTTCATCATCATTTATGCTTGAAGATGGAAATGATTGGATGTATATTAATGTATATCTTATTTCTACGGGCATATTTAGTTTGGTGTAGTCAGGGTTAAAATGCAATTCAAAGTGTTTTTTGAGACCAGAACATTTCTTCCCTGTTGGTTTTAATTGTATATGATATGATTTTTTGCTTTTCTCCACATTTTAGCACATTGTCTATGCAGTTTGGCTTCATTAATTTAATTTCTAACTTTATGGAGATATTGGTTATTCAAAGAATTAACATTTTTTTTTTTTGTTAATTGTTTGGTATCGCTTCCATTTTTCCCCCCACTTCAATTTGTTTCTTTCTTGTATCAATCCTTTTAACTCTGGATTGTCATCCCATGGGTATATTTTTTCCTTCTAGGAATGGTCTCCTAAATTACCTAGATGCCTGTAGGTAGGTGTGAAAAAACTACAGGCATCTAGGTAATTTACATGACCATGTATGGCACAGACAATTTTGTGCCTTTTTCATTAGATAGGCAATGTCCATTGCACTTTGATTTTAAAAATATTATTAGATACAAATATAAAATTTGGGATTTATCAAGAAATTTGATCAAGAAATACTTGGAAACTTTCGCAGATTTTTCTGATAGGTTCAGCTGTTGGTTGATTTGAAATGGAATGACCCATATATATAAGCAGGGTGGACATAAGTATCAACGCTGGATGGTAACAGTCGGTTTCATGCAAAAATGTAATATTTCACATTGTATTTAGTATTAAAAAAAAAGAAAATGAAAATACAAATTGTTCAAAGTGAAATTAAAATATTTCTTCTTTGTTTGATTTCTAAACAGTATATTCTTCAAAAATGGCACCTCAAATGCTTCATCTGTTGTTTGGTTAATGGTCCAAACAAGAATTTATTAAATCAAAACAGGAATTAATCTTACATGATAGAATACACAATTTGCATGAAAGGCGGCGTAAGGTCATGGAAAAGGCAGGGAATTGATGATCGTCAAAAAATGGTGGAAACTTTGGCATCAACTTAATTACAATAATTTTAATTTTTTTGTCAGCTTCCATAATTTGATAAAATAAAGATTCAGATTTTTATTTATAAGCAACTGCATTTTTCCCTTTTACTTACATAAATAATTATGTGACCTTATTCACATGAGATTCCAATAGATTTTAAAACAGGTTATGATTGAATTGTTTGTAAATACATAATTCATTTGTATTTGCTTTAAATTCTCACCTTTAAGCAATTAAAAAATTACATTAAATCTCTATATAACAGTTAAAAAATAAAAGAAATCTACTTTAATAGACCGCTTTATAGAAAAAAAAAACAAAAGTAAGAAAAAATGCCATATATTTTCGGTATATTTTCAAAATATTTGGGGTTTGATGAATAAAGCTTGAACTTTTCCATTCATGTTTTTACTTAGTATCACCTAATCAGTAAATTAATGCAGAAATTTAAAAGCATTTAAAACTATAAATTATACTAATTAAAATTAAAGAAAAAATGAAAACAATTCTTGTAAACTGTAACGATTCATTATTCATCAAATTTTTTTTCCTAAGACAATAGCGTTCAACAGTTCATATCTTATCCATATAAAAGAAATTCAAAGATTTTCTAATTAATGTCTTAGTTTTATTTATGATTCAGCACAGATTTTCAGTAACTAGGGGTCCTGTTCCCCCACAAAACAAAATATTGATGAAATTCTCAAAAGAGTTAACTACTCTACTAATACAAACTTTAAGTGCGACAAAATTTAATTTCTTAAATATGTGTGTGTGTGTGTGTGTGTGTGATGGAGTAACAGATATAAAAATAAAAAATGTTTTTAATGAAGATTTAAAAAAAAAAATTTCTAAAATAATTTAATTCATTTTTGTGAAAGTTTCATTAAAATCCGACAATTATGCAGTTTTGTCAAGAATTTCCAAATCAATACGTTTTTCGCAAAAAAAAAAAAAAAAAAAATTCCTATATATAACTAATTTGGGGCATTTTTTTTTTTCATCATGGTACGCTAAATTTTGGAGGTAACAAATGTAATTTTCTGAATAAAAATGGTTTCAACCTCAAGTGATGGAAGGTCACAAGGTGACATAGGAAATGCGCTTTCATATTTTTTTACAAAGATAGCAAGCATAACAAAGTGTTTTCGTTGCAGAAAAGCTATACACTACATTACAGTGTGAATTTCAATTTTAAGACAAAAAATAGATTAATTTATGCTTTTATATTTCATTCAAATTTAAAGTTATTGTTGTCCACCGCTAATGAAAAAATCTTGAGACTATCTTTATAACAAACTTAAAAAATACGTTTTGGAAACAGTTCCCTTTTTTACCAAACCTAATGAGAACTTAATTCCCACGTAACAAAAATCCCATACACAACTTTTTGTAACTAGAAATGTACAGTAAAAATGTGCTCTTTTTAGACATTTACAAATCCAGTACAGTGGTCTATGCTACTAAAAAAAGTTATGTGTGACATAATGGAAATACGTTTCACTCGTACCGTATTATTGAGTAAACTAAACACTGAACACTTCATGCATGTTAACACTAACAGGTTCATTGTGACCATCATTGATCCTGTATAACATGCACGCAGGAATTCAATAAATCAGTGAGAAAAATTCAAAATTTCAAGAGCTTTTGTTCTCCTATATAGGAATGAAATTAGTGTCAATAATACAAAAAAGCGCGTAGCCCTTGAAAATAAAACTGTTATGTTTTTGTTGTTATATTACATTAATTTAATTACAATTTCTAATTTCTTACTTCCTGAGTGGTACACGACGCCTAAAAGGTTTATGTCGCTTGTTTCAGTCTTCTTTGTCCGTTCAAAAACTCATAACTGTTTTTAATTAATACAGTAATTTGTATTTAAGTGACTTAATTTGCTAATTAGTTACTCATTACTGCGAACAGCGTGTAGTGACGGAAGTTTTTCGAGGTGTGTTACTTTTTAATTACTGCGAGCGGCTGCAGCTGTTGCTGCGAATTCTTCGCAGATTTCCTTGACGTCACACATTTCAACACGGACCACAGGTTTAAGATTTGTAGTGTTGATATTTTGTTATATTTTCTACCAAACATTTGTGACTAAACCGTAAATCTATCCAACAATCCTTTTATTTTTCTGTTTTTTTGGAATAATTGGAGCATAATTAATGGAGTAGTAGCTGCTTTTCAATGATTTTTTTTAGAACTTACAGTACTACACACTGTGACTAAGGATTTAAAAAAAAAAAAAAAAAAAAAAAAAAAACTTGAAAGAAGGTCTTTGAAAAAAAATATGCCGCAAAAATTTGTAATCATTTTTTTTTTTTTTTGCGTGAATTGTGGTGAGAGAATTATGCCTTTATACTTTTTTTTTTACTGAAACTTGTATAGAATTTGTTTTTTAATGTGGCGCAATCGTAGAACAAGTTCTCTGTTCTAGGAAGAATAAATAAATAAAAAGTTCGTTTTTAAAAAATTTACCAAAAATCAGGGAATTATCGATTTCAATGAATTTTTCAGTCAGTATTATGAATCATTTTTTAGGTTTTACTTTTGTGAAAGTATATTTTAATGGAAAGTTAAATCTCATTTAACTTGTGGTTACTAGCGAATTTGGGAATATTACTAGTATTCAATCAATTGTATTGTTTTTTTCATTTTTTATTTTTAAAAAGCTGAAAAACGGAATAAAAACTAAAGGTAAATTCCGTTTCTTTATCAATTTTTTCTAGTTAATTTTTTAAATAAATTTTCGTATGAAAATAAAGACCTCAGCATCAATGGAATATTTTGACAATTGATATCAATAGCTAATGAAACTCAAAATAATTATGAGAAAAAAATTACTTAAAAGTTAAAAACTTAAACTTTTAAAGAAAAATAACAGGAAAAAAAAAGATTAAAAATTGTTTTAGTCACTAAAAAACTACTTACTTTTTTAATCTTTTTAGTTTTTCTTTTAACTTAAATCACAAATTATTTTTTAACCTTTCCTCTTATTTTTCTTTAAGAATTTCAAAATTGTTTTAGTTTCATAAAGCTTCTTGCTTGAATATTCGTAAGTTTTCTTCAAAGAAAAAAGAAACTCATGAGTCATGACTGTCGTAGGTTTGGAGTGGACTTATGGCTCAATTCTTGGAAGTAGACGGGTAGGTTATGAGAGAAATTAAATAGCTCAACTTTTTTTTAGCCTTTATATGTTTTTTTACAAGCAATGAAAATTTTTTTTTTTATAAAGCAAAATCATAATGTCTTTTTACAAATTCTAGTTAATTTATTCTGGAATATGTTTTTTTTTTTTTGGAAAAAATATCTGGGATAGATTGCATTTTTAAAGAATTTAAAACTTAATTTTTCGCCATTAAGTGTCATTCCAACCACCTGAAGAAGGCTGGAGGGTACAACGGCTGAAACGTGATAAAAATATGGCAACAAAGATGAGGACAATAGTCCGAATAATAATGTAAGTAGTGTTGCGTAACACGGTAACACCTCATCTCAGAATTATAGATATTGAAGTATGAAGTGGTTTTTTTTTTTTTTTTTTTTTTAGTAAATTTTGGTTTTATTTTTTTTAAAGATAATCGCTTGAAAGCTAGTCTATTAAATTAAAGAGTAGTTTTAAAAAGCAACGCCGAAATTTGAGCCCAAAACTTTTAAAATGCATTCATTTTAAATTGAATAATTTATTTTTTAAAACGTTTCCTTTTTTCAGTAAAATTTTGATTCTATTTGAAAGATAGTCTAAAGCTAAAAATCTATTTAAAAAAAAAAAAAAAAAAAAAATTAAGAGACGTTAGTCACGTTACTGATTACTGCGCGAAAGTTTACTGACCTCGATTACAGATAATAATGACCCAGTGACAAATTATCGAGGCCAATAAACTTACGCGCAGTAATCAGCATTAACCGAGACCCAAATAAATTGTCAATATCTCCTAAAAACGGTAGATTTCAGCCAATTTTTGGAATAATCAGGCGACTTTACGCCAAGAATGATATTTTATTTTTAAATTTGTTAAGGGGGAATTATCTGCAAATTTACCGGATTAATTAAACAGAATTTTTGAAAAATAACTTACACAGTAACAAGGCTTAAAGTTGTAAAAAAAAAAAATATAACGAAAGCAACTTTAAGCACAAGGTATATTTCTTTTTTTAACAAATTCATAGATCCAACAATAGAAGTTTAACTACCGCATCCTCCAATTTTACAAAAAGAAAGAAAGAAAAAAAAAAACAAATGAAAAAAGCTTAAATTTAATTAAAATACGAAAGAAAGCCAAAATACAGGAAATTGATTTCGTTTATGTTTAAAAAAAATTTATCTTTTTTTCCCAACTTGTAAACCAATGAGGTAGGAAATATTATTAAAATAAAATTATTTCTTTATAAAACTTTTATATTAAGGAACCTGAAAATTAACCTTTTCATATTTATTCTGTATAACTATTTGATGTCATTAACTGCTCCAAATCAGGTCTTAATTATTTTAAGAAAATTTATCAAGCAAAAAAACGAAATAAAAAACAATAAATAAATAAAGTGCTGCTATAAAGGAAAAAAGGGGGAGATTGATATACTTATACTCTAGCTTTCTTTCAGCTACAAAAATATCATCTTAGACACTTTCAGATAGGTAATTCAGAATTATTGAATTATTAGCTATTTCATCTTCCACGCCAAATTGTTGATTAGTTTGTTTTCTTACGGTTTATCAAGCATTTTTGTAACTTATTCAAAGCCGAAACATGGCGGAGGTCGCTTACGGTATCGGGTATCCCATATTAAAACGAACCCACATCTTCCATGTCCCAAAATAATTTTTGTGAAAATAAAATTCTTTTAAAAATATTTCTGATGAGAAAATATCTTTATTTTTTAATATAAATATTCATTGATTCTAGATTTTTCTCGGAGAAATGTGTTTTCTTTTTTGTTAAAGTAAAAAAAAAAAAAAAAAGCAGTATGCAAGCACAAATTCTCAAAAAAAAAAAAAAAAAAAAAAAATATATTTTAATTTTAGTTTTATTTTTGTAAGACTTCAGGACAAATTTTCTGATTTGTATTGCAGGCTTTTTTTTTTTTTTTTTACTGAAATAACTTCAGGTATTTTTCTTTAAAACATTTGTCATCACCCCACCCACTAAGACTGTATCGAAATGATCCCCCCCACCCGAAAAATATTTCTACTACATTTACAATGTTTTCTAAAAAATAAAAATAATCTATTCACTATTATTCAGTAACTTACAACTATACAATTCATTCATTAATGAATTGAATAGGTTCTGAAAATTTTATTTCGGATTAAAGCTGCCCTGGTCTTTGACAGAATTTCTTTTTTTTTTTTTTTTTTTTTTAAATCAAACTCGAATATTTGTCCGAGAAATTTGTTTCAAAGAAAATTTATGATTTAAGGCTAAATAAAATTTTGGGAAAATATAACTTTACCGTGTAAAACTAAAGTATTACTTTTCCAAAATGTAGTTTTTCGGCGTGACGCTTCAAAAAAATATACCGTAACGAAAAACATTTGAGTTGACTGAACACAAGTTTTCAGTTTTGGTAATTTTGGGGAAAAAAAAAAAAAAAAAAGGTCGTAAGTAGCGATTTATTATGCTTTGATTTTAGGAAAAAATGTGATGTGATATAATTTTTTTTTTTACGGATTAAGATTTAAGTAGTACCTTTTTCAAGTAAAACCCAAATTTAACTTCACAGAAAGAATTTATTTTAAAATGAAAATTATTTTTTTTTAGTAAGTCCGTGAAGATAGCTAGCTGATTATTAGTAATCAGTGCACTGATGAAATCAATGCGACAAGGTAAATTTACTGATTTCAACAAGTGACAAAAAAGGATTATCGAGCATTATAAGTTTTGCTTTCATAATATTGTTGAATATTTCTTTAAATGTGGCTCTAATAATGACGAAAATAATTTAAAAAATTTCCCTTAAAAGTTTATGAAACAGAAGGAAAGCAATTTTAGTTTGTTTTGGTTTAGAATCCTAAAATGAGTGCTTCTGACGATCAGTAAACTAAAAACTATTGTTTTGGCTCGCGTAGACCCTTTTTAAAGTTATACATTCTTTTATAATTAATTATAAAACATCAGTAATAAAATATCCCAAAAATCGAAAACAACAATTCCGTCTGATTAATAAAGCAATCATATTTCCCGCAAATTGACACGCATGCGTATTTCGCTTCCTTGGACGAGTTTGTCTTTGTTCTGCACCCCCCCCCCCCAATCCTTTGGTTGAAACACGTTGTTTTTTTAATTATTTATTTTACTTTCATTTACTTAACAGCTCCTTAGGTTATTTTTACACGTAATTATTTATGCTTAATTTTTTCTTCATTGTATTTTAGCAGTGCTCGTATCCATTTTTGTTGTTCATCTCACGATACCTTTTTTAAAAATAAAATGTAATTTTTTTTAAGTGTTTTTTTTTTTTTTTTTCTGGCAAGGTTAGTAAAATACAGAATTATCCAAATTTAGAATATTCAGGTCAACAAGATAGAACTGGATGCTATTAATTAATTATATTGCCATATATACACAGTGTTTTTACTTTTTAATTTTATTTTTATCAAACAAAATAATGTGGCGATACATAATTTTCTTGTTAGATTTATCTTTATTTTATCACATGTAGTCATGAAAAATATAAAGCGTTCAGATTTTCGTTCACACTTTTAGGCCGACAAAACAAAATTTGAAACAGTAATTTGCTATCTAGTCTTAAACGTAAATGTAAATATGGCAAAGAATATTAGTTTTTTTAACGGCTAGCAGTTCTCTAATAAAAATTTTGTTGTAATTTTATAATAGACGATGAAACAATTTTAAAAATTTTGAATTTTGTCGCAGAGTTAGACGCTTATAAAACAGAACCGAAAGACTCTTAACTCTTCCCTATAAAAGAAATGTTTATTAAATGCACTTTGTGGTACAGATCAAACAAGTTACGAGACGTTTTTCTCGCTTAATTTGTATTCTTAAATTAAATTTAATTATAACTGAAAATTTTAGAAAAAACAAAAAAGAACAATTACTTCAGCACAATAAACACGATGATGCACAAAATTTGTTTTTCTGCATATGCATTTAAAAAATAAATCAAATGCAATTTTTTAACTGTTTGCATACCTTAGAAATGTTATTGTCCTAAAAAAAAATGTTTGTTTTTTTTTTGTTTTGTTTTGTGTTTTTTAAATATCAGGCTGGTGGTTCAAGTTGTATATAAAATTCGTAAATTCTCCAGTTGCTTCTTTTTATCTGAATTTAGATACGTGCTTATTACGTCATTATTTTATGCTTTTTACGTCATTTACTTTCGGTGTTTGCCGGTCATAGCTGAAAGAATATTCTGGAGAAAAAACTTCCGAAATCTGGGCGAAAATTTGAATAACAAAGGTTGCTGTAGTTTACTCACTAGTCGATGGGAATTATGTGATCTCAATTTTAAGCAATCTCGTGGTTAAAAATTTCAAATTATCATAGTTGTGAAAGCACTCGCTCAATACAAGGTGAACATAAATGTTGTATAAAATAGTTACGTAAAACAAATTATCAACAAATTTAATAATTCAAGTCACTTTTTCAACACTATATCTTCTATTGTTTTATTTTATTCATACGATTTCGAGAAAAAATAGATTCATTTCATGTCAATTTTTGAACACTAAATAAAAAAAATGTGCTCCTCACTATCGTAAAAAAAAACAACAAATACTCATCATTGACTCATCAAGGCGATCCTTACTTCTCAACTAATTGTAATTGATGGCGTGCTTATTTAATTGACTTGGATTTTTTTAAATAATTTGTTATTAATTGCTTAAAAATGAATTAGTTGTGGTAGAGAATAAAGATTCAACTTGGAAAGCTTAAAAAAGGCACCATCCAAATCAAGATTGAAAATAAATTAACTTAAGCATCGAAGAATATGTTATTTCTAAAAAAAAAAAAAAAATGAAGCCAAATAAATAATAGATGAAAAATATTTTTTTTTATTTTAATACTGTTGTTTGTAGTGTAAAGAAAGAGAAAGAAAATATTGTTTTTGTTTCAGTTGATAATCGATGAGTGCGGATGTGAACCGAGGTACAGGCATGTGAATTGTACATTGAATTGGTATATTGAATGCGCTTTAAGATGTGTGGCATGGTTTACTTTCAAAATCACGATGCCATTTTTAAACATGTGAGTTGGAGTCACCAAAAACCCTCTTGACCATTCTTCCTGCTCTTTATAATGGCCTGAGATATTCAAATATGGACACTTTGCAAAAAAGTATACAGTGATTTACTCATTTGATGTGAAGCAACCTACATCAAAATTAGAGAAAATATGTAAAGGATTATTATTCAATGCAACGTTAGGGTAGAGGTACGTCGGGATTAGATACAATTTGTAGAGTGAATTCGGTTGCGTGTTCAAAGTAAAAAATCCTCAACACATTTGATTTAATTACTTCTTCAGCGAATTACAGAGCAATGAACAAAAAAAAACGAGAAATAACGCAAAAAACAAATTTTCATTTATATAGCATAAGAAAATACAATGATTTATGCTAGAATGAATTCAGATTTCAAATGAAATCTGTGTGGTGTTAGTTTGTTATCTTTGTATAAACTCTTTTTGAGGTGTTTGGAACGTAGTTTGTGAGTTTGTCAAAGATTGTATGTTGAAGTTGTAATGAAAAGTTCACAAAGTCAGTGAAACTATTAATTCTGTTTATGTGGAATTTAAACAGTTTTTTGTGCAATGGAAATTGTCGATGTAGTTTGGAATAAATTTAGTTGTGGTAAAAGTTATCTTCCTTTGACCGTTTTTTGTCAAGAAATGTTGAGCAAATTCAGAAGATAAATAATGTTCTGTGAGAACTTGAAGTGATAAGCAATTCTCTGGTGTGTAATTAATGAAGTTGAATATGAAGATGAGTGAGTGATGTCTGAAGGTTTGGATTATGGTAAAAGGTAACTTTAAAAATTTCAGATGATAAAGTGATATGGATTTGTTTAACAACTGGTTTGTGGTCACAATACTCACTAGTGAGATGAGTTTGCATGCTAAATTTATTTACTTGGGTGGACACGTGATAGACTCCAGAAAATCAGTGCCAAAATATTTAACTCGATCATGAGATGAAAAATAGATTTGCATGGGTGGATGGCAATGCCAACTTGCTTTTTATGAACCAATCAGCAAGCGAATTCTTGGAAAATATGTGTGGAGCTGGTTTTGTACAAGAATATCGCTGTGATCAACTTTTAGATGGTGTTTGCACAAAATGGTAGAATTACAATTCTACATATATATCCTGGACCGTTTTTGCAAACAAGCGGCAATTGATTTGCAGCAACAGTGTGGTTGGGATTTCAGTTTCAGCCATGAAGGTGTAAAGCCACAATGTTCTGATTTGACTAAAGTCGATCAAAGCTCCCTTCACATAACCTCATCTGTGAGAGAGATCTTTCACATATGGACAAGGTAGCAATTCAGGCAACATCTTGTTTGAATCGTAACTTTACTGTAAAAGATATGAAGTATGGCATGACACTATACCAGGCCTCAGTAATTACCATTGACAAGGAGACTAAGAAAATAGCAAAACTGTTGGATGAAGAAGAAAGAAAATGGTTCAGTAGCCAAGAGGAAATCACCAAGACCAAGCTTGCTGAAAGAAAAGAAAAGTCTATTCGATAGTATGAGTGTCAGAATGCTATTGTAGAACCCAAATTCTACATTATTCCAATACCCAGAAATAGTTTGGTCAAATCTATGCAAAAAGTGGATCACAGAATACTTTCAACTTCATACACTTTCAAAAAAAACCTCGAGCCCTTATTGGTTAATAAATATACAAGTAGGCATGACTATCCACCCATGCTTAACTAATTTTTACAGCTTGTGACTGAAATCCAAGTTTGCGCCACCCTCTGTGAGCCACCTGAAGCAAATAAAAACAGAAACTCATTCACAGTCGCCGGTGAGCATCATAACATCAAACGAATTGCAACTAAACTTCACATCACAATCTCAAGTTTTTCGCCCATACGAACATTATACAAACTTAACATTAACAATATTCACACTCACTCACCAAAACTCACCAGTGAACTCTATTCCCATTCATTCACCAAATTCCTTACACAGAAGTTAAACAAATTCCTGCTAATAAATCAACTTTATTTCTCAACATTTGAGAACAATCAAAGGTAGATAACTTCTTTGATCACAAATTGCATTCAACTTTACAAACATTTACTACTTACGTGAACAGTAAATTATTAAATGTAAATTTTTCTCTTTTCTTTTTACAGGATCTTCAATAACAGATTCTAACAAACATTCTTTCAAATCAGAACTCACTAACAAAATTTAATCTTTCCCCAAATTAAACTAACAAGATTTCACCTAAAAAAATCCATTCCATTTTTATAAAATATTTTCATTACAAAAATATATTGAAAATTACTTGCTATTCAAATATTTGCCTTTGTCTTTTATCACAAATGTTTCTTGTCTTCTCTTGTTGTTTTTGCATTTTGCTTAACATATTCGTAGAGTAAAAAATTATATGGATTGATTTTGGCCATTAACACCATTAAATAAATTTCCACTACACTATTGTATGTGAATGCAAAGCTCACAATGGCTGATTCATATCAGTAGAAGAGATTGAAGAAGGTATGAAAGCAGTTAAAAATGAGCAGAAAAGAAAGATGTTGAGGAATGAAATACTCTGAAAATGTATGAGTAGAAAAGATTGCAGAGAATATCCTGATTTGTACAAAGTGAACAACATGACAGTGGTGGTGCAAATGAAGATAAACTTAGGGATCCTGTTGTTGAGTAAACATGAAATTGATTGTGATACTGGTGCTACATTCCCAGATGTAGAGATCATGTTCAATGAATTGAATGAATCTCAGGAAGATGTTGATGTTGATGAATCTGCTCAACCCAATGACGGTGACAAAATTGCTATGAATAAACCTTGCAGTCATTTGGGTCAATGATAAGAGACCGGTGTGTCGGTATGACTTGATAAAAAAATTAGCACAGATGAATACCTGATAGACTATCTTGAATGCATGCCAAATGACAAGATGAAGAAACTATGGTGATACCCAGCAAAAGTAGATCAACAGAAGATGCTAAAGATTCAAATTCTCCCGTGAAACCTGATTGGGTCATGGGACTTAACACAAGTATTTGTTTTGCATAACAATGATGTTATTGATGAGTTATTTAAATACTACTGTTAATGAGTTCATAAGCTTATGCTTCATATTGATAAATTGATATTAGTTTAGAAATTTGGACTGTGTCGAGGAGGCTTGAGCAATATTTGTAAGGCTTTTCCGAAATCCCACATTAAACTCCGACTTTGTGTCACATTCTGCTGCGACGTGGGAGCGCGGATAAATTACCTGTATCTATGAAAGACAAAGTAAACATTGGATAAAAATTTTAAAAAACGTAATAGTTGAACAGCTTAAGAAAACTCTGAATAGAGTTGCTTCCCTTACATCATAGTGTATGTGTGTGTTTGTAGGGAAGTACGAAATTGGATGGGGGTGAAGCTAATGTTTGATTTACAAAGGTAACAGATCAGATCATTGTTTCGTTAGTAGTTTCGATCCTTACTGGATGATCCTCTCGATTAAGCTAAGTTTATTATTGTGGAACACCAACATCTCTAGACTACCAGGTATTAAGTTACCTGGTAGTCTAGAGATGTTGGTGTTCCACAATAATAAACTTAGGTTAATAATAATTAACCAGGGAGTTATACATACGCACATACATTTACAGTACAGTCACACGTTAACGGTTAGTGTATGTCAATGTGAAATTAGGAATACATATACGAACGTGTTTCGTCCTCTGGTGGACTTCAAACAAGTTTGTAAAGAAACTAAGAAAGGGTTTTCCCTTTTTGTGTCTTTATTCATATTGTCTTTTTTTAGGTTTTTCTTTAGACTCACACACACAGATACACACACACAAATGGAGGCCGTGCGCTGCCCAATCTACTTGCCTCCGCTCTCGGCCGTACCGACAATTGTACCGACGTCCTGCATATATCATTGCTCGGGCATGCACCCTGAAGAGGTCACACCAGTCTCACCTCCAGACTGAATTTTTAGTACCAAACAGGGTGCTACCTTTACTTCGCGAGATAAACGGACTAAAAATGTACTTAGTGATAAAATCCCTTTCTCACAGACGAAACGTCGCAAACCTAGAGATTGATATTTTTATGGAAAGTGTTCAGCAGACGAACTATTCCTTACTTCCACCATTCACGGCGAATCACCCTCATTAACTTCGTATTAGAAGTGAGATGTAATTCCACTTGAGTAGCTTTCATTTCATCCCATGTACCCCTGCACCTGGCACCCAATCAAACTCCCCACCCACCCAATTAATCTCGCTATTTTATCAACATTTTCTTTTTTTACATTACACATTTTTAACTAAGCACAACCGACTACTAGTTAATTAAACTTTAATTTAATTTTTCATCCTTTATTAATAATTACGATTTAGGAAGTATGAAAAATTTTCGTGGATTTTGACATAATTCTGCTGAGGTCATTTTTTTTTTTTTTTTTTTTTTTTTTGGTGGTTCAAATCAGTAAATTTTTTTGCTCATGCTAAGAAGTCCCCTACATCCAATCTTTATTTTCATGGAATGATCTGATAATTCTGACATTTCTCTACTATACTTTGTATTTATTTACAATTTTTCTAGGCGGATTGTTCACCTATATTGCATCTGATCCATGGTAACATAAGTTACTACAAATATTTTCATATGCATGTTGTTACTATCTTATAAAAATTGAAAAATGTAATAGAGGTGGGGGTGGCTTAGATTCGGGAGAGGAGACGAGACCCTTCCACCGACCATACCCAAGATGATGCTTTCCCGCTGAATGAGTTACCACTGAATAATAGTGAGTTCGAACTTCACTGGGTGCTCCTTAACTTTCGGCTTTTTTTAGCATATCTAATCTACGCTTAGTAAAAATAACCAGTTTTACTGTTTTAGTTTTTTAACCTGTTCGAGTTAACCTTCTTCCCAGCACAAAACTGTCTCTTCCTATAAACCTCATTCTCGAGTGGCTCTTGGAATTTGTAAAGGGTGAACAATCATTGTAAAAATAAAAAGTGTGTGTGTGTGTACACGTGTGTGTACACTACACACAAGAAGACCAAAGAATAAAATATCACTTAAAAAAAAATGTTTTACTTTTGTTTATTTTTCTGAGTTCTCTGTATCCCGGACTACTTTCCTGTGAGAATTTGAATATAAAATTGTCCGATATTGTCTTTGTCACTCTTTCTTTAGTCTTTCTTTAAAAGTTTTTAAAAAGATGCCAGCTTCATCTTTTTATTTAATTTTTCAAATATCGCCTCTTCACACATCATATCGTTTTTTTAATTAACACACCCACACACGCAATTAAGTGCATGCAAGAAGAGTAGGTAGTTCATCTGTATTGTTTTCATTTCACTTTTCCTTCACTTATTCAACACAAAGTTCCTCATTGCATTTTTGTGCATGAGCGATGTCACTGAATCTCCCCACCTAATCCCGTTACGAAACATGTCAGTTTAACCAGACCGGGTTATTTGGATTGTGAGATCACTTCCGTGTATATGACGTCACTATAATCCCATTTCCTCTCAACGTGGGTCTGATCGTGATTCCACGGTGTAGTAGGTCAGTTAACGACGTAAGTGTCTTCGTGACAATTTTTTTGTTTTTTTTTCTTTCTGTCTCTTTGTAACTGTAGTAAGCTCTTCTCGTCAGCTCACTATTTCTTTATATCTGTTGTTTTCAACAGCGATCTTCTGTAGTTGGAGCTTTGGTTTCTACTGATAAAAACAAATAAGTAAACTAATCACTGGCATTTTTACACATAAAAACATCATGTCACTAAAGTCTAGTGTTCCGTTATTGAATAAAGGTAAGTTTCATTTATATCTTTTGTAAAGAAAGCAAACATCAAAGAAAAAATATTGATTTATTATTTATTTGTTATTGTTAATTTTATATTAGAAAAATGGTAAATCCATTCACTCATTGTAGACTTGTAAATTTTCCGCGATAATTGTTGTTCTTTTGAAGAAATTAAAGATTTTTCAATTTCATTCATCTTTTTTCTCAATATCAAAAAAAAAAAAAGAAAAAGAAAAGAAAACTTCCTTATTTTCACTTACAAAACGCAGTTTATATTACTCGTCAGTAACAACAAAAAGCAATAGATTTTCTTTCATTTTTTTTAATGATAATCTAATTTTTAAATTTCTATATGCATTCAAAAGACAAGCTTTCTTTTATGTTTGTATTCCCTCCGTACTATAATTGATATTGGTAAAAAAAAGTAAAAAAGAGAAAAAACTGATATTATCAATAATAAATAAATTTTGTTTCCGATTTCCTCATAATTTCTCTTGACTTACATACCCTGTCTTTAAGTGAAAAAAAAAAAACGCTTAAAAATTAAAAATCAAATCTATGTCTCAAATATTTCACAATAATACATTTTTACATTTTGCAGCTTAAATGAAAGTCAGGAAATAACCCCGAAAAAGCGTTAAGTGAACTTAAATCTAATTTACTCGCTTTTTAAATTATGCTTAAAAAATCAAGAATGAATCTTGCTCGATGAAAAGGGCTTCCTTAACTAAAAAAGGCGTAAAAGAATTTTCTGTATTTTTCTGTTTTCAACAATGATCTTGAACCTGAATCGTGTTTATTTACAAAAAAATAACGTTAAACAATGGTTAATATTTTTAATGCATACTCTCTACAGTCTACAATACAGTACAGACACTGTGTGTACACACAGAAAAGTGAATGTAAAAAAATATATATTTTTAAATTCTTATACACGTGGGTTTAAAAGTTTATGAAACTAAAAAAGTGTACTAGAGAGATTTTTTAAATAATCGATCGTAAAGGTGGGCCTAGCAGTTACTTTTTAAAAATAATTTTTGACAAATAGTTTTTACTTTTTATTTTATCTAAAAAAAATCACTTATGATAATTGTTTTTTTGGGGGTTTTTTTTCGGCCACCTGTGCACTTATACAGTCTCTACTTGTTATTGTTTTAATTTTCATTTCAAGTAGTAGTCTGCGTGACTACAGCACGACGAAATCATGATCGTCCAAACACACACTCTCCTAATTCAAATTCACCTTTCGTTTCAGTTTTCAACGTTTGTGAACTTTCTCTTTAGTCTTTTCGGCGGCCTATGCTTACAAAAAATTAATTTGATACACTGTCTTAAGTTGAAATTACTGTTAAAAGAGGGGAAAAATGTAATTTAAAATAAAACTAGGATTTCTTACAGAGAAATACTAGTTTTACTTTAACTGGCATATTTTAGTTATTGTTTTTACCTGGTTAACCATCGCTACACACAATTTTTTTTTATTACAACGGGATAGTGCCAATCCATCATCAAACATTCAGCGATTGCACTTTTTCGGTCAATAAATTCCAATTTTCTTGACTTACTTTTGACATTTAGGGTCGTCTTAAAAAATAAATTTCAATCATGCATGATTAGTTAGTGTTTTCATTTTTACTTTTCAGTTGTCCATTGACGGGCTTTGTGCAATGATTTTATTTTTCTCGTTGGGTGCTCAGCTGTTTTCTGTGGTAGTTTGAATGAAATGCAGTGGTTTCCTAAAAAACTGTTTATAAGTTTGTTTATTTTTTTCATTGCGGTACTTTAAATCAGAAAATACTAAAGTACGATTGCATTTTATTTTCATTCATCTATCTATTAGGTAAACTATTCGTTAATTTGTACGTACGATTACACAATCATTACAAGAACTACAGCCTTGAAAATCTTTTAAAAAATGTATAAATTAATTTTTTTTTTTTTAAATTTAAATAAATTACATCGCTTTTATTGAATAATGTGCATCTGATGTTGATCATTTCATAATGATTTATGATTGCTTGGAATGATCAACATTTTCCGGGTCACTCACTTCGGGAATCAATAAGTGATTGAAAAAAAAAGTTTACTTGAAAAAGCTAACAAGTTCCAAACTAAAAAGATTCCTGTTTTTAGTTTAAAAAAAAAAAAGAAAAAAAAAAAAATGATTTTCTGACGGTTAAAAATAAAAAAAATTTATTTTTAACATCAGTTATTTCCTACTTATTTTTTAGTTAGCATTTTAGACTAAAATTAGGATATCATTGCTTTTTTTTCCTAGCTAGTAGGATTGAAAGTTTCAATTTGAAACTATTTCATATTCGTCCGCTATCTCATATTTGTATTTTTAAAAATTTATTTTTTAAGAATTAAATTTTTTTTTCTTTTTGTGAGTTTCGGTTTTAGTTAAAATTTTTAACATGAAAATTTTAACTTAAAAATAAAATTTAAACTTTAATTGAAATCCCTCGCCCCCAGCTTGACTGTTTTTTTTTTTTTACTTTTTAGTTTTTACTTTTTTATTCTAAATGTCGAAAATTAGCTTGTGGAGTAATGGAGATCAAAAATTAACATTCATTTTTTTTTTAACTAACATAACATTAACAATGATTGGTTAGAATTTTGGATATAAACGTAAAATAATTCAGTTATTGCTTTTTTTTTTTTTTTTTTGCTTTTTTTACTAAAAATATGAATATTCATGATCCACAATTGCAAAAAAACAAAAGATTTCATTAAAAATTGTTTTCACCAATTGTTGACGTATTTGTCTGAAATCCGAGAGTTACTTAGAACATCGTTATTACATTGTTTAAGCTTAAATGTTAAATTCATTATTAATGTGAATGTAATTTAGAGTTATTAGTAATCACCACTGACTTTCAAAAATCTTTTCTAAAAAACATCTTTAAATAATTTAAATTTGAAGTTAAATATTGCTTATGTCAAGGGGCATAATTCAGAATGTTGCTGTTTTTTTATTTTTGATCTTCCGTATAAGTCTATCAAACAGTTGTAAAATTAAAAAAAAAAAAAAAAAAAAATTATTTAAAAAGTGTTCACACACAAAAATGACATCACGTTAAACACATTCTTATTTTATACCAACCAAGATCTGAAAGTTTTAAAATACATTTTAATTTTCCACAAACAAATATAGAAATTTTTTTCCCGTTGAAATAAAAATATACAGTATATTTTATTAAAATTAGGTATCAGCAACTCTCCATAAAATATTTTTAAAGTTTTTTATTTTTATGATTGTGGACCATATTTTTTATGTTACCACAGTTGATATTAGATTTTTTCAATGAACCAACACTTTTATCCACTAGGCCATGTGTCTTTGGGAACACTAGTGAGTTAATTTTTGTGACTTATAAACATAGTGTCTCACTCTATGGACTAAATAAAGAGTTCAGTTCAAAATTCCAGCAAATATCATCTGAAGAAGGCCAAAGTGTACAATGATCGAAATTCGTGAATGTGACAGTCTGAATAATGTAAATGGTATTAAGATGTCTTTAGTTTTCAGTAACTAGCTGTACTATCTCTTGAGCTCTATAGCTGTATTCATACATGAACAAGCCTGTGATCAAAATATTCTATATTGTGGAAACTTGGACATTTTAACAAGCTTGTTGTCTAATTAGCATCAATGTAACTTGATCATTGCAATTTACCAGAGCTGTGCCTTGTGGACTGAATTTTTATACATTCATATGCATTTATATATTTGAAATTTTTCTACCAGGTTGAACTTGTTAATAAAGTTTAAAACTGGCCAATTGTTCATGCCTGCCTTAGTGTCCATGTAAGATCAAGAATGGTATTCCATTCATTTACTAAAAGTATGCACATTAACATTATCATTAAAAGATTACTCTTTAAAAAAGTGTTTCACTTTGTGCAACAAAAGAGGTATGCAATGTTGATTTTTGAAACACATGACAGTACATTTGCTTAGTACATTATTGTTTAAATCTGAATTCACTAGCTGAAATTCACAATGGGAAAAGGTAGATTAAGTTAAAAAGTCCCAATTGTTTTGAAGTCAGTTGCTTCAATTCTATTTAATAAGACTAAAACAATAATTTTTTTGGTAAGTAATATTCAAAATATGATTTTAGATATGTTAAAAATGTTTTAGCTGATTTCTTTTTAAAGAATTTAAAAATATCAGTGGTTTTTAGATGACGAAAATAATGATTATGAAATATTTATCTTAACAAGAAATAAAAGAATTAGGTCAATGTGTTAAGTAGAAATATTATATAAATGACTCTCAGAAACTGATCTTCATTGTTCCGGATAGGAGAGACATTGAACTCCAAAAGTATACGAAAATAAACAATTTACTGTATTAAAAGTTGTCAGATACATATGTGGAACTTGGTTAATTGGTTTCTCTCTCTCTTTTGTGTATGTGTCTCATCCTCTCTCTCACTAAATTATGGGAAAATAAATATTCAGTATATCAGCATATATTGTGTCATCCTGTTAGGACAGTTTGACAACATTATAAAACCCCTTGCAGTAATTTTTTTTTCACTCTGTCCAACTTTTCACAGCTCCAGAAATCCACATTGAGGACCTTTCATGTTTTTCCCATATGGCAGGCATCCCAACATTGGTTTCAGAAGCACAGTGTTACATGTGATCAGTGGGTGCACATGAACCATAATAAAATAGCACTAGTCACCTTTTCTGATAACATCCAGCATGAAAAGCCTACTAACTGGCTCTATAAACTAAAGAGAAAATTACTACCATTATTTGCATTATTCAGATTGTTATCCTCATCTTCATTGCCATATTCACAATGTTTCAGCTGTTGTATGCTCCAGCCTTCTTCATGTGATTGGAATTTTAAACTGAACCCTTTTGTTCTAGTTCAATCTACCCCCATGGATGAAGAGGACTCTGAAGCCCTGGCCCTAGAAATGCATATTGCGTCCTGTGAAATCTGTACTAAACGCTCTTCAGTTGAAAATCTAGCGCATCGTGATGACATAACTGATGCTACTGATGCTAGCCTTTCAGTCTGTTCAGTGGTACTTTTTGTGGAAATTTGGGCAGCAAAGCATGAGGCCATCTGAGAAAGGCTCTGTGGTGTCACTTGCCCTTGCTGCTCTTGTAGCAGAGGCAGCAGCTGTGTGCCATCCAAAAAGTTTTCTTGTTTTAGGCGGCATTTTAACCAATTTTAAAAAGGCAAACATAATAAAAGGTGAAGTTTAAAAAATTCAACTAAAGCTAAAATAGTAGTAGGTAATTTGGGAAGTAAATTCAATAAATGCGGAAACGGGTGTAGTTATTAGGTTGGTGCAAAAATAATGCCGTTTTCTCAAATATGTTTTGCACCAAATATAACTAATAAGTAAACAAAACAGTTTGGATACATTATCAACAACTTGCGGTTTCCGTAAGAAGTGAACGAAGTGGGACAGTAATCGCAGAATTGTGAACACACATGTGAGTTATGGTATAAAGAGGCAGTTGACCTTGAGTGCACATACTAAGGTGACGTACATACGCATGTGTGTGCATGGGAACTGCTTGTGCGTATGATTGGATTGGCCCAAGGTTAAACCCTTGTGACCATGCGTTTCAAAATAGTATCTGGTGACTTTATTGTATCAGGGTTTTTATTGATAAATATGAAAGCTATGTAGTTCCTTATCCCAAAATAGGCATTGCCTTTTTGATTTACATTGTCACCAATGTAGCACAGTCTCTCAAATTCAGCCAATCAGAAAATAGGATTTTCAAGTTTCATTTTTCTTTGAAAATTTTGAGCAGCCAGGAGATATGAGGTAGTTTTATTGATCAAAAGTTGAAAATACAAGCATTTTTACACTTCTTACAAACAAAGCATTTAAGTACCATGAATTTAGATGAAAATGTGCAAGAACTTTTTAGGGCAGCGATGTGCAGTAGTAAAATTATAGCGAGTAGGTGCTTTTTGCTACACATAAATGGCATGAAAAGACAGTCTCCCAATGTCCCCTTGAATGAAAAAATGCAATCAAATGTGAAAAATTGGACAATTGGGGAGAGCCGATTCTGTCCACTTGGCTTAAAAGTGGTTTATGAAGTGGCATGAAATGTGTTAGTGATTGATCACTGAATTCAATCCTATGCTTTAGTAGGCTAAATGGGCTACAAACACCTAAAAAGCAGTAGTTTCACCTTATTTTTACTGATTTTTCTGATAAAATTTGACATGTGGCTCTGTAAATCCCTTTTAAAATGCAGAAAACATGGAAAGTAATGCATACATGCATTAAAACATTAAAAGATCCTTTTAAAAAACCATGGTATGAGCATTAAATCCTGAAATAAAAGTTGGCTACCTGAAACCTCTACCCTATTTGGGATGCTTGATGCACGCACACGTGACAACCCCCTCCCCATTCATACATGATCTCGCATGACCCCAGAGTGTGAATGGGCCAATCAGCAGCAAGCATTACACATTGTGCGAGCCATGCGTGACTAATAACACTAATCCAACTGGCTTTTGGAGCACAAAGTTTGGCTGCTTGTGATAACTTTTGCATCCAAAACCAAAATATGGCCATTCTTGTTCTTTCTTATTCCCATATAAGCACTTAAATCTGACTTTTTTCTAATTATGCTACCGCTATTAATTTTGACGTGAAAAGTGCCTATATCTGCTTGAGTGCAGTGAACACCCATAATTACACACATGTGCATCTGATCAAAAATGAAAAATCGATGATATTGATTTTAATATTGACTTAAATCATTTTTTGGTGCCATCAAAACCTCTGCAGGACCATTAGAAGTAACTGTATCAAATTTGGTTGAAATGAGTTGAAAAATGTAGGAAATTCGATCAAACATATAAACGAAAACACACACACGCTTTCTGCCTTTTATATATAGACTAGCAGTAGAGCCTGGCGTTGCCCAGGGATGTAACAGTAAGAGATAGATCAAGTATCGACCATCATAAAGACTGAAAAATAAAATAGACAAAGATTATTGTTTAAGGTTGACAGACATGCATGACTTAATTAGTTTTTTTTTTTTTTTTATGAATTGGTCAAACCCAAACTCAAACAAAAACATTGTTTTCAATCGTTATGAGTCTACCGATTGAATAGAATTTTATTATAAACAATTGTCTTGTAAATGGAACTTTTAAAGCATTCTGAATGTAAAAATAAAGAAAAAAAGTGTGCAAGACAATAAGAAACACTACCTGCCAAAAAAAAAAGTGAAGTTTTGTTGAAATCAGTTGAAAAATGTAGGAAATCCGATCCCATATATAAGCGAACACACACACACACACACACACACACACACACACATCATCGATATGAGTTGTCCCCCTTTCATTCTTGTGATGCCTCTTAATTGTGTTTTCAAATTGATTTTGTGCAAAAACAATTGTGTTTTTTCGATTTTTGGCACTGTCAGAACTACCACAAGGTAATTTTACGTAGTCCTGTGAAATTTTGTTGAAAACAGTTGAAAAATGTAGGAAATCCGATCCAATATATAAACGTACAGACATATACACACACACACACACACACACACACACACAGACAATCAACCTGGGTTTTATAATAAGTATGATGCCACCTATCAAAGGAAAGAGGGATGAAGACTTCACCACCTTGCAGTGACTATTATAAGACATTTCAAGATGGCTACTGGAGAAAAACTGCCTTGAGCCATCTTGTTTGTGCTTCATTCAGTGAAAGGAGTGACTAGACTCTTTATTAGTATTGTACTTTTGTGGACAATCCAACAATACTGGACTTTTGGATCTCGTTCTTCACTATGAGTTTGTACTTTTTTTTTTTAAAGTCACTTGTAGACACAGATAAATATTATTAAATAGTCAGAAATAGTTTCCTTTAACATGCTCTGTATGTGCCATGTGTAACCTAGACTATTCCTGACTATTGGAGTGTGGAGTCTCTGGAAAATTTCTTGTTCTTATTTTAAGGATTGAGCCTTGCTGCACATTGAAAAGCTTTCTCAAATGTTTCAACCTTTTTTGCAGTATTTCTTTTGTATTTAGGATGCATGAACTGAAATAGCAGACCTCTTCCTTGATAATTGTTTGTGAATTAGGAGGAGAAAATGATTTTTGTTATCAGCCTATTGGCTGGGCTTTGTTTTCTTTTAAGATAATGAAATAGTTTTATTATCGGTGACTAAAGTTTGTTTTGGCTGGAGTGAGAAGGGAGAGGTATTTCAAGTAGAGACAGATAGACCTCTCAGGTTTTGTTTCTTGTTGCTGCTATTGCTACAGTTCTTTTAACTTTTTTTTTTTCTTTTTTTTTTTTTTTGTCTCTTTCAGCTTGTCTCAACATCACTCACTTTTATGTAGACAGACATTTTCAGGATGTAAGAGGTTCATGGCTCACTACAACTTCCTGTCTTTTGCTTTAAGCTCCTCTACCACTTCTTTTTGTCATCATGATCATTATTTTGACATTCATTTACTCATTCATCAAGTGGGGTTACTTTCCACTTTCCTTTGCTTCTCTTGCCTTCCCTTCCATGTGTCCTGTGAGTATTCAGTTCTTCAAGCCTTTTTTCCACACAAATCTCTCTCTCTCTCTTTCAGTGTGTGTTTGTAGCACCTATTCTCATTTCTCACATACTCTGTGCATGGTATTCTCAACATTTGCTAATAGAACCCCACCTCTCTTGCTACTTCTTTATTATATCTCACTGCCATATAGGAGATTAGATATTACATAGAAATTCAGCGCTTTTTTTGTTTCTAACAATATTTTCTTATCTCTTAATATTTTTCTCACTTTCTGAAAAACATTTTTCACTATTCCTATTCACCTTTGAATTTACTGCATTCAAAAAGTATTTATTGACATTAAAATCAGGAAAATATTTGTAATTTTACTACTACTTATAAACTAGCCAGGTTTTAGCCATTTGTGTAAAATGTAATAGCTTTGAAGCTGGGGTGTAATTTAGGGACAATCATTGCTATGTTTTGTCAGATTAAGATTTAATAATAAAGATTGAAGGAAGGAAAGATGATAATAAACAAAGATAGTTTTTTGTTTCTTTTTTTAAAAATTTTAATCCTGAAATACAAAAGTCTTTTTCTGGTTTGTCAATGATTTGTTACTTTTAGTATATCTGTGTTCATCTTGTCTGGTTGAGCATTCTCTTCTACTGAGAAAAAACTGGAGTTATATAGTTCTCTCAGTTCCAAACTCATGCTGACTATTGGCTAATTTCTACTCAGTATCATTCATATACAAATTGTCAGCACCACCTACTGTAAGTAGAATGTCCTCTCTTAATGGACAATTGTGGAAGAGGACATAACTCCTGATGATTACTGAACCAGACACAACCAACTCTGAGCCTCTCATCAGCTTGACCTGATTCTCTGTTATACTGTTTGCAATAGTGTTTAAATTGAGTTTAAGATATCAGCTTGTGGAGAGGGGAAACTGTTGTAGAAACTACAATATTGACAAGTATGAAAGGACCTTATTCAAGTATGTTCTCTAGGGAACCATAACTCACAATAAAGAAATAACACATGACAATAGAGATTAGGTGATGTTAAAATGAAAAGGAGGATTTATGTTTTCACCTTGGGTGATATATAAAAATGATTTGAGTTCATCTCTGGATCCTACTGTATACTTAAAAGTTTATATTGTAGTTGTAGACCATGTGAGGAAGATATACATGTATATGAGCTTGATTGCATAGTAGGAGTAGAGGTTTTCATTGTGTAGCAGCCTTGGCTGTGCTGTTAGCATTGAACTCCTAGCACTTCTGTGGCTGTCTTTGCTTGTTGGCATTGGGTTTCATTGGGTGAGTAGGTATTTTCAGTGAGTGCCTAGTCAAAATGATCAGAGGACAGGGAAATGGCCATGGTAGCTTGGATGAGCATTCTGCTTTGGAGTTGACTTGATAGGGGTTTTTATGTAGTGTTGAAGTAGTTTGAGAACAAATTGCTGGTTAAAGCTGCAGGAAACTTTTCTTATTGGTCTTTTATGAATTTTTAATCATTTTTTTTTTTTTTTTTTTTTTGTCAGAAGTGGATATGCAGGGTTAGTTTAAAAATAATCCTGTTTTTGTCATTTAAGTGGTGGCTGTTGATGTGAGCACTTCCATTTTCATTGAAGAGTGGGTGTTCCAACAAGTTATGGCAAGTTTCTTTCTTATAAGATTGTAGCAAATTAATAATAGGTATCAACCTGAATAAATTAATATTTCAAAAGCAAGATCTAAATTGTAAAGATAAACAATAAGCTCTTGTGTAATTGTCTATAATTTTATTAAAATATTCTGGCAGATTTTTAGGATTGTGGAAATATGAATATTTCTTGTATTCATAATATAAATTGTAACCCCAAATTTTGAGTATTCTTTATCAAGTTATCACTATAATATATTTGATTTGAAATAATACAATATTTTATATATAATTCAGTCATGTTGAAAGTCTGTTTTTGTACTTTAAAAAATTATAAATGCTGCCAGTTTGTGACAACATTTTTGTTTCTAAAAGTGAAACAACCCCTTGCATAAATTTATGAGTAATGAGATATTTTTGTTCAAAATCTGAAATAACTTCTTACACACTTTGTTCCATATTTTGCAAGTGCATTGTCTATTTTAAAAAAGAATTATTGCATTTTACATAAAAAGGATTTTGTGTTTTTACTACTTAATAATTAAAGGACAACATGAGTTGAATAATCGGTTAAAATGTTTGCTTGTATTGCATTATATGAGCAAGCTGATATATTATTCTGTTTATATATATATATATATATATATATATATATATATATATATATATTTTGATGTTTGAATAAAAACAGACCACGTTAAGGTTCCATGTAATAAATTATTTCACCATAACCCCTTTAACAGGGCTCTGGATCATCAGACTTTACTTCCAAAAATTGAAATGAAAAGAAATTCACACATTTTTGACGGACCTCATCAAGTATACGTAAAATTAACGAAGTCGGTCTCCACCCCTCCACTCCTTAGCCATCTATATCTTGAGACTAGACACAATAAATTCGAACAACATCTAGCCGACACATTGGAGTTAAAAATTAAAAATAAGAATTTGAAATGCTACATATGACACATTCATATCCTCTTTCCCACCTCACTTCCTCACTTTGTTAATTTTACGTATACTTGATGAGGTCCATCAAAAATGTGTGAATTTCTTTTCATTTTTCATTTCAATTTTTGGAAGTAAAGTCTGATGATCCAGAGCCCTGTTAAAGGGGTTATGGTGAAATAATTTATTACATGGAACCTTAACGTGGTCTGTTTTTATTCAAACATATCTGCTCTGAATTTTACATTGAGCTCTCCGGATATCATCCTCCTCGGGTCTACCCATACGGATTACCTAAGTTTGCATAAACTAACTATATATATATATATATATATATATATATATATATATATAACCTTACATAAGCTTAATACTGCCCTTCAAAAGTGTAAGCTTAAATTAATTTTTTCACCCTTGGATTTAGGTCTGATGATTCAGAGAAAAAGAAAAATCTCTGGTGAAATAAATTATAACAATGGAACTTTAAAGTGGTCTATTTTTCTTTTAAATTATATATATATATATATATATATATAATCCCCGTAGATCCTAATAATATAAAATATTAAAGTTGATCCACAAAAGGGAGTTCATTATATATATATTGTAGAGCATATAAATGAATTACATAATGAAACTCTATTACCCCATTCAGATGGTCATTTCATCCCCAGGATATTCTCCCTGGGACTTGTCAATGCCAAAACATTTGTTAAAAAAATGAATTTTAACTTTCCTTTTTTTTTAATAAGAATTGAAGAAAGAAGAGGAACAAACAAAAATAAGGCAAGTGGCATTAAAAGAGAGATAGGGAGAAAAAAGAAAATTATGGTAGTTAGAAAAGGATGGACAGGAAGTCATGACATACAAATCTAGACAGAAATTAAAAATGGTTAAAAATTAACGATGACTTACATTTAACATATCAACTGTTGTGCAAATGGGAAAACTTACATAGGAAAATATAAATATAATGGTTAAGAAAAAGAAGAGTTTTAAAGATTATAGATAAAGGAAGATATATTCTAAAAATAATACTATTATATAATTTTAGTATTCTATAAAAAAATTTATTAAAAAGTTAATACTAATAACTCATTAAATTATTATATAATTATATCAAAATATTATTGAGAAAAATTTATTTACTTATTAAATAGTAAATAATGATTTAATAACTTATTACTTATTTATTTAGTCTAATGTAATTATATATTCTTATAGTTTATTAAGTAAATTTATTTAATCCATTCAATATTATATATTTTATTATAATAAATATTACTATATTATATATTTATATTAATAATATTTAAATATTAAGTTTATATTTTTATTTTATATTTATATCATATTTATATTAATCATTTTAATATTCTATTAAGGATTATTCAATATTAAAAAAAATTTAATATTATAATAAAAACAATTTTTTGCATTTTTAGTAAATAAGCAAGAAAGACCTGAATATAAACGTTAATAATAGGATTTATTCAGGTCTTCTTGAATTCTGTATTTGTCTGAATCAAGCATTGTTCTGTTCATGTTACAGCTGGTGTTTCCTCCAGCAGTTGTGGAGACTCATTTCTCTCATGAGGGCATGCCCTCTCTTTCTCCTATCCTTTGTGTTCCCTTAGAACTGACTAATGTCTTGATTGATAAGTATAGAAATGTCAGGTGGTTTAACATCCGTGCCAATTTTTGATAGTTTTTTTTTTCCATTTCCATTGCCCTATCACATCAGCTCCAAACCAATTTGATAATTTCTGTTTGAATTTCTGGAATTTGAAGTTATCCTTATTTACATTATTTACATGTGGACTATTGTCTTCATCTTTGCTGTTACTGTCATAATGTTTGAACTGTTGTGACTTCTGGCCTTTATCCAGTGCTTGTTGATCCAGGTAACCTTTACCGAATTTTGAACTAAACCCTTTATTTAATCTATTAATTCAAACTGACAGAAAAGCAAGAGTAGTTCAAATAGCCACTATTTACAACAGAAATATAGAGAAGAGCATTTTTGAATGCATAACAAATCAAACCTTGAAGCAGACAAGCTACAGCAGCAGAAGACCATGCTTGGTACCACTCCTGTCAGATAAGAAACTGAAACTACAATTTGCTAAGGATCACAAACATTGCACAATAGAAGATTAGGAAAACTTTGCCTAATCTGTTGAATTTTGATTTTTGCTCAGACATTCTGATGGCAGAACCAGAATTTTATGTAAATAACATGAAAATATGAATCCACCCTGTCTTGTACCAATGGCTCAGTCTGCTACTGGTGGTGGTGGTGGTGGTGTAATTTTATGGGAAGATTTTCTTGGCATATATTGGGACCCTGCTACCAATAAAAGATCATCTAAATACTGCAGCTTATCTAGATGTTGCAGTTGACCCCTGTGTCTCAATTTATGACTATGGTGCACCAATCATCTAATGGCCATTTCCATCTAGACAATGCACTGTCACAAGAAAAAATAGTAGGAGATTGGTTCAAGGAAAATACTAATACATTTTCTCTGTTAAAGTTAACCTCCACAGTGATGAGATCTCAATCCCATAAGAGCACTTTTGGGATGTAGTGGAAAGTGAGATGTGCAGTAAACCAAACTAGAAGAACCATGGGATGCCATAATAACAGCATGGATGTAAATTTCTAGAGTGATTCCAAAACATTGTCAAATCCATACCAAGAAGAACTGAGATAATTCTAATAGCAAAAGGGGGATCCAACAGTACTAGGAGAGTATATCTAATAAAGTAACCTGCATGTGTGTGTTGGTTTGGTTTTATGGCATATCATCCTCAAAGGGTTATTTAATACCAACAATTTTTTTATTTATATATATATATATATATATATATATATATATATATATATATATATATATATATATATGAATAAAAATGTATTCTTTATAACAAAATCACTTTGTAAATCAAGTTTCATTAACACTTTTGCAAAGATGGCTTCTGTCAAGGGACAATTACATTGCTTGTATTATTCTTTCCTTCAATAAAGAATTTCAGGCAATGTTTATTCTCTACATATCTGGTTTCCTAGTTTTATTTCTGTAAATAGGGTTTTTTATCAAGTGTCTGGCTTCGTAGATATTTAAAAAAAAATTTTTTTTTTTTTTATCAAAACTTTGTTTTATCATTATTCTCTCCTGTTTTATATTTTCTTGTAGAGTCCAACCACTTTTAGAAATGATAGTATATCATTCACATTTACCTTCTCCAACAGCTCAAACATGCTATCAGTATTGTAAAATGGCTGTCTTGAGATATCTAGTTCTGGACACTGTCAAAATATGTTTAATGGATAATAGTTTTACATGGTTGGCACACCGGTTGAACTTCCTTAGTTAGTAGGAAAGAATGTGTCATTCTCGTATGGCCGATGTGCAAGTGGGCTGTTACAACTTCCTCTTTCCGAGACTTCCTGAAAAAATGTATTACTTACAGTTTGGGTTCGAATGCATAAAGTTTATTATGTGGATAATCATCCCAGTACTCTTGCCATTATTTTAAAATATGTTTATCATCTCCTTAAAATCTGTATATGGGACCTTGATCCCTGTATCCACATTCATGTCCAGAGCTGATTTGGCTGCCAGGTCTGCTGTACAGTTACCTTTTATTTCAATGTGGCTAGGGATCCAACATAATATTATATTTCTCTTTTTGTCTATTGTGTTGATTTTCTGTAATATTTTAATAATCATTGGATTGTTGGTTCCCCTCCAAAGCTGATAGGACAGAGAGTCTGAAAGAATTAGGAAATTCTTTTGTTTGCTCTCAGTGATGATGCCCAGAGTTAAGTCAATTGCATAAGCCTCTGCAGTGAAAATCTAACTTCCCTTTGGGAGGCGTTTCATTTTGGTAATTTTTTGGCTTACAGCTGCACATCCTATTTTGTCCCCACTTTTGACCCATCCGTATAGATTGTCGTATAGTCATGGAAGTTTTCCAGTATTTCCTGGAATTTGTTTAGAAATGTGAGAGGGTGGATTTTTCCTTTAGAAAATCATGCATTTCAAGAATGGCTTCAGGATGTTTAACCATCTATGGTAGGATACTGGATACTGTTGATTCTTGTATATTTGATAATGAAGTACCTAATTCTTCAACAATGGATTTCATCCTAAGTCCATTGGTTGTATGGCATTTTCTGCATGCCAGAATTGATTGCAGTAATTTGGGTCAAATATAGTTCTATTAGGTTGGTGCAAAAATAATGTCGTTTTCTCACATATGTGAGAAAACGACATTATTTTTGCACCAACCTAATATAAGCTGAATTTGTTGGGCACGATTTAATTTTTGCATAATACTGCAATGCCAGTTTAATACACCGTAGATGTGGTGGGGTTTCACCAACTTCTGTATATAAGCTCTCCACCAGGGATGTTCTAAAAGCTCCAAGCACTAATCTGAGCCATTCACAGTAAGTTGTGTTGAAGACTTTTATGTATGACGTGCTGGCTGCCCCATATATAAAACTAGCATAATCCAGTTTGGAACAGAGTAGTAATCTATATAGTTTGATCAAAGTATACAGATCTGCACTCCATTCAGTATGAGTTGTAGGACATTGCTACATTTTGTTTCAAATACTTCAGATGAGAGATGAAAGTTAGTTTCCTGTCAAAAATTACAGCTAGAAACTACTGGAATTTCTGCTTCATCTAATTTCAAACATAGATCATTATGTAATTTTCTTAATTTGTAGAAATGTATACATTTAGTTTTCATTTTAGAAATTGTAAACTCATTTTCCATGGCCCATTTCTGTATTTTTTTAAAGCTTTGCTGAAGTTGCCTTTCTATTGCGTTCATATGTCGAGATAGGTACATGATCAAGAAATTGTCAACATAGAGGAAGCATCTAACTCCTGGGCTTAGGGATTTAACTATGGAGTTGATTTTAATGCAAAAAGCATCACCCATAGAATATTTTCTTGTGGAACTCTTTCCTCTTTTTCTTATACTTCCAATAGTGTACTTCCTACTCGGACTTGCAAATTTTGATTTTTTTTTTTTTTTTTTTTTTTTTTTTTTTTTTTTTTTTAGAAAGTTCCCCTTGAATTCTGTCAGTCTACTTCTTAGGCTCAATTCATGCAAATCTTTTAATATACTGAATTTCCACATAATATCATTGGCTTTTTCTAAGTCAAAAAAGACTGCCATGAGAAGAAATGCTTCCCTGACAAAGGTATCCAGCTGCACTAAGTGGTCCATGGTGTTACTTTTTTTCCTGGGCGCTCATTGGTAATCACTGATTAAGCTGTTCTTTTCCAAATACCAAGTCAATTTGTTGTTGACCATTCTTTCCATAGCTTTACACAGACAACTGGTTAATACTATTGACCTGTAATTTCCAGGTTCTGAGTCCTCCTGTCCAGGTCTCAGAATAGGAATGATAGAAAGACTGTCTCCACAAATCTGGGAAGTGGCAACTTGTCCGTATGTTATTTAATAATTTTAACAGTTGCAACAATTTGTTTGGCAGCTACTTTAAGAATTGATAATGAATATCATCTGGTTCCACAGCTGTATCATGGACTTTCTTTAAAGATTATTCAATTCCTGGAAGGTTATAGATCTCAGCATTATTGGATTTAAAGTTTATTTTTTGTTTTTCAGCTTTTTGTTTGAACTTAACAAATTGTTGACTACCATTCTTGGCTGATGAGTTTTTAGAGATGGTTATTACTAATTCGTCAGCAATATACTTTTTGCTGGTTATTTTATTATTATTTATGGAAATTTATCACATTAGTATGAAATTTACAAGCTGTCTTTATCATCTCCCATACAGATTTTGTTTTTGTTGCTGAACTAAGTTTGCTGGCATAATTTTTTCAATATTCCTGTATGTTTTCTTTGATTATTTTCCAAACTTTTGCTCAAAGTTGCTTAAATTTCAGCAAATTATCTGTTGTGGGCTCTTTGTTAAAATCCCTTAATACCCTTCTTCTGAGCCTGATAGCCTTTTTACCCTCACCGTTAAACCAAGGTCTATTACATTTTTTTTTTAAATTTTACTCTTTGGGATGCATTTCTTTGCTATAGAGATCAGGATTTCTGTAAACTGTGTTATGTCCTTGATGCATAATCCTCCTTCTAGTTTTTCAGAATGTAGCTTTTGAAATTCCTCCCAGTTTGCTTTATTCAATTTCCAATGTTGGGGACTTTTGTCACTTTGCTCTGAATTTTGCAGGACAATTGGAAAATGATTGCTACTACACATGTCCATCAGTACCTTCCAGGAAAAGTTCATATAGATGGATTGCACAAAGATAAATTGATTGCAGAGTAACTGCCAGAGAATGGATATAAGTTGGATATTTACCATTATAGATACACAAATCATTGTTATTTATAACAGATTCCATACTCTTTACTTTATGGGTTGTATCTTTACAGCCCCATATGGTACTGTGACAATTAAAATCCCCTAGTAACATAAAGGGAGCAGGGAGTTGCTTTATAATTTCCTGCAATTTGGTTTCATTTAACTCTTCATTTAGTGTAATGTACATGGAGCAGATATTAATTAGCCTGTGTAGCGTTACTTTTACAGTTATCGCCTGTAAATTTGTTGTTAAGTTCATCTGACTTTGTGAAACATCATTCCTAAATAAGACAGCTATACCACCTGACACCCGAAGACCAGTGTCATTTATATTATTATATTACTGGTACTCTCTAATATTTTTTTTATTATCCCTCTTAAGAAAGGTTTCCTGAAGGCAAATAACTGCCAGAGTCAAGGTCTGTTATCAACAGAAGTAGCTTGTTAAAGTTTGCCTTCACTCCACAGCAGTTCCATTGCATTATTTTATACATACTTGTATTCTTGTGCTTATGGCTTATTAGTTTTTAATGTGTTCTAATTTAGAAGTTTTAGCCATCTGTAGGTTTTGGCTATCTACTTCCATTTCTTCCAATATATCAAGCGTCCTGGGTATGACGCTAAACTACATCCGCGTCCTGGGTATGACGGTAAACTACGTCCAACAACAAGGCCTCAGATAAAGTTTTCGGAAAAATAATGTTGCCAGCTATACGTTTTTGAAACAATAATGTTGCCAGCTATACGTTTTTGAAACAATAATGTTGCCAGCTATACGTTTTTTGGAAACACTAATGTTGCCAGCTATACGTTTTTGAAACACTAATGTTGCCAGGTATGCGTTTTTGAAACACTAATGTTGCCAGGTATGCGTTTTTGAAACAATAATGTTGCCAGGTATGCGTTTTTGAAACAATAATGTTGCCAGGTATGCGTTTTTGAAACAATAATGTTGCCAAGTATGCGTTTTTGAAACAATAATATTGCCAGCTATATGTTTTTTGGAAAAATAATGTTGCCAGGTATGCGTTTTTGAAACAACAATGTTGCCAGGTATGCGTTTTTGAAACAACAATGTTGCAGGCTATATTTAATAGTACTGTATATTTAATATATGTATAGGTATATGTGTATGTATGTATGTATATATATATATATATATATATATATATATATATATATATATATATATATATATATATATATATGTGTGTGTGTGTGTGTATATATATATATATACCTTAATTTGGCATTAAATGACCCACAGCGGTTGATATGCCATAAAACCCAACCAACCAATATATCAAAACGATTTTCAGTAGAGACTTGGACTTTATAGATTTCCAGCTTTTGCATGGTCATTTTCCATTCTCTTTGGTGATCCACTTAATCTAATGTTTAGGGACTTTGGTGAATGCATAATCGATCTCTGTGGCCTTTGTTCTGCAGATGGCTTAACATTTTTGGGAGGGGAGGTCTAAGTCTGAGATGATGTCATACTCTTATTGGCAGTTACCTTTTCCTGGTTCAGCCTGTCCCAATTCTTTGTAATATATTTTTTTCAAATTTTTGGTCCCCAAGTGTACAAGTCTTTCAATAAGGTCCCTATACTTGTCTGTTTGATTGGAGTTATGCATGTACCCTTCAACGACATGTTTTTGCTTCTGTAAAAGAAATGTTCTTTTATATTTCACTCCTATAATCTTTTTCTTTTTTTCCAGTACTCACAAGTTTGAGAGCTGGATGATTTTCCTGGCAATTTGTGCATTTAATTTCATCCTGACACTCATCTTCACCATGACCAGAGTCTTTTTGGCCACATTTCATGCATACAATGACTCCTACAGCTATCTCTAGCATATTCTACAGCCCCAGCCAACAGGATGGATGGGCTGTTGTGCATGTATATATATATATATATATATATATATATATATATATATATATATAGTGTATTGGGGCATGTTTTTTTGTTTTTTTTTCATAAGTGGCTTGATTGTAAATAGACTTGTTCATAAGCTTTTTTGGTTCTCACCAGTCGAAATGCAGCCACATCAAAACAAGAATGCATCTTTGTAGTGGGTAAATTGTTTTTGTCTGTATGTAAAAATTGTATATATCTGTGGATGAGAGCATAGAAGTCAACACTTCATGGTGAATAGCATTTTTATCATCAGATCATCCACACATTTATATATCTATAAACTTCCTATTTCTATATTGAGTACTGAAAGGAAAATTTTTTTGTGTGACACATTTTGTCCTTTAGGACTTCATTAAACTAAATTTATGTTTTTGTTTATATAATTATATATACATATGAAAGGGAGATGAATATAAAAAGACAAACATTGGATGTAATTATGCATAGAGAGGAAATTTTGGGGCACTGAAATTTTAATTTAAACTTTTGAGTTTTTTTAGATGTGTCTGTGTATAGTCTATCCAAGTTTGTTTAGTTTATATTTTTATCACTTTTGTTAAGTGTCCCACATCGGAATAAAAGAACATCTACCAAGAAAGGTAAAATGTAAGAATCCTTTACTGATGATCTTGAAACAAATATAACTGAATGTTCATTTAACTATGTGCCTTGTCTCTTCAGGATGTGGGCAATCATGGCTCTTCACAATTTCCTGTCCTTTGTAGCTTTTAATAAGGTTATTCTTTTTACTATCTTTTTACTCCCTCTCGATTTTTACTCATCCTGTTGATGAGCATGTCCTATTATTTCTCATTATTCTTTTATGCATATCTGCCTTATTCTTTTATATTTCTGCATACTATTCATTGAACCATTCCACTTTTGCTTGCCTGTATTTGTTTTTAATGTCTTAGTTTAATGTTCTCTATTCTGTACCATACCTTGACATGATTTGTTGCCTCCTTTTCATTTGTTATCCATTCCTTTTTTCCTTGTCTAGTTTTCTTTAAAATGATCTCATTTGATAATGTTACTAAAACTTCAATGTGTTCCACTTTGAATTTTCATTCTCATTTAGTTCATTGTATCTGCTTTTAATGCTGTCAGTATATATATATATATATATATATATATATATATATATATATATATCTTTGCCATTCTGGTCATTCTGGAGTTTATTGTATTGTAATTTGGGTTCTGCGTTGACCCTCTTCAACTTGTGTAGTTTTACTCTAAGGTTAAATATCACTGGAAAGTGGTTGTTCCTGCAGTCGACACTTGGGTATGTTTTACAGTATAAAACTGCCCTCCTGAATCTCTTATTGATTGTTATGTAGTCAATTTAGTTCTTTTTTTTCTCCTCCTGGGCTTTTCTATGATCATAAATGGCTTGGGTGTTCTTAAAATCATGTGTTCTTACATGAGCTCTGCCAATTTCTGGTGGGTCTGCAGAGACATGAGATCTGGAATTGTCCTGATGAACAACAACACCCTTCCACTTGGCCAATTCTTGATGCTTTCCATCAATTGTTGCCTTTAACCATTCCAACTGGAACCTGTACTTGTCCAAATTCAATATCTGATTTTATGGAAGTAACTTGAAATACACAATACCCTTCTAATCCTACCACTTACATAGCATTACCTTCTTTGGATGCAAATTGGTTTTTTGAGTGGTTGATAGTGACTCATTTTCACTCCACATAGTTGTAAACAGCCTATTTTTCATCACCTGTGATTGTTCTTTTTGAAGATGGGGTTTGTTTGTTGTGCTTGTGTGCAAAGAATTGTATAGGGAAATGTAGTCTATTATTTTTTTTTTTTCTGTTAAATCATGATACATCCACACTCCATAGCAATTCACATATCAAAGTGTTTTCAACTGCTTTATAACATTCATATGAGTGAGACTTTGTAGGATGTCTCTGATGTTCTTTGACTTGGATTATTTTTTAGCATTGTTTCAATTTGGTCATCCTTAATGACAGCAGGCCTGCATGAACATTTGCTTTTCTAGATCAAAATTTCCACTTTTGAAGCTTGCAAAGAGTACTCTCAGTTATGGCCTAAGCTCTGTAAATGATACTAATATTTTTTGCTTTCCAGAAATAAAAGAGCATCAAATGAGGAAACTGCAACTCATTTCCCTCCACTTTTAATATAAAAACACTTAAATTTGCAATTCATACAAATCATATCAAAAGATGCGTTGAAATGTCACTTATCAGAATATGTATATGGTTTATAGATTTCAGTCATGTGCAAAATGAAATCACCTGTTCAA
This sequence comes from Acanthosepion lycidas, assembly GCA_963932145.1. Lineage (NCBI taxonomy): Eukaryota > Metazoa > Mollusca > Cephalopoda > Sepiida > Sepiidae > Acanthosepion > Acanthosepion lycidas. The sequence continues at coordinate 66,928,523 of OZ010597.1, read as the reverse complement.
ATTTTACCTATTGAAAACTCTGTTCAAATTAAATTATATATATATATATATATATATATATGGGACAAGTTGTAGATCTAGTTTCGTCTTGATGAGTTTGATAATGTTTTATGAATAATTTGGTTTAAGATTAATCCTACTGCTGATTTTCTATGAATTTATTGATTTTGGTCTGTTGGAACAACCATAGCACAACCAGCTGTTAAAGCTGGTTGTGCTATGCTTGTTCTGTGTATTTTATACATTGTGAATGAAATATTGAAAATATCTGCTGCTTTGTTTCGTGTATTGATTTCAAATAGTTTTTCTATTGAATGAACTTATTCATGTTTAGTTTTTCATAGCTATTATCTTTTAAGACAATTCTGACTTTCTGAGCAATCACATTATCTAAAACTCACGTATTTCCTCTTACGTAGAAGTAGAACACAGGAGTATTCTACTTCTACCTGTATTTTTATTTTAATTTTTCAGATGATTCTATATAAAAATTAAAGTTCAATAACCTTCAGAAATGTTAAATTTACTGAATGATTTGGTCCCATTTTAGTGAGTTACCAAGAGAGTGTAATGATTACATAAATGATTGTCTGTAATGGTAAGGTTATTTGAAGTAATTTTGTTAAGTACACTGTGTACTTTTAAGAAGTAAAATGCAGCATTTTGTATTAAAAGAAGTCTTATTCATGCTTGCATTTCAATATTTACTTTCCTAGCCTGCTATCACATTAGATATTAAACATACAAACATGAATACATCTATATACATTATTTACAATGTTTGGACTGTTGCCCTCATCTTTGTTGCCATACTCACAACATTTCTGCCATTGTACACTCCAGCCTTATTTAAGTGATTGAAATTTCGAAATGAACCTTTTATTTTGTCCACCAGAGTAGATTGTTCTAGTTCCATGTGCTATGCCTCTTCCTGAAAAAGGCTGAAACGCCATGAATATGGCAACAAAGATGAAGATAACAGTCCAAATAATTTAAATTGTATAAATAATTACAATACCTAATCTCAGAAATATAGACAGATCTATATACATACATCAATACATGTAAATTTAATTATTGCATTCTCTATCATTTTTTTTAATTGATCCTTTTATTCAAATGAAATAAATTTCTTTTTATTATGCAACATTGTAATGTAACCTTTAAAGTTTTTATCTTTTGGCTTCTGACAGCTTGCTGTTTTTTTGTTATTATAAGTCTCACAATCTTTGTATTCAAAACAGCAAAATGACTCAGAGTTTAATATAGGAATGTGATACCTAAAGTTTAAAATAAATTTTAAAAAATGAAAACATTTTTCGTGAAGCTTTTATTTTAGTTTTAATTTCAAGCTAATATATTCATTTTAATATTTCCAATTAAGAAAATACTTTGCTCTACTTCAAAACTAATTTAAATTAACTGGAAATACTTCTCATTTTGAAAACATTGCTAATTTTAGTACCATTTTTAGCCATCTGTCAGCACAATGTAATTCTCTTATTATAAAAACTTTCAAGAATAAAATATACTTTTCTGGAACTTTATTTGAAGAATATTAGCTGATTTAAGGTTTAATTAAGCTGATTTGAAACAATTTTTTAACATGGAGGTAGTTGTTTATTTAAAGTGTTGACAGCTTGACTGATAGGCAGAAGTTTATCTTATTTTTCTTCTACAGTGGACATATCTGTAAAAATTACTTGAGGGATATAATGTGAGCATCTTTTTTATATAATTATTAATTACTCAGTAATCTTAAAAATTTAGGAAAATATTCTCTGTAATCTAGTGTTTTATTAGATTTTTGGTACTTTGGCTTTAAATTTACTATAGTCATCGGTCTTATTTTTTGATAATGTCATATATGAATGTCCATATTGACAGAAATTGGCACATTTATGTACACAAAAAAATTCAAAATTCTTTTTAAAATATTGATTAGTAAAGATAGTTCTTAATAATATCACCTAATCAGTACAAATTAGTATCTGTCTATAGTTCTGAGATGAGGTATTATGTACACTATTTACATTATTCGAACTATTGTCCTCATTGTTGTCGCAATATTTATTACAACATTTTGACCGTGGTTATTTCGCTCACTGGGGTAGACTGTTCTAGTTCCACTTGCCAATTATCTCCTGTTAATTCCCCTCTGAAAGTTCTTCACTGTCTTATCTCCTGTTAATTCCCCTGTCTTAACCGGGTATTGAACTCTCACTCCTTGGGTCCTGTCACTAACGCCTTTATCCATTGTGCCATGAGTCCTTGAGGACATCTGTTTATGAATTTCTGGGTATTATAAACCTAATGTCTTCAGCAACCATTTTTTACCAGTGCTCATATTTCAATTTTAAATGCTGTTATCAATCCATGTTTTTACCAGAGCTCATATTGCAATTTTTTGTTGTTATTATCGCTTTTCTCTAGCACTTCTTATTGGTTCCTATATTGTATTCATTTCTATGCTTGGTTGGCTCAGGAGATTTTTGTGGCCTAGCATATGTGCTGATTCCTTAAGTTTACGAATTTTCCAATGGTGTTCTCTGTTTATGATCTCAACTTGATCCCACAGGGGGCAGTGATCTCCCTTCTCTCTCCATATGTGGTCAGCCACGCCCGATTTTTCCAACTTCCCTTCGTGTTACAGCTTTCTGCTGTCCTTGAAGCCTTACCTTAAGTGGACGGCCTGTCTCCCATTTATATTTCTTTCTGCAGCTGCATGGGATAGCATATACACAATCTTTAGTCATGTTCTCCTCTATAGAGGGATCTTACTTGAGAGAGATATTTGCGAAGTGTTGTCAAGCTTTTGAACGTTATCCTGATGTTATATGGACCACAGATCCTTTGTATTTTCTCTGATAACCCCTTCACATAAGGCAGGCAGACTGTTTTCTGAGTGTTGTTGTCCTCCTCTTGTACCTGCCTATCCCAGTTTTTTGGGGCTGCTGCTATGTACCCAGGATAGTTGTTATGTTGTAGGGCACTACTTATATTGAGCAATTCTTTATTTAATGTCTCTGGGTCGCCACTTATAACTTTTGCTCAGTGTTGTAAGCAGTGGACAATCCCTTTCTTTATGCTGTTCAGATGGTGAAAGTTGAGATTGAGGTACTGTCTGGTGAATGTTGGTTTACGGTATACAGATGCCTTGAACTCATGCTCTGTCTGAGATATTAGGACATCCAGGAATGGGGGTGCGTTGTTACTCTCTTTCTCCATCGTGAACTGTATCAAAGCTCTTTTTGAGTTCACAGGTTCCAGTAGAATCTGAACATCTTCCTAGTGTGTCCAGAATATGAAGGTGTCATCTACGTACCATAACCATATATTTGGCTTTAGAGATATAGATTCTAATGCCATTTCCTATGCTGGTGATAATGGTAAGCCCATTGCTACGGCCTCATCCTATCGATATATGTGTGATCACATTCTGAAGTGTGCTGTTTGTGTATATATCCGATACTCGACCCTCTTTGTGGAAATAATCAAAGATGCTCCCATCCTATCCAACCAGATGGTGAGCTTGGACACCAAGGTACCCACGGAGGAGGCACTCGCAGTAGTCAGAGACAGATTGGTGTCTGACTCATCCCTAGAAGAATGGACCAGTTTTCCAATAGATAATTTGATGGAGATGTTGACTTTCTGTACACAAATCAGCAATAGTGAATATATACATGGAATACTTTGAGGAAATGGCATTAGAATCTATATCTCTAAAGCCAAGTTAAGACAGTTGTGTCCATAACATATCTTATTCATAAAAGCAATTAAAAGCTTTTCTCCTTATGTCTTAGTTTTATTGCATTTTTTATTTTACTATTCAGAGCAGATTTTCATTAACTGCAGGTCCTGTTTTACAAAGAAATTGATTTAAATTCTCTAAGGAGTCCTGCATATAACTAATATAAACATTAAGCAGTATAAAATTTAATTTCTTGAAATCTTAATAGAGATTTTGATGATAAAACATTGTTTTATTAAGTTTGGGACATTTTTTTTTTCATTATTGTATGCTCATTTTTTAGTGACTCTGTGAATGTACTTAGTTTAATGGCATTATTACTGATTTTAATTTGCTTTAACACATTTTGCTACTAATACTACTGCTTAAAGCAGTCTGTTGAAAGTTAAATAACTTTTATTTACTTAAGATGTATTTATATTACAAAAAAGAAAAAAACAAATTCCAGTATGCCACATTATCTGAACTAGCAATTTCTGACCTAGTTAATGTAGAAATAGTAGAATTTACAATATAATGTAATTTTGCCTTTTCAGGTTTAACAATTCATTAAAAAGAAATCTCTCTTTGCTAGTTATAGAAAAGTTAATTTGTATGTGCTCTCTTTTGCCAAATTCATCAAATATTTGATTGTATGCCATTATATGACTTAACCTGTATCCACTTATTGTTTTGTAGTATTAAGATAAAATTAAAATAAGAGGCAATATTGCTTTTCTTTATAATTTGTGACAGCAATCTAAGCTCATAAAACACAATCTAAAGGATCACAATGTAAAAAAGAAATGTTGATGCCCATGTTGAAACATAGAAAGTAGACAGTAAAACTATAATTGTCATATTGGAACTGTTGACTTCATATTACTTTTAAAGCTATATTGTCACGATATTATGACAAGCTTATTTACCTTATTTACATTGTTTTTATTGACATATTCACAATGTTTTGTCTGTTGTATGCCCCGGCCTTCTTCAGGTGATTGGAATTTCAAACTGAACCCTTTATTTCATCCACTGGGGTAAATTTTTCTTGTTCCATGTGCCATGCCTCTTCTGGATGTCTTCATTATCTCCCTTTAACTCAACTCTCCAACTTTTTATTCAGCACTGCAGTAGCCAGGTATTGAACTCACAACTCTTTGGGTCAAGTCACTGAATTCAACCAATGCTTTTATCCACTGGGTTATGTGTTCTCAAGGACACATGACCCAGTGGATAAAAGGATACATGGGTAAATAATGTAAATAATTACAATACCTCATTTCAGAAATATAGACAACAAGCTTATTACAGCCAACTGGTTCACATTTTTCTGTAACCAAATGGTGTGATATCAGTGCACTCTCCCAACTTGTTAACCAAACATTTTTTCTTATTACTCATGTCTTACAATGAAAGTAATGATTTACAATTTTTATTTTCAGATTAAAATTATTCCTTTATAATTTTCTCATTTCTTTTTTTAACTTTTGGAAGGCGACTTTCACTATTCCAATGCATCTTCAGATTTCTACATTTTCCATTGTCTCTTAAAGCACCAAACAATAAACTTTGTGTACGTACTCAATTGTGACATGTTCATTTCATAACTTGCATCTTGTTCTGTTCCTCTAGCTTAACAATCATGCATTCTGTCTTCTTACAAATCCTGCTAGAACTTCTAGTACTCCTAAGATTACTGCTGTAAAGGTTAAATAAATCTAGTTAGAAAACAGATCCCTGTCTTATTCCCCTTAAAAAATATTTCAAAATAGTTGGTTGCATATTGTAAACATTGTATAAATACAAAGTTATTACAAATCATAAATTATATTTTAACATGGAAAATATTAACATTTTATTTCAGGAAAGGTTTGCTTTTTTCCCTTTTTAAATAGTTGTCTTTCCCTCCTTTGTCTATTGCAAAAACCTCAAGCATTATTCCTCATATAATAATCAGATAAAATTACAAACTAAAGCTTTTATCAACATCTGCTGACTGATAGCAATTTTATTGTGAAAACATTATTATACATAATAAAATTTGACATATCATTAAAACTTTTTTTTATAAGGGAACTGGTTTGATTTTCAAACTTTGAACAGCTCATTTATATCTTAAATTTTAGATGATGTTTTATAGAGAGGAATAAGGTTAGTATTTCTTTTTAAGCTTTCTTGTTTCTACTTCTCCCTTAGAAATAGCATTATTTAAAAGCTGACTTATATGATTAGGATAATTTTCAAATGCCTCCGAGAGAGTCCCTTATCAACATAAATTCTTCTGTTGTTACTTAAAAAATGACTGATTCCTTTGAATAACCTTTCAGCACATATTCTTTATAATGTCAAACTATATCATTGAATATAGAGAATTTGTGTGAGGTACAAAGAACAAAGTCAAAAGAATATTGTTGTATATATTATAATGAACAGCATAATCAGAAGATTCATACTTTTTGTAATACTAAGCATTATGTGGGAATTAAAACTATGAAAACTTATGTTGTCTAATTACCTCTACAGTTATAATCTGTAGTTTGTGCCTAACATTTTCTTAAAACCTTTATTTTATAATACTTAAGAGATTATACAGAATGAAAATATTGTCTAAGGACACCAATGGTGATAAGAAATCAAAATCTCTGTTAATGCAGTAACTGCTCAAGAGTGTTTTCTTCTCTTGCTTTCAATCATTTCAAATATGCAAAGTGATTTTCTTATTTTTTACTTGTAAGCATTCTCTTAGATATTTATTTGGAAACTCAAATCACATAATTAGTTAACCTCAAAATATTCATTTTGTAGGTGTTGGGATTCATCTGCTAAGGCAGTTGGTTCATTAACTTGTGAAAATGATAGGCTTGATTTGAAGAGTTATATTTGGTTAGGTGGTGATGATTTGTCAGTATGGGATGGCAACTCTCCAAGATGTAAGTGTATGCTTACAATACTTAGTTGCACTGATGAGAATGTTTTCATTCTAACATTAGCCAATATTAGATGGGAATATTTTTGCACAATCCTTAATGCAGCATTAGTTATTATAATGTCCTCCTTTTAAGAAAAAGATTCTATTCAATCTTTACTAGAGACAAATTGATTTCTCTATAGCTGAGCATCAAAAGAGAAATAAGATAGCAATGGAAAGCCAACATCGGAATTGGTGAAAAAAGTTGAATAGTGATCAAAAAGCAATTGGAAAAAGAATTTAAAAAACAGTGGTAAAAGCATAAGAAAATAAAATAAATTGACTTTAGGAATGTCATGAAAAGAGATTAGAGAAAAAGTAAAAGGTTAATAAACAAGAAAAGGGGATTGACCATCAAGAAATATTGAAAGAAACTGGTGTTATAAATGTCAACAGAAAAGAATATGTGCAGAAAAAACTTAAGCATACTGGTTGGAGATATGAAAGCAAACAAAGTACCATGTTTAAATAAGCGTCATGAGAAAAGTGTCTGTTGGGCATAAAATGAACAGAACAGTAATTTCTACTAATGAATGTTGAGTGACATTGGATGGATGAGTAAGAAGTTGAATCTTTCAAGGAAATAGTCAGCTTACATAATTTAGTTAAATCCTCCAAGGAAATAGTCAACTAACATAATTTAGTTTTTGGCTAATATAAAAAAAACAAACTCAGTATTGAAGTAAATATCACCAGAAACAAAAAATATAATACGTAATGTTAAATTCAAAATAGTAGAAAAGTTAAATTAATGAATAAAAAACTGATGAAGGTTATTGAATGTCAAGGAGCCCATATTAATGCATATAAAATAATCATTTATTTAGATATGTGATATTGTGTGAATTGAGTGTTTCCGTGGCCTATATACTTTGGATTTATTTATAAATACAAATGTGTTGCACTTAATTTGTTAACCTAATAAAATCTGACACCACCAAGATGAATTATCAGTATTTTTAATTAGGATAGATATAAACTGAAACTTACACAATTCATGTATCATTAAAAAACTGCTACCTAAATACAAGTACACACACATACACACACACGAGAATGGGTTAATGAATCTAGAATCAGATTGTCATGAGCTGAATTTTGATCTTAAAGTTAGATTTTGTATACTACATTCTCAATTTTAATCTGTGCTTTACTGATAAATTATCTCTTATTTTGGAATTTTTGAGATTAGGAATTATCATTATTTTATGCTTTATTATTCTTCTTGGTTGTGAGGCTCACAATGCTACTATTTCAGTCACTGTATTTTCAGGTGTTTTTCATTGTACTTGGTAAACTTTTCAGAAACTTGAAACTGCACCTTTTATTCAATTTGATTATATATTGTTCTCATTCTGCTTTCCATGCTTAGGGGAGATAACTCATATCAGTAATACTCTTCAGTATTATTCATCTTTTGTCACTTGTTTGTTTGTTCTACTGAATGAGAGTATGTGATTTTTCAACATTACCAGACATAGGGATTGAACGGAGAATTGCCAGGGAATGTTTTAGCTATGTGTCTCTTAGTTAAAATATAACTGGAGAATTTAATTTCATATAATAGAGAGAACAGCTTTTGTTTTCTGTTTGTTTGTTAATGTGTTCTGAAAGGAAACAATTCATATATAAATATATCTCTTTATGCAGAAATAAAAAGATGTGTAATCAAGAGAAATTTATTTTGGATAAACTATATAATGATTAAAGTTTAATTTCATAAGTTCTTTGCATACATAGTATCTAATAATGATAAATTATTATTTACTAATTTCATATATTAAATGCTTAACCTTAAGTCTGACATGAAATAACTTACATACAGTATCATTTTCTCTCACTTGGTAATTCACATATACTATATTAACATTATATAAATATAAAATTTGCAAATACATGGTCATTATGTACAAAGAATGTACAATGTTGCTTATTTGCTATATTTCAATATGTGTAAATATTTTTTGAATACATGAAGTTAAATCTTAACTATGAAGTTACACTGTTTTATATCCAGGAAAAGATCATAACATTGCTTGGGTTCAGTTTTGTATGTGTAAGCAAAGATATTAGCTAAGTTATCAAATTTCTATAGTACTCTTAATCAAATTTGAATATTGTGTGTTATCAAGACATGTGACAGCATAATCACACACACACACACACACACACACACAATTTACTAAACTTAGCTTAATCTTTAAGCCTAAGAGATTAAATATTGCAGCAATTTTCCAAGTGAAATGGTCATGCTTGATTTGAAATCAGTATTTGTAATCTGGGGTTTGAACACTGGTACTGATGGTAAATGCACAATGATTTCATCCACTTGGTAGGAAGTTCTTCACTTACAATATGCTACTGAGCTCTTACATAACCATAAATCAAATTTACAAATTACTTCTTTTGCTACATTTCTGTTGCAGATAATGTTATTTTTAGAAGGAGATTTTGTAAAATGAGAACTTTGATGCTTGTGGATTATGAAAGAATAATGTTACAACCACTACACATTCTATATCCAATATTACCTCCAAACAGACTGCCAAAGTTAAGATATTTTAGAGTTAACACAGAACTGCATTGATATTTATGGTCACTTTTAATATCTGCTAATTACACTTCTGTCTGTTCTTCATTATGATTCTTGGCACCATTCTTTATTCAAAATATTTTGAGTTAACCAATTTTGAGGTATTTAGAATAAATATTTAAAAAAATGCCAGTTTGATAATTATTTCTCAAAGGTTAGCTATTCTCCTACCTAACTTTCATCTCTCTATAATCCTCAAATTTTTAGTATTGTTTATGTCTGTCCTCAAAATTTAGCTTCAAAAACTTGTGCCAAATTGACTGAAATAAGTTTATGGTTATTTTGATTTTTAAGTTTAATTAGAAGTTTATCAAAACCAACATTTACAATGTCCTCTAGATTGTATTTTAGGTTTACTTAATTGTTAGCTACATTATTAGGTTGAGTATATAAACATGGAGTAAATAATTTGGTCAGTCTGTTTCCAGTCACTACACATTTAGTAAGGTTTCTTTCATATTTGTAATGTTCAAGTTGCAAATATTTCTGATAGACTTTTGTTGCTTGCTAAAGTTTCTTGGTACACTGCCATTAATGAGTACTTTGCCTTCTCTTAAGCTTTTCTAAAGTTATTTTCTTGTAATCTATTTGGAAAGTTTATAGGGAAATAGAATGTGCTGGAGCTTCACCCTATTCAACTGTAAGCAGACACCAAATGTTTCTAACTTTAAGTACTACACTTTTAATAAGGTCACTGCCAAAAGATATGTTTCATACCTTGAACTGGGGTATCAAATAATGTTATGATCTTTTCTTTTTAAATGGAAAAATGTTGTCAACAAGAGAGGTTCCAGATCTCATCCATGAGATGAAGTATAGAAAAATTTTCCATAACTACAAATGTAAACATTTTTCTTGACTTGAAATATAATCTTAGTAATATATTTACTAGTTTGTCTTCTGAAATTCAAATTTGATAAAAATCGTGAGAATGTTATAATTTTTATAAATATGAAGTCTCTTCAAATTTTCCAAATCTTGTTACTCAATATCTTTTAGAAATCCTGTTTCCAAAACAAAATAAATTGTGTGACTTAGAAAAAAATCTCTTTGATAAGCAGTATTCTTCTTTGACCTTTATCACTCTGTATGTGACATCATTTGCTGTGCAAAAAGTTTATCCAGCCACTGAAGATTATTCTAATCCCTAAATTTGAATTTATTTGAATTTCATAGCTGTGTTGTCATATACTGCTATGGCAACAGAAGATTGCCTTTGAGTGATATTAACAATAACATTGTATGAAAATCTTCTATATAGATTATTTGTAGCAAGAAAACTGACCAAAAAGGCAGATACAAATGTAAATATTTCTATTTTTATTGTAGATGATTGTTTTTGATTAAAAGTTACCTATTTTTAATGATATATTGTGTCATTATAGAATATCGAGCAGTATTAACATTCAATATCTCTCTCTCTCCCTGCTTTTGCCCCGTGTGTGTCTCTCTCTCTCTCCCTGCTTCTGCCCCATGTCTCTCGCACTCTCTCTCTCCCTGCTTCTGCCCCATGTCTCTCTCTCTCTCCCTGCTTCTGCCCCATGTCTCTCTCTCTCTCCCTGCTTCTGCCCCATGTCTCTCTCTCTCTCTCCCTGCTTCTGCCCCATGTCTCTTTCTCCCTGCTTCTGCCCCATGTCTCTTTCTCCCTGCTTCTGCCCCATGTCTCTCTCTCCCTGCTTCTGCCCCATGTCTCTCTCTCCCTGCTTCTGCCCCACGTCTCTCTCTCTCTCTCCCTGCTTCTGCCCCGTGTCTCTCTCTCCCTCTGCTTCTGCCCCGTGTCTCTCTCTCTCTCTCTCCCTCTGCTTCTGCCCCGTGTCTCTCTCTCTCTCTCCCTCTGCTTCTGCCCCGTGTCTCTCTCTCTCTCTCCCTCTGCTTCTGCCCCGTGTCTCTCTCTCTCTCTCTCCCTCTGCTTCTGCCCCGTGTCTCTCTCTCTCTCTCTCCCTCTGCTTCTGCCCCGTGTCTCTCTCTCTCTCTCTCTCTCTCTCCCTCTGCTTCTGCCCCGTGTCTCTCTCTCTCTCTCTCCCTCTGCTTCTGCCCCGTGTCTCTCTCTCTCTCTCCCTCTGCTTCTGCCCCGTGTCTCTCTCTCTCTCTCCCTCTGCTTCTGCCCCGTGTCTCTCTCTCTCTCTCCCTCTGCTTCTGCCCCGTGTCTCTCTCTCTCTCTCTCCCTCTGCTTCTGCCCCGTGTCTCTCTCTCTCTCTCTCCCTCTGCTTCTGCCCCGTGTCTCTCTCTCTCTCTCTCCCTCTGCTTCTGCCCCGTGTCTCTCTCTCTCTCTCCCTCTGCTTCTGCCCCGTGTCTCTCTCTCTCTCTCCCTCTGCTTCTGCCCCGTGTCTCTCTCTCTCTCCCTCTGCTTCTGCCCCGTCTCTCTCTCTCTCTCCCTCTGCTTCTGCCCCGTGTCTCTCTCTCTCTCTCTCTCCCTCTGCTTCTGCCCCGTGTCTCTCTCTCTCTCTCTCTCCCTCTGCTTCTGCCCCGTGTCTCTCTCTCTCTCTCTCTCTCTCCCTCTGCTTCTGCCCCGTGTCTCTCTCTCTCTCTCTCTCTCTCTCTTGTAGAGAAATCACGTGGTTGAGATAAACACTCAGTTGTGGAGCAAGCTAAGTGAATAGTCCATTGCTGCTTGGGCTGTGATTGGCTGCTGGTACCTGAGTGAAGGTATTTCTATATAAATACCAGCTTGATTCATCAGTTAGTTTGCAGGGTTTGTATTGAGTTACAACCTGCTTTATTTTTGTCTGCCAGCTGGATGCTAGCTGGGACCCTTATGCCGGTAAGTGCTGTTTATTGTATTGTTATTCTACATCTCCCCCCCATCGCGTGTGGGTAGTGGCCTTTGGGGAGGGATGAGTTCCTTTAAACCTGGCTGGTTGTGTGGAAGTAGTCTGGACAATGCCCGAGAGGGTTTTGTCCGTGTTATTGTAGACAGCTGAGCAGTGTTTGATGTTATTCCAGCGTCGAATGATTGTGGCACTGGTGTAGGGGTCTCGGGTAAGGCACTAGGTCTTGGAACTGGAATTGTTGGTGTATCCAGTTTCCTGAGGAATCGGCGATTTCGTAAGGTAATTCTACCTGATCTGTCAACTCTGATACGGTATTGGTGGTTGGGGAGGGTTTCAATGACCTGACCTGTTGTGTCCCATCGGCGGGTTGACGGCCTTTGTAGTGCCACTATTTGTCCTTTATGAAGGGGGTTTAATGTGTGTGCTGTTCTATTGTATCGCTCTATGAGATGAGTGTTCCGCCGGGACAGACATCTCGCAATTTTGGGCAGCAATTATCCAATTCGCGTGTGGCTTATAGAGTGTGGGGTGGGATGGTATGCAGTCACGTAGTCGGCGGTGGAGTAGTAGTTGAGCAGGAGATAGCCCAATGTTTTGGAGGATGGCTCTTGCTGCACGATTATTGTCCAACGATCCTTGGGCTCCTGTGTTGCCATTTACGATTCTCTTGGCCGTTTTGACAGCAAGCTCTGCTCGACCATTGGATTGTGGGTAACCAGCAGATAACCTGTGTTTAACAGCCCAGTCTTGTAAAAATTGCTTGAATGTAAGGGATGTGAAGGGTGGCCCACCATCAGTGCTGAGTTCCTCGGGAGCGCGGTAGGCTTGAAATATGTCTCGGCAAATTGAAATAATCCTTGACGCATTAGCTTCTCCGTGGCTCAAGTGGTATAGATTCGGCCAGCCTATTAACCTGTCAGCACATGCTAAGTAACCATGGTTCCCAACATGGAAGATGTCCATGACGATTTGCTGAAATGGCCAATCAGGAGATGGTGTCAAATTGATTGGCTCTTTTGGTTGACTCAGGGCAATTTTTCAGCAGAACATACAACCTGCTCTAATGTTACGTATTGAAGCATTCATCCCGGGCCAATAAACAGATTCATTGGCGCGTGCCTTCATGCCAACTTTGCCTTGGTGTGCAGAATGTAGGCTATGTAAGACTTTTGCGCGTTGAGAGGTGGGGATAACGATTCTTTGATCTAAGAGCACTAATCCTTCGTCAACACTTAGGCAGTGCCTCACTTCCCAGTATTCAAGTATTTCGGGTGCAGTGAGGCTGCGTGTCCTTTGGAATCCATTTTGTATTACTTCAATTAATTTTTTGTATTGCGGGTCGCTGCGTCCCGCCGCACGGATAACGTCTGGTGAGATGAGCTCCAGGTTGTCATTTGCACCAAATGTTGCTAATAGGGTTGTTGATTTGACCCAGTCATCCATGTTGTCAGACTCAATGATGTCTGACTGAGAGGGTTCAGCAGTGAATACATTTAGGAGTGCCTGTGAGATGTCTGCTGGGTTACGAGAGACAGCATCAGAGGCTCTGTGCCATTTTCCAGGGCAGTGCTGAATGGTGAATCTGTACCTGAGGGTTTTTTCCATTAACCTGAATAATCAGGGGTTTTGGATTTTACTAAGGTCTCTATCTCTAAATAATCCTTTTAGTGGTTCATGATCTGTAACCACTATGAGATTCGGGCAATCCATTACAAAAATGCGACATTTTTCCAGTGCCCACGCAATTGCTGCTGCCTCGCCTTCAATAGGTGCATATCTGCGTTCAGCATCAATGCAGAATCTGCTACCAGCAAATATCAGGCGCCAACCTTCAGGGCAGCAAACTGGGGCTTTGTTGATGGTGCATGAGCAGTGCTTCTGCAGAAGTAGGAAGCCCATTCCATCTTTGCTCCAATCTGGGGCGAGGCAGGTTATTTGTTCTTTTTCAAATGTTGCAATGCCTTTTCGAACTAAGTCAACTATGACCTTCTTTGAATGCTGGAATGCATTCTCAAGGCTTTTATTCCATATAAAGTGTGAGTCTCGTTTGACGAGATCACGAAATGGAAGCATGACTGGGCTCAGTGAGTATGCCCAAGCGACTTGGTTGACCAGACCAAATCATGATCTGGCATCGGTGAGTGTTTTTGGTATTGGGAAGCTTAATATCGCCCCCAGCATGGATTTAGAAGGGGTTACACCAGAGGCTGTTATCTGGAGGCCCCCAAACTGCACAGTGTCTTGGCAAAATTGGAATTTTTCTCTATTGAGTACGATGCGCAATGGAATAGGAAATCGAAGGTGTGAAAAAAGGCTCTTTCGATGTCAGAGTCGTAGAGTAGTGTGTCATCTACGATTTTTACTTTGCGGGGGATGTCTTTTATTACTTCATCATACCTTCGGGTGTAGGCATCACCAGATGCTAGGTAACCTTGTGGCATCCTCAGGTACATGAACCTTCCCCATTCTGTGATGAAGGTGGTGAGTGGCTGGGACTCTTTATCTAAGGGGATGGAATGATATCCATCAACAGCATCCAACACTGTTTTCTTTTGCTTAGGTGGCACTTGTAGTGCTAGCTGGAATGGTGACCCTGTATGGTGTGTTTCCTGTTTGCACTGTGAATTCAAGTGTTGGTAGTCTATGGTTCTTCGTGGTTTGCCATTTTTCTTGGCGGTAATTACCATAGTGCTACACCAATGCTGACGGGTACTGGGGTTATGATACGCCTTTTCACATCTTCCCAAAGGGCCTGCCTTACGGGCTCTTTGAAGTGAAAAGGCACAGGAATTGGGTTATGTCTGGCTTTGGGGACTGCTCCTTCTTTGAGGTGTATATGAGCAGTGGGGCCAGACATTGGTGGGAATTCACCATTATTTTTTAACGCCGTTTCGGCAAATTGATTCAATAGCCAATTCTTGAGCCTATCAATGTTTTGTTCTGTTGTGGGGAAAAAGGGGGTTTTTTGGGGCGCGTTGGAAGTTGTCCCTCGACTTTGCATTGTTTAGGGCTTGCGTCTGATTTTTTGTGTGTGCTTGTCGAGGGCATGTGTTGCATTGCTGTTTGGGGTAATATTGTAGTCGTCGGGTTTGGGAAGTCTTTGGACAGTATCCCTACATCAATGCAGGCTGCTTTGCTGAAGTATAGCTGCTGGATCTTTTTGCATATGTATAGGACTTGTTTAGTTGTTCTGCCTTGGACGATGAATTCCACGGAGAGCCAACCCTGACAAACAAGTGTAAAGCCTCCCACAGCTCGGACGACTTTTCTTGATGGAATGAGGTTGTTGGTAGTGAGCCCCATATTCAGAAGGTGCTTAAGTCCTCCGAGACATATGGTGGCCCCACTGTCAGGAAAGATCATCATCCTAGTGCTGTGATTTCTGGGGATATTCTTAACTTGTCTGGGATCCGGTTTTGCCAAGAATGGAACAACATATGCATCAATCTCGGTAATTTTGTATTGGCTCATCCACATCCTGAGACATGGAGGCAAAAGCAAGGCGATGGACAATAGGACTTGACCTCTGGGTGACCAATGCTTCTACCATGTCAAGTAGCTTATCTGGATCAGTGGTAAAGAAGTCGGGGTGTGTGTTGACTATGGCGTTTTGCACAGTCTCATCAGCACAATTGTATAAGTGAATATTAGCTTGGGAGCTTGGCATATTTGTCATCTTGGTAAAGACATCCCAGTCAATTCAGAACTTCCTGAATTGCTGTGGTGTCATCTCGAGATTGAGATGGGGAGGCTTGGCTGCTAGTGCCTGAATGTGGGTTGTCTGGGTGGTGGCTTCCTTAGCCTGCTTGATGATACATAGGGCTTCTCCAATTAATGTGACTGCGAGCTCCCTAAGCATAGATCAATCCAGCATTTGAAGGCCCTCGATTGTCAGCTTCTCATCTGCAAATCTTGTTGCATGAGTTTTGGCCAAATCAGTGGATAGGCCTGCTTCAATGAAGAAGAGTTCCCAATCTTCGGGCGTCATACATCCTGTTCACAGCGCCATGTAGAGAAATCACGTGGTTGAGATAAACACTCAGTTGTGGAGCAAGCTAAGAGAATAGTCCATTGCTTGGGCTGTGATTGGCTGCTGGTACCTGAGTGGAGGTATTTCTATATAAATACCAGCTTGATTCATCAGTTAGTTTGTAGGGTTTGTATTGAGTTACAACCTGCTTTATTTTTGTCTGTCAGCTGGACGCTAGCTGGGACCCTTACGCCGGTAAGTGCTGTTTATTGTATTGTTTTTCTACATATCTCTCTCCCTGCTTCTGCCCTGTGTGTCTCTCTCTCTCCCTGCTTCTGCTCCGTGTCTCTCTCTCTCTCTCTCTCTCCCTGCTTCTGCCCTGTCTCTCTCTCTCCCTGCTTCTGCCCTGTCTCTCTCTCTCCCTGCTTCTGCCCTGTCTCTCTCTCTCCCTGCTTCTGCCCTGTCTCTCTCTCTCCCTGCTTCTGCCCTGTCTCTCTCTCTCTCCCTGCTTCTGCCCTGTCTCTCTCTCTCTCCCTGCTTCTGCCCTGTCTCTCTCTCTCTCCCTGCTTCTGCCCTGTCTCTCTCTCTCTCCCTGCTTCTGCCCTGTCTCTCTCTCTCTCCCTGCTTCTGCCCTGTCTCTCTCTCTCTCCCTGCTTCTGCCCTGTCTCTCTCTCTCTCCCTGCTTCTGCCCTGTCTCTCTCTCTCTCCCTGCTTCTGCCCTGTCTCTCTCTCTCTCCCTGCTTCTGCCCCGTGTCTCTCTCTCTCTCTCTCCCTGCTTCTGCCCCGTGTCTCTCTCTCTCTCTCTCCCTGCTTCTGCCCCGTGTCTCTCTCTCTCTCCCTGCTTCTGCCCCGTGTCTCTCTCTCCCTCCCTGCTTCTGCCCCGTGTCTCTCTCTCTCTCCCTGCTTCTGACCCGTGTCTCTCTCTCTCTCTCCCTGCTTCTGACCCGTGTCTCTCTCTCTCTCCCTGCTTCTGACCCGTGTCTCTCTCTCTCCCTGCATCTTCCTCATCTCTAACCGTGCTTCTGGCCCATCTATCTCTCTCTTTCCTTGCTTGAACACCATCCATATCTCTCCCCACCCCTTTCTGCCCGAACTCTCTATCTCTCTTTCTACCCGCTTCTGCCCGATCTCTCTCTCTCTCTCTTTCTACCCGCTTCTGCCCGATCTCTCTCTCTCTCTCCGCTTCTGCCCGATCTCTCTCTCTCTCTCCGCTTCTGCCCGATCTCTCTCTCTCTCTCCGCTTCTGCCCGATCTCTCTCTCTCTCTCCGCTTCTGCCCGATCTCTCTCTCTCTACCCGCTTCTGCCCGATCTCTCTCTCTCTACCCGCTTCTGCCCGATCTCTCTCTCTCTACCCGCTTCTGCCCGATCTCTCTCTCTCTACCCGCTTCTGCCCGATCTCTCTCTCTCTACCCGCTTCTGCCCGATCTCTCTCTCTCTACCCGCTTCTGCCCGATCTCTCTCTCTCTACCCGCTTCTGCCCGATCTCTCTCTCTCTCTCTCTCTGTCTACCCGCTTCTGCCCGATATCTCTCTCTCTCTCTGTCTGTCTACCCGCTTCTGCCCGATATCTCTCTCTCTCTCTCTGTCTGTCTACCCGCTTCTGCCCGATATCTCTCTCTCTCTCTCTCTCTCTCTGTCTGTCTACCCGCTTCTGCCCGATATCTCTCTCTCTCTCTCTCTGTCTGTCTACCCGCTTCTGCCCGATCTCTCTCTCTCTCTCTCTACCCGCTTCTGCCCGATCTCTCTCTCTCTACCCGCTTCTGCCCGATCTCTCTCTCTCTACCCGCTTCTGCCCGATCTCTCTCTCTCTACCCGCTTCTGCCCGATCTCTCTCTCTCTACCCGCTTCTGCCCGATCTCTCTCTCTCTCTCTCTACCCGCTTCTGCCCGATCTCTCTCTCTCTCTCTACCCGCTTCTGCCCGATCTCTCTCTCTACCTGATCTCTCTCTCTACCCGATCTCTCTCTCTCTCTCTACCCGCTTCTGCCCGATCTCTCTCTCTCTCTCTACCCGCTTCTGCCCGATCTCTCTCTCTCTCTCTACCCGCTTCTGCCCGATCTCTCTCTCTCTCTCTACCCGCTTCTGCCCGATCTCTCTCTCTCTCTCTACCCGCTTCTGCCCGATCTCTCTCTCTCTCTCTACCCGCTTCTGCCCGATCTCTCTCTCTCTCTCTACCCGCTTCTGCCCGATCTCTCTCTCTCTCTGCCTTTGCTTCATCCATTCAGTGAGTGTAACTGATGATTGCCGTGTGCATGAAACTCAACAGTTAGGAACAAATATTTGATTTTAACAGTAAGATAAGTTCAGGAGGTGGTTTTTAATTTAAATAAAATAAAAGTAGTATTTAATAATGTTGAAATAATATGTATTCAGTATTCTTTCAATAATGTCCAGTATTTTTTATTTTTATACCTAACCAAGAGAATAAAACAACAAAGATGAGGATACTAAGCTGAATAATTTGTGACTTGGATTTGGGTAAAATTTTGTTTAACTATGGATATTTTTGTTTTATTTACCTAAGATTTTCACACTACTAAATCATTTTAAGTTTTTGAAAATATTTGAAATTAAGAACAAATATTGATCTGACCAGCTTATATTCATAGATTTTCCTTCATAGAATTATTTTATATCTATCTACTTTGTTAACTACCAAAACAAAGGGAGTAGACTCTTCCTCGAGAAACCAGCTGTTGAAAACTCTAATCTCTACTTGGCACTAAATATACCTGAAGTTGATAAAAATGTCTGCTATAGTTCAAGTGATTATATCACAAGAAGTTCTGAGAATACCAGAAAAGAAATATCTAATATAGCTTTTCATGTGAAACCTGATGAGAACATTCCCTTTCTTTTGCTGGAAGATGCTGATATAAGCTGCCTAAAGCAATATCTTGCAGTGTTTACACATAGGCACATGCACCCACACATTATGTATTTGTATTATCAAAATGTTGATTTGCTTCCTTTTCATCTCAACTCTGTATTTGAGAAATAAATTTCAATTAATTTTTTATAAATTTTCAATTATCTTCTTTTCTTACTTAAAAGTGAAATAGCAATGGAGAAGTTGTTCAGTGGGAAGGACATATAAAAATAGCTTATTCTAAAATATTTTATGAAAAAATTACAACTGAATGTGGGCAATCATAACTCTCCACAACTCCTTGTCCTTCGTAGCACTTAGTAAGGTTTATCTTTTGGCTAGCTCTCCTAACCACCATTTTACCAACCATTTATGCAAACTCATTGGCTTGGTTATTCGCTGCTCTCCTGTCTCTCTCGCTTTCAGTTTGCTGTCAAATTCTCCAAGCCCTCTTTCCTCATGAGGTGCCCTAGAAATTTCAATTATCAGTTTATGATTGTAAGTATAACTGTCCTTTTTGTTTCTGTTTACCTTAAAACTTCCTCATAACTCACATGTTCAGTTTATGGTATTCTCAGTATCCTTCAGTAGAACCATATTTTTATTGCCTTAAATTTGTAAGATGATTGTTCACTGTCATATAGGAGAATTAATACTTAGTTAAGTACTCTTTTTCTCTGTTTCTAATGTAATTTTCCCATTTTTTAATACTCAGTTTTTGGAAAGCAACTTTTGTTATTTCAGTGTATCTTTGGATTGTGGTGTCAAATCAACAAGAGTCTGACCATCACCAACACAGAGTTTGTTTTTTTTTTAATTTGGTACACTTATAGAGCTTCGAGATAGAAATTGAATGGTACCTATTTTACATCACTAAGTCAAAGGGTTCCCAAGATATGACCCTTTCACCCTTGCCAAAAAAGATTTGGAAAATAGTCACAAAGTATATATATCAATATCTCAGTTGTTTTTTCACCCACAAAGCTAAATTATATATCATTTTAAAGTACTTAATATATCTAAAAAGTGATCTATTTATTCTTTTGTTTAAAGGTCAAATAAGATAATTTTTTGATCCCCATATATACTTGAATTAAAACTGGTCCATATCTTAAATAGTGACGATCAATCAGTTTTTGGAACTGAAATAACTCTGTTTGATTCACCATTACATCAATCTTGCAAGCCTGTTTGAGGTCTGTTTCTCCAATGTCATGTCAATATATATCTGTTTTATTATGAAATCAATAATAAATTATAAAGTAAATTTTCATGAATATTAATCATCTTAATAGAAATGATTTCATAATTTTGATTCATTTAAATAGTTCAGATTCAAAAAGTAATGTTTGGAATAGCAAAGGACAGTTATGAAACTTCAGTTTGTCTCCCTTTCAGTTCATTATCCCCCACACACATACATACACACCAAAAGAAAAAACAAAAAAACAAAAAAATAGTATGCTTGTATAAAAAAAATAGTACGCTTGTATAAAAATGTATATTTATTTATATCTTGTCGCACCAGACAGCCAGCCACTTCACTGTTTGGTTAATGTTCTGCAGGTTGGTTAGATGAGTAGACAGTTTCATTGTTCTCTATCCATTCACCACACTCACAGAAATTGCTGGTCTTTAAGTCCCCACTTGAACTTATATCTCCTGTCCTATAAATTCGTACTCTCACATATGGCAAATAGTACCCATTTCCATAATTAATTCCTAGATATTTTGGAACATTTCACTTGGTAATTCCTCCATAATGAAAATGATAAAATTTAGAATTTAAACTAATTTGCCATTTTACTTGAATACATAAAAGAAATTAAAAATGGTCTCAGCTATATTAAAGAAAAAAAACAAAACAACTTCCTTATATTCATCTATTCTGTGTTTATAATTTCTAAATTTAATTTAGGGTGTCATTTTTGTATTTCATAAGAAAATATCTGCTCAAACAAGCAAGACATATCAAGCCATTGCAGAATTTCTGTGAACAGAGAAAATCCTTGTTTTTTTTTTTCCATTTCCTTTAAAAATTGGCTAAAGATTTTAAAAAAGAAACAGTAGCAAGAAAACAAGTTTTAGGAGGCCTAAATCCGCCATCTTAAGAAATGAGATACATCAGAAGGTTTTAAGAAACGGGTTTCAAGCCCTCATTTGGCTAACCAAGGAACTTAAAATTTGTGCCTAGATTTTTAAAAAAGGGATTAACAATCCAGACGATACAAACCTCTTGATTTCCCAAAATTTCATAGACAGACACTACTGCAATGTTAAAAACACAGTTTGAATTTTCAAGCAAACTTTCATGATGAAAGTAAGCTTAAGTTTCAAAAATGTGATTTTTCTTATTTTTGACAGTCAAACATGGTATAGATACATTTTGGAACACTGCACTTACATTGACAATTAAATATGAAAAAAAGATTATCAAGTAAAAATAATTCAACTATTTATGGCTTTTCAAATATTGAAAAACATTTTGTCATTTAATGAGATGAAAACTGAGAAAAACACTATACAAAATGGGCTAATGACCTACATATTTTAGCTAAGTTACAAGTTTCAAAATAAATCTATCCTACTTTAATTTATGTTAGGTGAGCATGTTTTCAATATCAAGAATCCTTTTATTTACCAGCAATTTCCACATTCCACTCTTGACTTGATCCTTTCACTTTGCAATCGTGAAACTTTCATAAAATGTGAAGAAAACCCTCCTACTCAAACTAGTTTTCTCCAAATAGTAATAAACAATGTATGATTGCTTCAAATAAATTTTGTAGGGACCATCAGTACCTGACAACTACCAAATTTCCTTGCATCTCTTCAGTTATCTTTTTTGGCCTCTAACAAGTCTAACATTTTCTTTTTAATGCTTTATTTGCTTTCAACTCATCCCAAATTAGTTGTGTGCCTTTAACACTTTTCATAAATATGAGCAGTTGTTGTATGATGAGAGAAATTTTTCTTCTTAGTGTCATAGTTCGATATCTTTAAAATTAAGCAGTTCTCTTTTATCTGCTGAGGTTTTATGTCCTTTGTATTTAATATATGCAGATCAACATGGCAGATGTTTATATTATTTTAAGATTGTTGTTTTTATCTTTGTATTTTTTTCTATTTGCTGATAGAAGGGTTCCACTGTCCTTTGGATATGGCCATTTTCAGTTTTGAAAGTGGAAGTGGTTAAGCATGGAAGAAGAAACAGATAAGTTTTATAATACTGCCAAAAGCTAATGTAAATTGCAGGAAGTTATTGTGGAAAGCCTAAATGCTAGAATAAGAAAGGAATGAGACCATGAACTAGCAAGTACATCACACATAGAAAAATGTGTCCAATAATGCACAGCAAATAATCAAATAATAACCAGCACTTGGTTTCAAGAACACTCCCCAAAAAAACTTGTGAACATGGAAATGCCGAGGAGAAAACACAAAGAATCAGATATTGATGCATAACAATCGATAAAAGATTCAGAAATGTAGTTTTGCACTGTAAAACTTATCCAAGTGCTAACTGTGGGAGCAATCACACCTCAAAATCATATGTAGACCCAGACTAGAATTATAGAAATTAAAGAAATCCAGAGTGATGTCTAAACTATTAGGTTGGTGCAAAAATAATGACGTAATAATGTTGTTTTTTGACGTTAAAAAATACGTCAAAAAACAACATTATTACGTCATTATTTTTGCACCAACCTAATACAATACAACAGACTCCAAATTGATTTAATTTTCAAACAGATATATACTGATAGTTAAAATATTAGAATAGATCAAGAATTCAAAATAGAACACCTTAAAGAATTGTTTTGTTTTCTACAACTTATCAACCCTTTACAGGTTATTTAATGCCAGAAAATATTTTTAGAGTGTAAGAAGTTTTTTTTTTTTTTTTTTAGATAATAATGGCTTATTGATACAAGTCTTATAAGTGAATATAATGAATCCAACGGGAATTTGAACTCAGCTCTCCAATTAACAATTCCAAGTCATTACTCCAGCCTCTGGTATTTCCAAGTGGGAACCTATCTAAATACTGACCAGGGATAACATTGCTTAACTTCAGTGATCATACAGGAACCAGTGTTTTGATATGATGCAACTGAAAAATACTCTTAAAGAAGCTCCAGTGACATTGGCTAATGATGTCCAAGGGGAGAGAGAGAGAGAGAGAGAGAGAGAGAGAAGAATAACAGAAATAGATGACAAATGAAATTCTTGAACTCATGAAAGAGACAGTAAACCTTGCCAAGAAATGTCATTATATGTCAAGATATTAAGCAAAAACATTTTCTACAAATGCAGCCAAACAAGAAATGTACAGAGAGAAAAAAAACCGAAACAGATACAACAAACAGATAAAATGATATAAAAAAAATAACAGTACAAAAAAACATGCTCCTTAACAGGATGGATGAAATTTAAAAAGGAACACTCATAATAGAGAAGGAAAAGATACCTCAAAGATGAAATAATTAGATTAAAAAACTCTGACAAGAGAGAAACCTACAATATATGAAACCATGGAAGGACCTGAAATATTATGTGATATTATAGACACTCATATAGAAAGGGAAGAGGTGATTTTATCTCAAGCTCAAGTGCTTCTGTCTGATGAATAAGCAAATATTTCCTTTTGAAGTTCAGGTGTTGGTCTATATTAAGCCATTCTTGGAATTGGGGAGAGTTCTGGTCTGCCCTTGGGGTGAGACAAACATGTGTTTTCTCTAATTCTCAGTATTTGGGGATTAAACTGAAAATTTATTTACATTTTCTTTTCAAAAAATGAAACTGGATACATTTTGTCTATATTTCTGAGATGAGGTATTTTAACTATTTACACTATTCATGTTGTTCAGACTATTGTCCTCATCTTTATTGTCACATTATATCTCAGTTTTAGTTAATTCGCTTTGATAACTCTCCAAGTTTCTGTTCTCTCCACTGAGGCCAGTGATTAAACTCACAACTTTTTGGACCAATCATCCAACATTTTTATTCAGTAGGCCATAAAAAATTGAAAGAACACAATTTTTTTAAGAACCCAATTTTTCCCCAATGTTTAAGTTTGTCTGATCTAATATTGATTCCATTAGTATTTCTTTTACTTCAAGACTACCTATATGACATTGCATTTATAATGATTTTTAAATAGTCTGAAGGCTACATCTTCAGTTATACACTGCTGAAATTGGCTTCTGGTCTGATAGTGCACAAGACAGAAAACTGATGAACATTGAATAACTTATGCTAATTGAGCTACCAAGATGAATTTGGTAGTTTATTTGTTTTTTGTTTTTTTTTTTTCTTAGGTTTTGTCAAGTTCCCTATACCTGTATTAAAAGTATTTTAGATATATTGAAATATATTGATATATATTAGTTTGGGATACCTAATCACCTATATGGCAGTGAATGCTGTACAATTTCTTCACAACTGAAAAGAAGACTTCAAGAACAGACATGTTCTATAGAAGGATGCTGGGAATACTTTGGATGGAACATGTGAGTAATGTTTTAAGAAAATGGTAATGAAAAGAGCACTTGTACTTACAGTCAAAAAGAAACAGTTGAAATCTTTTGGGCATATAATAAGGATGGGAGCCTTGGAGAATTTAACACTCACAGGATATATTGGAGGCAAGAGGAGTAGAAGAAAACAAATAACTTATCTAATGAGTATTTGTAAATGGTTAGCAGATTAGGGACTGGGGAGGATCCTAAGGGGTAAAAGTTGCTTAAATCTACAAAAGACAGGAAGCTGTGAAGAGCCATGATCACACATGTCCTGAAAACATAATAGAAGCAGGGTTTGTAAGTTGGTTGTTTGGGAGATAGTAATACTGGCTTTGTTAATGGCAGCTGGCTTTTGTTGTGACAGACAAGTTTTAAATTGTTTGGGAATTTAGGTGTTTGAAAGAAAAGGATTTTTTTTCTGTTCTTTCTATTTATTCAATCTGTGATGCAATTTCTTCTGCAAAAAAAGCAATCTTTTTTTTCTCCCTACTGTTGTTGTTGTAGGTTTTTTTGGTTTGTTGCGGCTTTCTCTGGGGACTGTTTCCTGAACTGGTTTCATTTTTTAGACCTTTCTTTCATGCCACTTGTCATTTTCTGTCTCTTATCAACAACTAAAAGCTTCTTTAGCAAAGAGGGATATTAAGAAGGAAGTGTTTGAAAATATATATCAGCCTGTTAACTTCCTCTTTTTTTGTTGAGATGGCTAGTAGATCCATAGAGGATTCCTTTGTGACACATGAGGTTGATGGAAATGAATTTTGCATAGAGAGAACTAGTGTATCAAGCTAAGATGCTTGACACACTCTGGCATGCTACTAATGTATAAGCATTCTGTTTTGGTTTTTCTACCAACAACTGTCAGTGGTAGTTTGCAATCCTCTTCAGCCAAAATGTTGGACATGACAGCAAAATTTCTTTTTGAACAAAGCTTCATTCACTCAAAGGAAACTGTTAAATTATCTCCAGACCTGAAGGAAATAAGCAGTTAAGTACTCTCTTAACACAAAACCAGGCACTTTATATACTATTAGTTTGGTCATGTATTGGCTTAAGTCTTACAAAATACTTTCTTTCATTTCTAAATCGTTAAGGCCTAAGCAGCCGTATGCCTCATATTGGAAAATATTTCCTTAGCAATTTGTTGGTTCAGTAAGCATGGTGTCTTTTCTGAAATTGATAATCTTATTTAATTGAAAAGCTGGCACTGTTTATCACTCTGTCAAATTAGTCAATAATTTGTCCTCTTTCACTAGTTGTGGTTCATTTTTGTATGAGCTTTTTTACATCAACTGATATAGCTAGAGATTGTCATCTATTTGGAAAGTCTCTATTTTTACTGCTCTGTACTGCTGATATTTTCGGCTATAAAGAAAAAAACATGTCCCCTTTGAAGTTAGCTTGAAAAACTGTACAACAATAGAAATTCATACTTGGTAATAAATCCGCATGCTCTATTTTTCTTTAAACTGTTCTTAACTAATCCAGTCATGTAGAAAAAGTCATTCTATGAATCATAGTATTAATGTCCTATATTTTTTGGTTATTCTTTGTGCATTTATAATATTATTGATACATTCATTTTCAAGTTATAAAAGTGGGCAAAAGAATTAAATCAGTCTGACTGGGTTTTTTGGTATATAAAGTTGAACAATGCTTGTCCCTTGTGTAAATATATCAGTATTAGCATTTGGGAAAACCTATTTTTAAATTTTGCATCTCTACAAGAAAACAAATCTTTATTGCTAATACTTTATGATACTTTATTAAATTGTTGCTTGATCTTAAAATTCAAGGATAAAGGCTTTCAGTTCAGACGTTGGGAAAATATAAAGGTTGTGAGAGGACATTAATTTACTACAATAATCTAGTTATATGCAGAGTTCCTATTAGGCTATTCTGTATATAGTATCTTTCACTTGTGTAATTTTTTTTTATATCATTTCATCATAAAGGTGAGAGGCTAATAAAAAGACAAGAATTAAGGAGACAATATGAAGGTTGATTTTGCATTTAAATTTTTGAAGATCAGAATTGATTGGAAAGCAAGAAGCCAGATGAGAAGTGTAAAGGAAGAAACCGTTAGCATAGAACTTATAGTTACATCTAGCTATTTCCACTGTAAAATGATGAGATCTTGCTGCCAATGTAGTAGTACACTTCGATTCATAAAGTCTGTGTATCAAACTCATCAGAACAATTACCATGAAAATATTTATAGAAAAAGCAAAGGGAAGCTACATTACAGCAGGGGAAAAGTAACTGAAACCAGTATGCCAGATCAATACCAATAATATTTGATTCTTTGGATTTTATAAAAAATTTCTAAATACATAGCAAAAGCATCAGGCCAGATATGGTAGCAATATTCAATGCATGGATGAATAATAGACTTATAAATGTGTAAGACAGATTCTAGTGAGAAAAATTGTTTAGTACTATACAGTAAACCAACTTTCATAGCAGCAGACCTAGCAATTGGTTCAATATAATCATTCTACTTCATATCATTGGAAAATGTTAGCCCAAGAAGGCACAATTAGTCACTCTCCTGGAGGTTAGTATCAGCCAAGCTGATGGAAAGCAGAAAAGATGATTAAAAAAGAGCAGTTTTGTGTCGGAGGTATTTAAAATTAACAAGCCATTTCTTGCCCAGTTAACAACAGATTGAAAATCATTTTTAAGATCAGCTACAAATTTGACCTTATCAAACTTATCAGATTTACCATTAAGACAGCATAAGTACCTAGTAAGCTCACTATTTAGATTATTCAGACTATTGTCCTCAGATAATAATCATATATAGATATCCCTATAGGACATCTGTTTATGAATTTCTGGGTATTATAAGCCTAATGTCTTCAGCAGTCATTTTTTACCAGTGCTCATATTTCAGTTTTTGCTGTTATCACTCATGTTTTTACCAGAGCTCATATTGCAATTTTTTGTTGTTGTTATTGCTTTTCTCTGGCTCCCATATTGTATTCATTTCTATGCTTGATTGACTCAGGAGACTTTTGTGGCCTAGCATATGTGCTCATTCCTTAAATTTACAAATTTTCCAATGATGTTCTTTGTCTATGAGCTCAACCTGATCCCACAGAGGGCAGTGATCTCCCTTTTCTCTCCATATGTGGTCAGCCACACCTAATTTTTTCACTTCTGCTTGTGTTACAGCTTTCTGGTTTTCTTGAAGCCTTACTTTAAGGGGGCATCCTGTCTCCTCTTTATATTTCTTTCTACATCTGCATGGGATAGCGTACATGGTCTTTAGTCATACTCTCCTCTATTGGGAGTCAGATATCTACTATTATCCTGATGTTATATGGACTACAGATCCTTTGTATTTTCTGTGATGACCCCTTCACATAAGGGAGGCAGACTGTTTTCTGAGTGTTGTTGTCCTCCTCTTGTACCCGCCTATCCCAGTTTTTTTGGAGCTGCTACCATGTATCCAGGGTAGTTGTTACATTGTAGGGTACTACTTATACTGACCAATTCTTATCTAATCTCTCTGGGTCACCACTTATGACTTTTGCTCGGTGTTGTAAGCAGCAGACGATCCCTTTCTTTATGCTGTTCAGATGATGGGAGTTGAAATTGAGGTACTGTCCAGTGAATGTCGGTTTGCGGTATACAGATTTCTTGAACCCATGCTCTGTTTGAGATATTAGAACATCCCGGAATGGCAGTGTGTTGTTACTCTCTTTCTCCATTGTGATCTGTATCGATGTATTGATGTTCTTTGTCAGCACATATGCTAGGCCACAAAAATCTCCTGAGCTGACCAAGCATAGAAATGAATACAATATGGGAACCAGTAATGAGGAGTGCCAGAGAAAAGTGATAATAACAACAAAAAATTGCAATATGAGCTCTGGTAAAAACATGCAATGATAACAGCAAAAATTGCAATATGAGCACTGGTAAAAAAAATGTTTGCTGAAGACATTAGGTTTATAATACCCAGAAACCAGAGAACTTGGAGAGGGGAATTAACAGGAGATAACTGAACTAACATCCATTAGACATGGCACGTGGAACTAGAACAGTCTACCCCAGTGAGCGAAATAAGGGGTTCAGTTTGACATTCCAACCAGCCAAAGAAGGCTGGAGCATACAACAGCCGAAACATTGTAATAAATATGGTGACAAAGATGAAGACAATAGTTCGAATAATGTAAATAGTGTACATAATACCTCATCTCAGAAATATAGACATATACTCGTAAGATCATTGATGAAAATTAGGCACAAAGTAGGTCCAAGTATAGAGCCCTATGGGACACCTGCATTCATATAAAAAAAATCTAGAAAAGTGGCCATTCAAGACAACTTTCATTTCACTTGAAAAGTTGAAAATTCTCTTTATATCATCTGAAGTCCTTAGATTCTTTTTTCCCTATGAAAAGGCCAGCTGTAACCCCACTGGTCAATCTTGGTCAACAGTAATCTATAATGGCACCCCACAAGTCAATCCTCGTCAACAGCCACCAATAATATAGCCCTATGCCCCATGTTGTTTTCAAGCTCCTTCAGACCACTGTGGTTACCATCTGGCTGACTCCTCATGCGTTAATGTGTGGCTCATTTGTCGTTGGTATCATGATGGTGAGCACAGTTCCACTTAACCAATGTTTGTTCACAACCATTCACTCCTCTGCCATGTTGTGTTTTTTTTGTTTTTTGTTTTTTTTATCTCGGATGGTGAGATTTGCTAATCTCACTTCTTTCTCCCATTTTTTCAGCAATTCACCTCAGTCTGCTCCTAGGGCTGGTGTGATGAATCCATCTTCCAGATGACGTAGATGAAAACAAAAGGGATTTTCAGTCATTAATCTTTCTTCATCGGCTTGTCCCATGTTGTGATTTCTCAATAGACCAGTCCACTCAAGAATTAGAAAGGAAAAGGAAAGAAAATTCCCAATCTCCTTAAAAGCAAAAGTTTATCTTTTCTCTGTCTATAAATTTTTTTTATGATCAACAAGACCGCACACATTTTTTTTCATAGTCACTCCAAAATAGTAATTATTTTTTCTTTATCACTTATCCAAAGGAATCCAAATTAATGTTTGGATATAAAATTTTTCTGGGTGAATGTCACAAAAATTATAATGAATGCATGTGCCAGGCTGGTTCCTATCTCTGTGTGGACATTTCTCTTCTGGATGGCTGATTCAAAAATATTTCTTTTTCCTGGCTTCAGACTGATATTTAAATGTTATTTCAGTGACTACCTGGATCTCTTTATTGACATGTTTTTTTCTATTTGACATCTTCATGGATACATTAATAATCTCTTTTTCATTGGCAGGAAGTGGAGAAGGATAGGTAGTCTTGGTTTTGCAAAATCTTACTGAATTCTGTCTAGTTAAATTTGGGTTCAATTCTCCTTGGAATTATTTTAAAACATTTTTCAACACATTTTGTTTTTAATTTTCTTAACTTTTCAGTCCATCTTCCTGCGAATTTCAACAATTATCATCCAGTTAGTAGACTTTTTCCTTTTCCTTTCTTTTTTTTTTCTCTTTTTTGTTTGATCAATCCCCGGATATCCCAGTGTTACACAGCACCTCATCTTTTTTTTTTTTGATGACATTCTCATTTTCCTCAGATGTATATTGCATTAACCAAGTTTCCAGGAACTTTAAAGAGACTTCTCTTATTTAATTTTTATTTATTAATTTACTAAATTATGCTGCTCTACTAATCTTTTCGGTCTAAATTGCACATTTTTGTGCTACTCTTGTAATATTTACTTAAAAAAAGAAATTGCAAATGCAGCATTTATATGAAGTTTTGTAACTTTGTATAAATTTAATGGAAACATGTCATCTTTTGCACAGTATTAGAAAAATCTTAGAAGTGTCTTTGAAGGTTACTTAGTTCCTCATTGCTAATGCAATCAGTTAACTGTAGTATATCATTTCCAAGCCTTAAGAAAATGGGTTTCATATAAACTTATGAAAGTGAACATTAATGAGTATAGGGCTTGAAATTAATGTTATCCCATCATTAAACTGAATATCCAATGGGAGAAAATTTTTGTCTTGTTGCAAATAACCATGTAAATGGAACAAGCTCTTCCCAATGTGGCATATTCTCCAGACCTGTAACACTGCAGACTATCATTTTGATGACTGAATAATGATGCTTTGAATTCATGTGAGTAAAAACAAATCTCAGAATATGCTGGAAACTTTCATATCAACTTATTGGAAATGTTTTGAATGAAATAAACAATTCTACTTAAAGCTTTTTGAAGAACTGTAAGCATCTGAGAAAACTCAGAGAATACACTTTGTGATCCAAACAACAAGCACACTGATGCCTGTTGTATTAATTAATAGAATATTTTTAAAATTTTTACATCTTGTCAGTTCAATTAATTGCCATGTGTGATACACACTTAGGCAATCCTGTATCTTTTGATACATGACTGATCAGGCAGATTTTTTCCTGCAGTAGGTTGCCATTTCTTTCTGCAGTAGACCAGTTGCCATCCAAGTTGATCTGTCCTGCTATTTACCCATAGCTAGGGCGAGAAGAAGAGGATTCATACCGTTCCCAGTGGTATTAGCACGTAAGTGAATGTAATGGATTTGACTGGAATTCAAACTCAGTTCTCCAATTCCTCAATCCGAAAAGCTATCCATTACTCCACCATGCATCTTGTACCAAATCAATAACTTGCTAATATAGACATAAACGTAAACTTTTTTCCATTTGAACTTTATGAAACTTAAATCTAAATTGACATTTCCTTATTGAATTAAAACAAAGCTATTATAAAATGTATGTCTGCTGTATATACATTTTTCTTCGTTTTATTGAAAAAGAACGTTATTGTTTCATTTTGATATAAGATCTGAAAAGACGATATTTTTGTTTAGGTTTTTTGCTTTTGTTTTTTAGAAGAAGTGCAGATTACGAGGATATGTAGGATAGATAACCCTGGATTTGACCGTAAGAGTGTAGTGATTGGGGGAAGCACCACCTCAAAGTAGTGGTTCTCAGGAAGAAGTTGTCTGAGTGGAACTTCCTTCTTACTAATCAAATATGAATAGAATGTGAATGATTTGACCCCATGTGCATGTTATGGTGGCTTATAGCTGTAAAGGTCTGAACTGATGGAACTAAGGAATATAGCTTGTATGAACATTAGAGTAGTGATAGACTTGCAAAGTTTTGTCTGGGAAATTCATCACCCACAAGGATTTTTAAACACTTGAACTCTGTCAAAGCTGGAAGGTGTGGATTTGGCAAATCCAGGCCAGATATGGCAGCAATAATCCATTTTTTTGTCAAATCTGACTTATAAAGATGAAATATAGTAGGAGGAGTCAGGTACTTTCTGGAGCGATATTAACCATTTTTCCAGTATCTTTAGTGATGGACTGTATACATGTGTTACACTTGAGGTCTAGAGTGAACTTTAGTCCCTGTCAACATCCCAGGCAAGGAGCCTCATTATGTTAGCATGTGTGGATGTGTCTGTAAGCATAATTGTGAAATATTTGTGCATTAATCTGGATATCTGTATGTATTTGAGGAGTAAGCATAGAAAAAATAGTTTGTATTTTCTCAGAATTATGGAAATTCATACAAATAAAATGCTTAAGTCCAACCAATATTTTAGGTATTATTGCAGCTAAATGTTTTGTTAGAATTGTTTCCTATTTTCAATTTCAACTGTTTTTATTCTCTGTAGGACAACTTATTACTTTGGTTTTGTCTGTCTGCCTGCCACCCTGTTCTCAATGAGTATTCTTAGTTAGGCAAGATTTAAACTTAAAATTATTTTTGTGATGTTTAACTTTGTTTCTTTTGAAATTCAATTTACATTAGAAGTTTTGTTCATTCATAATTCTCTAAATTTAATTTTTTTTCCTTATGTATGAGGGTTACTGAGATGTGCTCAGATTGATCAAAAAGAAAAAGAAAACTTTCCCAAATTCTGATGTTTAGTCCTATTTTGGGAAGTGAGTTTGTACTGTGAACTTTTCAGTACCCCCCCACTGTATTTGTAATTTTTTTAATAAAATCTTTCTGTGTTACATGGGCTCTGTAGTGTTGAATTTGGAATAAATTAAGTATTTACTAATTTACCAACCATAAACACAGTTTATAAATGTTTGTTTATCAAATTTGAATAAATTCAGTTCTTGGCACTAAGCCATTCACAAAAAAAGTAGAAGGGCTGTGATAATCTTTCTTTGTCTGAAGTGAAATCAAAGGAATCTTTTTTTTCATTGTAATGGTTATTTATTCATTGATTCACCTGAGGCAGGGTAAGTAGGTGACATTTAGAATATCTTCACTGCGAATTCTCATGATAGACTGACAGGTCACATCTTACCATTGGCCTATCTCAGACTGTAACTGTCTCTGCATCTATATCATGACTACCACTTACTTATCAACTCCTATTGACCAGCTTTTTCTCAACCATAACTCTGCCACTTTATATTTTGATGGTCAGCATGTCACTCTGACAGCCAGCTCATAACTAACTCTGCCTTTCTACATCTCCACCAATAGCCTGTCACCTGACAATGAGCAGCTTGTAATTGACCATTCTATTATGCAGCTTGACTATATAAAACTTCCAGCCTATATAAGTGACTTCCAGCCAGGTGGTACTTGATCCCAAAAGTTTTATTTATTATTATTCAGATAATTTATACTAAAACCTACCTTAAATATTTTCTATAAAATAGTTTTATAATTAAATTTGATTTAAAATTAAATTTATTAGAAAAAAAAAACTAATTCAAACTTTAGCTGATTATTTCTATTATCTCTTTTGTATATATGAGATGTGAAAACTTGAAAGAAAAAAATTAAAATATTACAAACAATGATAACATCACACAAATTTAGCTTTTGTCAAAAATGCATTTCATTCTGAATTACTTTTTTTTTTTTATAAATTTTTTTTTTCTCTTTAAATAAAGTTCATATCAGGTTTTGATATAGTCGAATTTAACAATATGGAAGTAGACATTTTATCATATTTCTATTATGCTTTTTACAATATTTTATTTTTGGAACAAAATAAATTGACATATTTTTTTTAAAATTTAGAATTCTATGAATTATCTCAATTTTACTTTTTCTCTTGGAGAAATATTTAAAAAAAGAAGCAAGTTATTTCCCTTACATGGTTCCTAGCTTCACTTACTCTTTCTCTCTCACACACACACACACATGGAATGACACCTCACTGTGAAATTATAGTTATCTCATTAGTCTTGAAAACACTGCTGTAAAATGATTTTGATGCTCATTGAGTGACCACCACTTACCGCATTATACAAGCAAATCTTAGTAAGCACATGAAATTCTACATGATTTTTTAACAGAGAAATAGTTTCAAGATATGTCAGCTGTAATTTGTGAACAATTTAGAACTCAATGACTCCAAGGCTGTTAAAATGAAATGTTTCTTAAGTCAATAATTATGTTTATATTGTTGGGAATAACAATCTTCCAGAAGAGTCATGTTTCTTTGCTTTATTTTACATCAATTTAGTTAACTAAAATTTAGATTCACATTTGTTTTAACAATTAAGCAGAAACTTATGTAGAAATATAAATGAAAACAGTTTGATATTTTAGTCTTAGGTGCATGTTTGAATTTTAACATAGAAATTCAGTTATGGGATACGTTTTATGCTAATTTAAGACATTTCTGTCCTCAGCTGAAAAATAATGACTTTTAATAATTGCCTTTCAAATCTTAACAAATTTAAATTTTATACTTTTTTTGTCTCATTTGTTAAAGCATTTGTTAAGGCTGTTAAGAAACTATTACTATTTAATCACTAGCAAACATCTAATTGTCCACTAACCTATTTCTAATTAAAATGATAATAAGTTTCAATTCCGTTTACTTTTTACTTAGTATTTCAGTGAAAATTAAAACAAAAATATAGAGACTTCATGAATATAATCGGAGAATATAGTGTGCATGGCAGCAAAATTGCTGTTTCAAAATTGAGTTATCTCCCTTATATTGAATAATTGTCTTGTAATTTGTTTTATCATATGCAAAACATTTATTTACACATAGTCCTAAGCCATATTATATATATTATTCAAATGAAGACCTGACCAAAGATAATATGTAATATACCATGTATTTGTAGTAAATTACACATTGTAGATTCTTATATGGAGAGAGAAGGAGCACATTAGCCACTTTATAGATTGAGGTTAAAGTAAAGGACTAAAGAAGCTATGTTAAGGATGCCATACACATTTTGTAAAAAGGGGGAAAAACTATAAAGGAAAGTTATCAAAGAATAATTTTTATTTGTTAAAGCCTTCTATATAAGCAGTTATTGTTGATCTAATTAAAAATATTGATTTATTTTTTGTCTCACTCAGTTTTTTGCAAGCATAAGACTTTCGGTTAGTTTGATAAACTTCTAAGTTGTCTTCTTTTTAAGAAAGTACAAAGTGACAGCTAAAAGATCATCAAATCATTATGTGGTCAGATTTTGGGAATTGAGTCAGACTGAAAACTTTACATTTTTTTTTTTTTTTTCAGTATCACCCCAACCAAGGCAGTATAAGCATTAGCATACAAAACATGATAAACTGATAAACCTGGATCAGGCATAAGCTATATAAAGATTGGAGATTTTTTTAAATGATTTTAAAAAATCTCCAATTTTTGTTTATATAGCCTATGCTTGATCCAGATTTAATGCTCTGGAGGGAGCGGCTTGATGAAAGAAGATGTTGCCCTTGGGGCCTGTTCCAGTGTGTTATGTATACTTGGATGAGTATCACCACTGCGCTATATTGAGTTTAGTTAGTTTCCTTTTCATCACCGAGACCCACTGGCCCAGTGGTATGACACTTGCGTTCCAGGTTCAATTCTCAGTAGTGGATGTGCACTGCTGATGAGTCACAAAAAGAACAAAACAGCTATTCTTTCTGCATTGTTGAGGATTCTTATTCTGAACTCAATGAATTATTATTTGAAATATATATCTCTCCCCTGCCCTTATATCAAAATACATCTTTTGAGCTGCCTTTCAAAGATATTAAATGTTAGTAATTGCTACTTAGTATATTATTACTTATTAAAATTAGCTTAGTTTGATATAAAGTGTAAGTGTATACACCTGTAATAGCCTTAAAAACCAGTTCTCTATGGTCAGATGCCCTACTTTCTTTCCATATAAGTAAAATTTAAATTAGTTATTCCCATGTATTCAGATTTAAATTGTTTACACATTAAGCTTCCTTTGAGATGTTTTCATAAGCTCACAGGTAATATTCATAAGATTTTTTTACAGCAAAAAAAAAAATAAAACAATTCTATTTACCTATATTTTTGTTCTTTCTACCCCCCACATTTCTATTTTTTTATAACAATATTTCTGATAATTTGTATACTGACCTTTGTGTTTTTCAAGTGTTCATGTACAAAAATGAATAATATATCCAATTTATAAAAGTAATTCTTTTTTCTTTTCTTCATGTTATGAAATAGAAAAATAATTAAAATATAAAATTTTAATTATTTTTCTTAATTTTTCATGCAATAAGTGCAATTAATACTTTTACATGGTACATTTTTCTTTAAATTAAAAAAAAAATTGATTGCCCTTTTATATTTTTATTTATTAAGTTAAAAAATGCATAGAATCTTCCGAAATTTGATTATTTCAAATCATGAAAAAAATGTAGCCTTAAAAATATTCATTCAGATTTGTTAATAAAACTTAATGTAAGAATAAGAAACTAATAATGCTGACCCAAATAAATAACTTCTCAGACATTTTGCTAGTTTATGCTTATCACATCAGATATTTTTCTATTATCTATTGAATATTAAACTCTTTACTATTCATTAGGAATCCTTTTTTTTAATATTTCATTTAGTTCACAAATAGGCTTTTAATATTTTCAATATTGCTTTTTCTGATATATATTTTATACATTTATCCACTTATGTGGTAATTTATTTTATAATAAATTACCTCATACTTGACTTGTTACCTTTGTTTAGTGTATAAAATTTGTATGCAAATTTAGCAACTATTATATAGGATATAGTTATAAAAATACTACCCCTGTCCCATAATAATTGTTACATTTAGCATATGAAATATGTATGCAAATGTAACATTATGGCACACAGGAACTAGAAAATGATAGGAGTACATATTTTCTAAAAATTTAATGTTGGTAAAACCTAGACAGAAAACATATTTCCATCTAAATTTCTGACACAAGATTCTATATTGATTCTTTCAAACCAGTTTTCTTGTTTTTAGATAAGGCCAGCATGTGCAGTGACTGAATTGAGGCTCAAGAAAATTAATTTATAATAAAATTTGTTACATTCATTATAGCGATTTACAATGCACAGCTTAGATGTATTGTAGCACAAGACCAAAAATATTGAGCACCAAGTTACATTCACTTAAAAATATTACTAGATTTTTTTTATTAGTTGCTATATAGCTTGTTGCATTTTCTAAGAAACATCTGTTTATATGTCTAACGCTACAGTTTTTTGCTGCATGAATACCTCTCAAGGTTATTTTTGCTAAGGGCACCTTGGAATATACTTTTGTTAAAAGCTACATCTGTTATATAACTACTAAGTAATGTGTTCATTTTTTTTCTATTGAGTTGTTGTTGTAATGAGAGTATTTGATTTCATGACAAATATTATTACTATATTTACTTTTTTAACCAGAAGGCAAGTGTTTTTCATTGTTTAAAAGGGCAACATGGCCTTCACCTTCCCTTGCAGTTAAGTCACGTCTTAAGACTTCCCATTTGGTTTTTAGTCTACCTGCTTTCAACACCTGAATAGTGTACAGATAATCTACTTTAATCTTCTCCACGGGAATGTGGATTAGAGGAGAGGGAACTTTCAGTGTTGTTAAACTTGTTTGTTCATTCCTTTTAAACAGATAAGTCCAGGGAAACTAAAGTCGGGGGGGGGGGTAATTACAGCAGAAAGTTCCGTCTGAGGAAATGCCAGAACAGATACACTTGCTTTTTTGTAGCTTAGTGCAAGTGAAATTTTAAAGCAGAAAGCCACGAATGCACAAAGCACACTGTGTGTGTGTGTGTGTAATATCATTTAGAGGAGAATGAATAAAAAGAGAGAAGAAAAACTTGTTTCGTCTTCTGAAGGACTTTATCGAGCTTTGTAGCACGTAAATATGTGTTTTCTTGGTTAGTTTAAGAAGAGAAGAAGAAGAATATTCTCTACTTCAACTAAGATCATATCTCAGATCTTTGGTATGAGGCTGAACACTGAACAGTCAGGCCAACCAAACTCAAAGGGAGCAACTTGCTCCTTGCGTCATCTCTAACCACATCTACCTATTTTGGCTCCAACTCAGTTCTGTCCCTAAACAAGAAAAATAAAAATACTCTGTGTACATAGATAAAATAAAATAAAAATGAACTCAAACTTAGCTGTCATCAAATACAAACCGAGGGAATGTAAATATTTTCTTTACTTTTAGTTTTTATTTATCTCTTTTTATTCTTTTACTTATTTAACTGCACTGAATGTAGGTTATGATTTTATTTTTATTTTTGTATTTTTAATAAATCGTTTCTTCGTTCCTATTTTCAAGAAAAGCTATTTAGGTCAGATTATAATTTGACGTACTGGAGGCTCCTACTAAAAAGGCTAATTAAAATTTTTAACACTTTCTCTTTTTTTATTCAAACTTTTTTTTAAAACAAAAAATTATTTAAAAAAAAATATTCAATTATATTCACTTTTCAGTTTTTTCACATTAAACTTTTTTTTCAACTGACAAATTGATGTATTGTAATTTCTGCCAAGACATTTCATTTTTTTAATCAATCTTCGTATTAATTTCCTATGTTTTTTTTTTGTTTTTTATTTAAAAAAAAAAACACTTCTAGTAAACAAAAATTTATCAGACCAGCCGGAGGGTCATGCGTATAAAAAATACGAGTTGAGTAAAAAAAAAAAGTCTTGTTTTAAACTAAGACCAACATTTGAGGTCGACTTGCATAGAGTAATTAATAATGGTTACGCTCAGTGGAAATCCGCGCATGATTGAAGAGACATAAAATATTAATAACGGATAACCGGTTACATTATAATGTAAATAAATACGAGACACACTGCGCAGTGATTTCAGCAATTTAAGCTCACCAAGTTACGAAGTTTATCTTCTTAGGCTTACCGCTTAAAAGGTAAACTTTTCTGCTCTATTATCTGATGTGATGTTTTTTTCAAAGTTGGGAGAAAAAAAAAAAAAGAAACTTACGTGTTTGTTACAATAATACCCAGAAACTTTCTGAGTTTAGGTTTTGCATTAAAAGCAGTGACCTATTTGTTGAATGTAAAATTATTTGATGAAAGGATGGTCTCTACGACTATTTTTTACTTCTTTTTTCTCTCATTTATTTAGTTTGTTGAAAAAAAAAAATGAACATGCATGACGAAAAAATTGCCCAAACCAAACTTAAAAATAAAAACAATTCTTATCGTCAGAATCTTTTATTAAGTAAGAAGAGGAAACTTGTGGATGGTATTATTGGCCCGCAAACAAATATTGAATAACAGAAGACTTGAGTGTAAAAAAAAAATAAATAAATAAATAAATAAAAAATATTGCCAAGTTAATGTTGTTAAAGAAAATACATCGACAAAAAAAAAAAAAAAGGGTTAGAGTGCACTAAGCAAAAAATATATCTGCATGCTCATGAATGGTGAGAAGAGCGTTGTTCTTTTGCAGTCGTTAAAACATGAAATAATTGAAAAGTGTTGTCCTGAAAAGGACAGATTTGAAGCCGTTGAGAATTGTCCTGAAAAGCATAGTTTATTTGCATATCGTTTCTGCATGCGAGCATGGTTGGTTGGAGCTGTTGGTGGCTGGCTAGAATTGCAGAGCGATGGCTGCTGGAACAGATACTAACTACACTTTGATTCTTGGCTTTATTTAACATGAAAATACATGCTTGTGGCATAAAGCCGTAGGGGAAGTGGGAACTATAAACCTAGCTAATCTGATTCACAACCCATTCATTCTTACAATTAACTCTTTATAACCGTAAGAACTCATCCTTCTTCACCCAAACCATCATTTACCAAAATACCACATATTCGCAGGGAACTTACTGAAAAAAAAACCTATGATAAAAAAAGTTCATTATATACAATTGTGATTTTTTTTTTTTTTTTTTTTTTTTTTTTTAAGCCAGATTTTGTTACAAAAATATAATCATGAATTGCATATGGGGGTGAACCCCAAAAACGAAATAAAAATAACAAAACATACAAAATAAAATAAAATTCTGTTAGACCTATCCACCCCAGAGAGAAGAGTAAGAGCAGCCGTCTGGTTTCTGTCAGTAGGCAAAATCAAGAAGTTTACTCACTAAAGGTGAGGGCGGGATAAAATAAATTTCGGGGTAAGTCAATATAAACGGTTTATCCAGTCAAGATAAAAAATAAACTGGGAGGATTGGGACTCTTGACAACGACCATAACAAAAGAGAACTCCGGTAACGACAATCACTCACATTAACTAGGTGTACAAAAGGATCTTAGCTTAACCAGAGGAGGGGTTTGTCAGGAATCCGCCTAGTTGTGTCTGTAGGAGACTAAAAAAGGAAATTAAGAGTGGTCCCATTCACACGAACCAAACTCACAACTTTTACCCACCTTTCACTGAACTTTGAGTGCAAACGCTTTCTAACAGTTCTGATCTTCATCCAGTAAAAATAACGTCCGTATCGTAAGATTCCTTCCATCCACGTCACCCACACCACCATTCTTGCCACTGCTAGCAGCGTAAGAAACATCAGTCGTTTCATCCCATATTAAGGGTTGACACATTATCGTACACGTATGTGAGATCGATACGAACTCGCCGACATGATCCTAGAACAGGCGGACAATGGAAGAAGGCGTACACAGCTGTGTCCTCTAAACCAATGTCACACCGGTGACAATCAGACATATCTGCCAAACCCGCCCTGAAAGCCATATTATTGATAATTAGCACGTTCCGGGTCAATCGCCAGGTAAACAAAAACAGGGTTATTGAGGTAATGGCGCCCAGGACCAGCAAGGGCACAACTCTGTCACCGACAAGACAAGCCGCTCACAGAGTAGGTTCGACACGACCCCTCCACTAGTTTCTGATACAATGTCCTCCTAGGTCGTAAAAGGTCAGTGGACTGAGAAGTAGCAAGCAAGACCTTGCGACACTCTCTGAAGAATTCAGACTGATTCCTAGGTTTACGACTGCGCTCAACCTCGCAACGGGAAAGCGTCCCCAACACTCCTCGCCCACAGCAAATCTTCTGTCAACACGCAGCGTAGGAAAACTAACCTTGCGGCGTGTTGGTGACTCACCAAGTGTGGTATTCTCAGTCCCTCGTGACTCGGATGCTGGACACAGACTGCTCTGCGGTCCTTCTTTGACCGTCTATCCAAAGAACTGGAAATGTGATTCGGTTGACCAGGCGACACAACAACAGTCTTCTATGGTACAATGGCGATGTTCTTTGATCCAGGTAGAACACATTAACCGATGCTGTGGTGTCAATTATGGTAAGCTGTGTTGGTCGACGACTATGAAACCCCAGCGAATTGACGGATATGTTTTACAACACACACCTTGACTTGATGTAGAGTTCTCCTACATAGGGTGACTATTGTCCTTCGCTCTAACCAGTGCACCCCACCTAATTATTACTTCTACTGATGCCCACCCAGAAATAATATATTCCTGGTAGATCTTTAGCACTGTTAGCCGAGAAAAATGTTGAGTAGTTGCTACTTTGGAGTTAGTGATCCATCTTTCTGGCCTTAAGTCATTGCACGTTCAAATGGTGTTAAAAATCCTGTTTGTGTTTCATGGTTGTTACAATTACTGTATCTCTGCCTATTATGTCACACATGCAACATAAAGCTGAATTCAGTTCTACAAGTCGGCGGGGACTGATGTACTGTTTTTTGTTATTTATTTTATTTTACGCACTTCATTTGCGTGGCGGTGCAAATTTTAAGTAATTTCAGTCTTTTTTTTCTTCTCGATTACACGCACACACACGCGCGTGCGCACGCGCACGTGGATGATGAAAAGCTGTCGGTCCTATCAAGATGTCTTTTTTTTTCTTTTTTCTTTTTTTAAATATCTGATCAAAATTTCGGTACCCTGTCATCATTATCACTTGCTAACTTGAATTTATTGAACTCAGCTACATTTTTTATTTCTATGTTTGTTTTAAATAACTCTATCTAGGAATGGGTACGAAAGGAAACAATACAAAACTATTATAAATTATTATTTTTATCTTTAAAAATGTCAACAGCCAAATTTACATTAATGTATTTATTTAAAAAATAATCTCGAAGTTGTTACG
Organism: Acanthosepion lycidas; assembly: GCA_963932145.1. Lineage (NCBI taxonomy): Eukaryota > Metazoa > Mollusca > Cephalopoda > Sepiida > Sepiidae > Acanthosepion > Acanthosepion lycidas. Next base: position 66,886,692 of record OZ010597.1, on the reverse strand, counting down.
CTATTTTTGAACTGAAGTTGTGAATATTATTTCTTCATGCGGCTTTGCCAAGTGTTTACGTTTCTTTTTGCATACTAAAATTACAATTGTCGAATTCAAATTATTTTTAACACATCTTCTGTTTCTACGCTCTATATTATAGTCATACGATTTTTATTTTAAAAATAGTATAATTTCATAATATAAGAAGCTGTAGATTTTGTCTTACATGATATTCGAGCAATCTTAGGTTTAAAATAAATATTTGATAAAAATCCTATATTTTTTAAATATGGGGAAAAGTAAGTATCTGGTTAATTTTAACTTTTCTCTATAACTATTCAAAATAAATGAAAATTTAATTCTTGATTGTAAACTATGGAATTAGACTAGACTTACTAGTTTCGTTTTAAGAATGTACTTGACTCTCTAAAAGTACCCATAAAATATTGGTCAGCGTGATACGGCAGTATCAGTAAGTCATAGAAACAAGTAGCACATCTTTCACTAAGTGAGGTTGAAGGTGTAAAACAAGGTTTGGGTATAAAGCAATATTTCCAAAGTAGAATATGAGGATAAAAATAAAGTCAGATGCTTCTTCATTCACTAATTACCCTACCTGCGACACGCCTAATTTACTCATTTCTAACTTAATTTGTGCAAAAGCCCCATTTACATTTGTTGAAATCTACAGGTCCTTTTTTCTTTCGTTTTTTTCCTTTAGCACCTCTCTTTATTCATGCATGAAATATAAAAAAGAGTCCTGAAAACTTATCAGTTTGGCCAAGTAACCCTTTAAAAATGTGGTCAGCGTTGGGGAAATAGATCAGACCGGGAATATTTTCAACACCCAGCAAAATTATTTTCATGCTCCGCATAATTATCAAGCAACAGCCGACAACGTGAAAAGCCCTATTTGTTTCATCTCAGACAATGGTTGTGATATGTATCATACCTGAATGTAGTGTTGATAGACAAGTAGTGATTGCGCTCCATGCGATCCCTCAGCTCAGCAGTAAATATTGTCTGGGGGCAAGCAAATTTTATGACAGTGGAAGGTGTACTTAGCAGTTTCTTCGTGACCACTGTCACTACGGTTGCAAACGGACATGTCAGTTGTGCCCACTTTAAAGCCCACTTCCAGTTAAGAGAAAAAGTTGAGAAAATTCGCATCTGATGCCCATGACTTCGTCGAGTGGACATGAAGCAATCTTCTTCTCAGCTATCATTTATTTTAAAGACTGTTAAATGTTTTCTAGCCTGACTGATTTGAGGACTTAATAAAAATTGAATTGAAAAAGTCTTTTTTTTTCTTCTTCCTTGTTATCAGTTATGGTTTGAAGCGGTTTCCGTTGTCAGGTTTCTCATTGACATGGTAGTGAAGGGAACACCTAAGCTCGGGCAAAACTGCGTTTCAGCAAGACGAGCTGGCTAACTCTGTTTACTTTGTCTATGCTATTAAGTGTCCTTCTTATAAGATCAAATTCCATAAAAGTGGCAGATAGATGTATTTATTTACTTTCTTTTCCAAGCTTTCCATTGGCCAAAAAGCAATTTGAATATCATGATTTGAGCTGAAAATGGTTTCGCTGACGACCCTTTGTTGGTTTTTAATCTTCAGTGTGTCAGCCGTCATATTAAAACTTTCGTTGGAATATATATATATATATATATATATATATATATATATATATATATATATATATATATATCAGGGCTACCACAAGCACTTCTTAGACCAACAAACTCGCGGGAATAATGAAATATTTTTCAACTGAAAACTCACTTTTATACCCAAAGCTATTAGTTGAGATACTACCGTAATCTTTTCGCTCACCTCTTAATCAGCTAAGTACTAATATATTTGAACGACTCCTGGGGAAAGCCACTCCCCCAACACCCACCGACCAGAGAAAACCTTTCCATTTTACCTAAAGCGTTAGGTAAATGCTAATCCCCAATGCCTGAGACGCTAAAAAGGGGAAATACCAAGGAAGCATGAATTATTTATTGAACTACCCACCATGTACACGTGTGGGTGGGTGGGAAGTAATTATGACCATATGTCGAATTTCCCATTGTGATGAAATAGGTAAATATCTTAATCAGGCCATTCACCTGAAAACAAATTATCTATTAGTATTATGTTAATAGACACTTCTAATTCCGAACTTCTGAATTTCGTTCATTTAATTCTACTGCCAATAAAACAGCTACCTCTACAGATTCGTGATACCCAAGGTTTAAAATGACTTTTTAAATATGAAAACTCTTTCTTGAAGTTTTTATTTTAGTTTTAATTCCAAGTTAATAAATTTAACATTTCCAATTAGCAAAATACTTTGCTGTATATCAAAACTAATTTAAATTGACTGGGAGGAGTTTTCGTTTTGAACTCACTATTTCTGATTTTAACGCTATTTTTAGCCATCTGTCATTTTTTTTTTATTTTTCATTTCACTCTAAGCAATGTGGGAATGTCACTAGTACGCAGGGGGTTACAGAAAGTGAAGGTGAGAGAAAAAAAACTGGGTATATAAGCGGGAGTGAGGAAAGGATAAAAGCTGAATGGGGTTCAAGAAGATAGAAGATGGCGATTGACGTTGCATTTAAATTTTTCACGGTTGTAGTTGTTAAGGAAGCAACGAAACGAAGGAGTTCCACATGCGAGAAAATGGAGTAGAAGTGGCGGTTACATTTACCTAATTCAACTGTAAAAGGGTGGGACCTAGATGCCAATCTAATAGCACTCTTAAACACACGAAGTCCATGCACCATGGGTAAAAAGCACGTCAGATCAGTAGCCATGAAAATATTTGTAGAAAAGACAGAGGGGAACTACGTCAGGTCGATGAGACAGTGACTGAAGTTGAGATGCCAAGTTAGGATCGATTACATTGCAGATCCTTCTTTTGATTTGGTCAAGAATCTCGAGACGAGTAGCAGGAACACCTGACCTAAATATGTCGACAGAATTCAATGCATGGACGAATGGTAGAGTTGTAAATGTGCAAGATAGACTCTGACAAGAAAAACCTTCTGACCCAACTTTCCTTGCAGTAGATGCAGCTATTGCTTCGATGTAGGCGTCCCACTTCAAATGAATTGAAAATGTGAGGCCAAGAAGCCGCAGCGTGTTGCTCTTCATGAGTGTAGCATCAGCCATGCTGATGGTGGTTTTAAATGAGAGCAGTTTTGTTTTGGAGGCATTAAAATTTACAAGGCATTTCCTGTCCCAATTAACCATTGACTAGCAGTAGAGACCGGCGTTGCCCGGGGATGTAACAGTAAGAGATAGATCAAGTATCGACCATTATAAAGACTGAAAAATAAAATTGACAAAGATTATTGTTTAAGGTTGACGGACGCGCATGTCTTAATTAGATTTTTTGTTTTTTTACGAATTGGTCAAACTCAAACAAAAACATTGTTTTCAATCGTTATGAGTCTACTGATTGAATAGAATTTTATTATAAACAATTGTCTTGTAAATGGAATTTTTAAAGCATTCTGAATGCAAAAATAAAGAAAAAAGTGTGCAAGACAATAAGAAACACTAACTGCCCCCCACCCAAAAAAAAAGTGAAGTTTTGTTGAAATCGGTTGAAAAGTGTAGGAAATCCGATCCCATATATAAACAAACACACACACACACACACACAACCTGGGTTTTATAATAAGTATAACTCGATATGAGTTGTCCCCCTTTCATTCTGGCAACAGAATCATGTTTTATCGTGTTATCAAATTGATTTTGTGCAAAAACAATTGTGTTTTTCCAATTTTTGGCACTGTCAGAACCACCGCAAGGTAGTTTTATGCAGTCCTGTGAAGTTTTGTTGAAATCGGTTGAAAAATGTAGGAAATCTGATCCAATATATAAACGTACAGACACACACACACAATCTGCATTTTATAATAAGTAAGATTATAGGTCTTTTCAAGAACAGTGACCAGGTTAACTGTGTCAACTCTGACAGATTTTCTATTGAGGCAATAGTTGTAGATTTTG
>OZ010597.1:66722701-66875201 GCA_963932145.1 Acanthosepion lycidas | reverse complement strand
CCGTTGTACGCTCCGACCTTCTTCAGGTGGTTGGATTGTCGAACTGAACCCTTTATTTCACTCACTGAGGAAGACTGTTCTAGTTCCACGTACCATGTTTAATGGATGTCAGTTATCAGTTATCTCCTGTTAATTCCCCTCTCCAAGTTCTCCACTGTCTAAACTGGATATTGAACTCACACTCTTTGAGTCCTGTCACGGGATCTAACCAACACCTTTATCCACTGTGTCATACATCTGTGTATTATAAACCTAATGTCTTCAGCAACCTTTTTTTTTTTTACCAGTGCACATATTGCAATTTCTGCTGTTGTCAAGTTATGTTTAAACCAGAGCTCATATTGACATTTTTTGTTGTTGTTATCGCTTTTCTCTGGCACTCCTTATTACTGGTTCCCATATTGTATTCATTTCTATGCTTGGTCGGCTCAGGAGATTTTTGTGGCCTAGCATATGTGCTGATTCTTTAAGTTTACGAATTTTCCAATGGTGTTCTTTATCTATGATCTCAACCTGATCCCACAGAGGGCGGTGATCTCACTTTTCTCTCCATATGTGGTCAGCCATCCCTGATTTTTCCACTTCCCCTCGTGTTACAGCTTTCTGGTGTTCTTGAAGCCTTACCTTAATGGGGTGGCCTGTCTCCCCTTTATATTTCTTTCCGCAACTGCACGACATTCCAACCACCTGAAGAAGGCCGGAGCGTACAATGGCTGAAATGTTGTAATAAATATGGCGACAAAGATGAGGACAATAGTCCGAATAATCTAAATAGTGTACATAATACTTCATCTCAGAAATATAGAAAGATACTAAAATTAAAATGTTAGTAGGACCTGTCCACCCACATTAAAAGAGTGCACACTGTATTCTATCGCTAAGCAGAATCATGCAGCTCACTCGCTAGGGGCAAAGAAGAGACAAAATAAATTACAGAGTTGAGAATTATCAAAGGCGGATCCAGTCAAGATAATAAAAAAAAAAAAAGTGGTGGTGGGGAGGTGTTAATTTAAAATATTTCATATAGTTATTTAATTTATCACATGTTCAACGAAGAGTGAATTCCAGGGCCTATGAGACTTACTGGTTCTCAGATTATCAAGCTCTCTCTCTCTCTCTCTCTCTATATATATATATATATATATATATATATATATATATATATATATAGGAAATGCACTTTATTGCTCTAGATAGGGTTTAAATATAAAAAATAGTTAAAGAATAATGACATTGCAAAAATCCAGTAAATCAAACCTTACAAAAATAAGGAGTGACGAACGAAAAAAAAAAAAAAACTTACATTAATAACACACACTCTCTCACATATTCACGTACACACACACACTAATATATATATATATAATATATATATGGATTGATGTGAGTTTGTAACACTGGGTTTCACGCTATTTGCGATCGTCAGACAAATTGATTAAATTTTAAATTAAATTTTGGATTTATATATGGTTGCGTATATCAGTATTTTTGTGGTAATGGGAGGAAAAATTGTCGAAATGCCACTCATACGTATGCAGACATACATACACGCACGTTCACATGTATAAACAGTGTGGGACTGGGCGTATATGCTCATCCATGTGTCGTTGTGTGCATACGTATGCAATTGGTCGCTGTATTCAATGTTGGATTGCGTAGTGAACTTCTTTCGCCAGTCGCAGTGTCAACGCTCAGACCGTTCGTCTATTTTGTTCTGAATAATGTTTTCTCACACACACACACACACACACACATATATATATATATATATATATATATATATAGCCGGGTATGATTTTCCACGGGTCTCTTTTTATTAATATCCATAAACTGTACATTGCTAATGCCCTTGATAGTATCTTCCCGTTGTCATCTCTACGATTCTAAGTTGTTCTCTTAGACTAGTTTCCAAGGGAGGCTACAGAACCATGTTTTTAATCTATAACTGTGGCGGGAGAAAAGATTGTTTTATTAATACGAAGTGAACACAAAATGTCACAACCGAAATTTAAATCACCAATTCCATTTTCCATGGTGATAATCATTTGTCCACTTGCACCTCCACAAAATAGGGTATTTTATAATAATAAATTATGATAGGCCCTATTATAATTTTAAATAGGGGAGATTTATTGATATTTTAGAACTCTGTCATTGTAGTGAGTATTAAAATGTGTAGAGATTTTTGAAGGTAAAAAAAATGAAAACACCTTGCAGCCCATTTATGAAATCTTCTAATGAAAGTCTGTAAATGCTAAATTTGATGCTTATGGAAGATGTAAATTGATTGGTTTTTACGGCTTATCAATCTCTTACACTTCATTTAAAGCCAAAATATATATTTTTTTTAGATTGGAAGACGTGTTTCAACGTGTGATATGGCTGTAAGCCTGGAGGATGTGGATGAATCTCCCATCCAAATGATCTTATTGTTTTCTTGGGTTTGTGCCAATTTTGAAGAATAACACCTTTTCTCTTTACCAAAGCACACACACTTTCGACGTAATACTTCGTTTACCTGATCAAGTTGCTGGCATTAAACGTCTACGGTGATAGTTTTTCCATGTTCCAATAGCTCATAATAGACAGCACTTTTCGTATTCTCCCAGACTCAAAGCAGGGCCTTCTGTGGATGGAGTTGGAACTAGTTTATCATTTTTCTGTTGACATGCAAAACCAATTTTTCATCATCTGTAACAATGCGATGCAAAAATCAAAGTTTAACATTATTGATTAAAACTGCTGCAGATGATAGATTGTTGTGTTCGGTTTTCAAACGAAAGCTCACTAGGAACCCAAATTCCCTCTTTGCAAGTTTTCCAGTTAAACTCTGTAAAGTGTAAGAGATTGATACCATCAAGATGTATGCTTTTTTTTTTTCTTTTTTTTTTTTCGAAAGGAAAGCAAAATATCGCTACCCTCTGTTTTAAAATATTTTCCAAAAAATCAGGAAATTATCCGATTCAAACTGAATTTTCAGTACTTATTCATTAATGAAAGAATTGTATACTGAATAGGTTATTTCGTTAGAAAACTGGAAATATTTATGTGAGGTCTGTCTCACCGCCCTCACTTTTCGATATCACGTCTCTACCTTTTAAGTAGGGGTGGATGTTCGTCAAATTATTTTACAACGAAAATTCCCTGAATATTATTTCAGTCAAAGAAAAATTATGCAATATCAATTTGTACTGAATCTTACCAAAAATAATCCAATAAATCTCAAAAAGTTAAAAATTTTCTGACACTTCGTACTTGCATAATTTAATGAAACATTATTTTCTTTCAGATTGGACAGAAAAAAATATACTCCTAAAATTTATTTTTTAAAAAAATACTTGTAATTTTTCAGTGCGATTTTGAAATTCATCCTATTGCTTTTCGTCGGAAAAATTCTTTTTTTCAAATAAAAAATCGAAAAATGTAATGTTTTATGATATTTTCGAGTTTTTTTGTTTTTTTTTTCATTTTCATTTTAGCCACTGTTACATTATCTTTGCTATGAAAAGGAAATAATTCTGAGTTACCGCATTCGACTACTTTTCCTTATGGGAAGAGTAATAACATCGTTGTCATCAGCATATTGAAGTTCTGAGATGTGTTGTGTGTGTGTCTGTGTTAGACGTTTAGATCGAAGTCTGCAATGGTTGAAAAGTCCTCCATGATATTGATATCTAATGTCAACACCTGGATTGTCTGGAGGCATCCTTGTTTTAGTCCGTACATGATTGGAAATTCTTCCGACAGTATATTTTGAGGGAATACACATCTAGACGTATTGTCATGCATTGTTTGAAGCAGAGAGATAAAGTGGTCGGGACATCCAAAACGATGAAAAACTTTCTACATAGCAGCTCTTGGAACGCTACCAAAGGCCTTTTCTAAGTCATAGGAAACAAGGGAAAGGTTTTTTTCTTGTTCCCTGCTTTTCTCCTGAAGTTGACTTGCACAAAAAATCATGTCGATTGTATCACGAGAGGCACGGAATTCCCATTGAGACTTTGGTGGGATCTTTTCGGTAATGATCTGGAGTCGATTTAGACGGATCCTGACAAAGACTTTTCTAGTGATGGAAGTGATCAAGGAAATTAATTCAAGTAAGCTAAGAAGCAAATGAGATCAAGTCCCCAGACCCAGGTAACATCCCTTTCGAACAGATCAAACATGGAGGCTTACCCTTGCAAATCTGAAATTTCACCATCATTCTGAAGATGTGTGAATCCCAACAAGTTCCTGATGCTGTCATCATAACGATCTTCAAAAAAATGGTAACCGAAAAGCCTGTAAGAACTATAGAAAAATATTTACTCTTAGGCTAGTTACCTCCAGAGATTCTCTAAAAAAAAATGAACATACATTATGAAAAATGTACCAAACTTAATAAAATCGATGTTTTATTGTCAAAATCTTTCTCGTTATTTAGAGTGAAGACCAAAAGGATTAATTAAATTTTATTTTCGGATCCATTTTAGAATCTTCATAATTTTCTTTAAAAACTTTGTCTTTCTTACGTCAGCGGATGACCAAAGATTAGTATATCGTTTTTTTTTTTTTAATTCTTGCAAAAATCAAATAATTGTCAGATTCTAATGAAATTTTCAGGACTTATTCATAAATGAATTAAATTATTTTAGAAATGTCTTCCTTAGAAAATCTTGATAAAAACTTTTTTTTTTACATCTCTTAACCCCCACCCTAATTATTTAATTTTATGAAATTTCGAGAAATTAAATTTTGTACCGCTTAATGTTCATATTAGTTATACGCGAAATTCCTTGGACAATTTGGATTTTTTTTTTTTTTTTTGTTACCGAAAATCTGCTCTGAATCATAAAATAAAAACAAAAATAAAAATCAATAAAACTAAGATATTATTTAATTAGAGTGTGTACAAACTTGCCCATTTTTGTAAATATGTACATCAGAAAAATTCAATCAAATATCAAATCTCGGAGAATATTCTCCTAATTTTTTTAGATTACTGGCTAGTTAAAAATTATATAAAAAAAAAGGCGTTTATATTATATTCCTCACGTAATTTTTACAGATATGTCCTCCGTAGAAAAAAAATCTTCCATCTGTTAATCAAGCTGTAAATTTGTCAATAGACACCTATTTTCGTGTTAAAAACTGCATTTCTGCGATATTTTAAGCTAAAAGTAATTTGTTTCAAATCAGATTAATTAAATTTTAAACCGGTTAATATTCTTCAAATAAAGTTTCAGAAAAGAATATTTTATTTTTGAAAAAAATTTTAATAAAGAAAAACATATTGTGCTGACGGATGGCTAAAAATGGTGCTAAAATCAGAGATATAAAAAAAATCCTTCTAGCCAATTTAAATTTGATTTATTTTGTTTATTGGAAATATTAAATTTAATCTATTAGGTTGAAATTAAAACTAAAATAAAAGCTTCAACAAAGATTTTTTTCCCTTTTTTTAAACTCATTTTAAACCTTAGGTATAGCGTTTCTTTGGAGATATCTACTTTAGGCTATTATATTTAAAATAAAACCGAAATTTCAGCTCAGAGAAGGCATTTAAATTACTTAAAATGTGTTTTTCGGGGGGTGAGGCTTAAGGAAGTCCGTGGCCGTACCTTAAAGAGATGATAAACTAATTGTAGACGCAATCTCCTACGATATAACTTTGATTCTGCCTTGTTTGGTTACTCATAATTCATAGTGGTGAAATAAATAATTACTTTCTGAAAACCTCAATAAAAAAGTATGGAAGTGATTTGTTTTTACGTAATCTTATAAGTAAACCTAGTGATGAAAAAAAAAATTACTCAACAAATATTTTTCAGCGTAATTTTTTTTTTTTTTTTTTTAGTCAGCGTTTTTTTTTTCAATTTGTCACAAAGGAAGTTCATTTTTATTATTTTTATTAATATTAATGTTATTCTTTTTTTAGTTCCTTATAGTATGGTATGGTGCGTGTACAGAATATTAAATGTACTTAAGTTCTTCTTTGTGACATTTCCACCCAGGACGTAGGCTCTCCATAATTTCTTGTCCCTTATAGCGCTTAATAAACTTTTTGTTTTATCCTTCCTAAGTATGTTATGAGTCGTTTTCGTCTGTCCCGTGATTATCAAAATTTCCAAGTCCTAGTCTTCCTCATTATTGCTCCAGAAAACTCAACTGTCTCTTCCTGATGTTAAGTATTAGTTTCTTTAGACCATATGAAAATCCGTTCTATTAGGTTACACTGGCTATTTTGTATACAGTGTAACACGGATATAAGAGAGTTGTCGGGACCGGAGAAGAAGTCTCTTATATCCGGGTTTGGTCTATTTTGTTTAGGTAAGTATGGCTCTAATTTGGGACCAGAGAAAATCTCTCTTGTATCCAGGTTTCTCTTATATCCGAGTTACACAAGTCGTGTCCCATTTGAAGACAGAAAAGAATCACTTGCTGCTTTAATCTTAATCAGTATGTTTCAAGGCGATATTTACCTTCATTATTGGTAACATATTTTATTTTTATTCTTTTGCAAATTGTTGATTTCTTGTGTGTAAAATTCAAGTTTCGATGGAAAGAAACTCAATATAAGTTTGTTGAACCTCTTCACAAACTAACTTGAAAAATGACAGTCAAATGGAAACAAGGCCAGGAGAATAAGAAGGATAAGGCAAAATTTACAATATTTTCCTGAATGACTTGCACAATATATGGTCTTCTTGCATTATCATGTGAGAGAAACGCTCCTTTACGATTAAACAACGATGGACGCCTTTGCTGCAAATTTGAGTGCAATGCTTCCAATTGACAATATTTTTCTTTCATTTGGTTTAGCACTTCATTAGTGACGACACCTTCCATATCATAACTTTTTCGAGTGTATCTTGGAGATGGATTCTCTTGTTTTCAATAGGTGCTAACCATTGTCATTTTCATTGGATATTATTCAGAACCCACCTTTCATAACTAGTAAGAATTACCCAAGAAAGGTTCAGTTAGTCTATTCTAATGACAAACAGAAGGCAACTCTTTGAAAAAGCTGAGAATTATTCAGATTTTAGGCACTCTAGTTCATGAAGGTGTTTTATAATCGAAGTGTGGCTTGGACTATTTTATTTATTTATTTTGCTAATTCTGATGATTTTCCTCAACTACAGTTTGCAGAATAATGTTAACAGAACCTGGCCGTTAAATAGGCATGGGTGTGTATTGAATTTTTTTTTAATAGTCGAAATTTAAAAAATTATTATTCATATCCCTTTGCGAATCTAAAAAATGTGTTTTAGTTTTACTTTTATCATTGATATATGAAGTTAAGAACTGGGTTATTTTTCTAAATATTCTCATATTTTTAACTTCATCCGTACTTTTAAATACCGTCAATGTATCATGTGTAAATTGTTGGCTTAAGTTGTTTTTCATTCGTTTTTCAGGTCAACATTCGGTGACCATAAATTAGTATTTGAGCGTCTTTTGCGGTGCATTTTAAACGTTAGGTATCGCTTTTAATTGCTCTTTTGTAGGTATCTAAATAATTTGATTGCTTTGAAAATATGGTAGATAAGAAAATAATGATCTTAGTGCTCAAGGTTTTGGGAGTTTTATTTTCCCACAATTATAACATGGTTTGTGTTCGCCATCTATACAATCTCTGTATGTTCTTCATTTGTGACAAAATTCAGTGTATAAAAAAGAATTCTTAAAAATAAAATATTTTTACAATTTAGCCGAGATATTACTGTTGGTTGAGGTACTGCAGACACAGAAACAAATTGTTACAATGCTCCATTTTAAAATGAATAATACTGTGGTAACTTTGTGAAAGTTTTTTTTCTTTTTTTCTTTTGGTGTCCTTTCACTCCTGCGAATTAGGTGAACTGATAAAAAAGTATTTTTGCAGTGTGTTCAAATTTTTCTCGAATAAGAAATTTTTGAAAAGGCATTACAATATTTTATTTTCGTTTTGTTTAAAAGTTGTAGCGCTAAGATTTTAGAAGTACAAGATGACAATGTTGCTAGACACGAGACCAACTGCTTTTCTCGTTACATAGATAAGACAGTCGTAAAAGAAGTAAACAGTTCCCCTTCCCCATGTCTTGTTTGCCCACATCCTCCTTTCTCTCCTTCCCTCCTTCTTCCCTCTCCCTTTCTACCAACTTCACCCTTCTCCCCCTCCCTTTCTACCAACTTCACCCTTCTCCCCCTCCCTTTCTACCAACTTCACCTTTCTCCCCCTCCCTATTCCCCCTCCATTTCTACCAACTTCACCCTTCTCCCCCTCCCTATTCCCCTCTCCCTATTCCCCCCTCCCTATTCCCTCTTTTCTGTCCCCTCCCTATTTCCTTCTTTTCTATCCCCCTACCCATTCCCTCTCGCCCCCCTCCTGAAAACTAAATATTTCCTCTTGGAATTTTTAAAACTCTGTAAACCAGCAAAGTTTGCCTCCCACACCCGCCGCTCAACCTATTTCTTTCTATACAATTGTGATTTATCCAGCTGAAGTCAAGTCTGGTACATTTCTAGTAAGCGCTTCCCCCAAACTAGTCACGTTTTATTTTGTTTACATGTTACAAACAAGTACTTTGCTTGGTTGTTTATTTCTCTCGCCTATTTTGTTACGGATTGTGAGCTCATCTATTCGTTTCACGTAAGCAAGGAGTGGGTGTGTGGTACCGACCGAAAAGCTCATGCCTCTTTGAGAGATTTCTATTTGGTCTCCTACTGCTGCTGCTGCTACTACTACTAGTGTTTACATTGCAACGGCCTTCTTGTTCCACTCGCGTTATGTCTAATAATTGAAAGAGGAGGCTCACATCATCCTGACTTTTAAATGTTTATTAATGGAATTCTTATTTTATTGGAGTTTCTTGTTTTAGAAAAACTTCACTTTTCTTATTTTTTTAAAATTTGGAGCGTTGAAAAAAATCTATCCGAATTCATATTTTAATTTTTTTTCACTGCTTAAGGCTTCTTATCAGATCGATACAATGAGAGTCGAAAAAGAAAAATCACGCTGGGGAACAGGTAAATTTTCTTAACATTTTTTTCTGTTTTTTTTTTTTTTTTTTTGCTTTTCTTCATTGAAACATTTTTAGTTTCATCACTGGTAGGTTGAGAACTTGAGAATTTAACTTGTCTGTCTTTGGAGATGATGGGCTTTAAGTCGCTGCTTCCAATTCATCTTCTTACTTAATCAAGTACAATTTCTGACCTGTACACTTCTAAAGAAAAAAAGATTGTATTTATTTTTAATAATTCTGTTACAGTTAGATCAAAGCAAATATATTTTTATTAATTTTAAAGATTTAATTTCTTTTTTTCAAGAGACCACGTGGCTAAAGCATTGATACCACGCATCATACATTGCATGTTTTACGTTTATTGTTTAACTACGACGAGCAACACGTTTTGTTTTTAAATTCCTTGTTTTTATGTTATGATTTGATTTTAAATATCGTGACTTTTTTAGTTATTCATTTATTCTGGAGTTTGAAACAACTTTCCTGAAAAAAATAGTTTTATTTTAAAGAGACTCTTCTTAGTCTTAAGTTGTAGTTTAAAAAATCTACTTGATGATTGCTAACTTTTTTTAAAATAGTCGTTTTTACTATTTTATTTACTATATTTATCATTTTATTTATTTGATTTAAAGAAAGTCTATTGATTGTTTTACTTCCATTAACTAGATTTTAAATTTAATCAAATTAAAAACAATGATTGTTTATTGTTGATCACAAATTCATAAGAAAAATATTTTAGCACTAAAAATCTAAAACTACTGTTTCATTGCAGTTGTGGCTTTAATAAAAAAAAATAAATAAACAAGGGTAAAAAAGAAAATGGTAAAAAAACTCACGTCGACGTTTTAAATTTGACAAGCCAAAGTTATCGCACTCTCGGGATCCCCGCCTTTTCATAAATTTCTTACATATTCCTAATTAAAATGCTTTATTTAGCTACTACTTGAATCAGAAATAAATAAATAATTAAAAAAAAAATTAATAATAATCGATTTAATTAAAGTGTCAAAACATGCAGCTCACTAAAAGTACACATGTCCGTTGGCCGCAAATTCCGTCTCTATATACAAAAATCTTTCTTAGTACTACTTTTCTTTCTTTACGTAGCCATTTATGGTGCACTTTTTCTAAGTCATTTGAATCGTTTGTTCACTATTATGAAAAAGAAAAAAAATTCTCCTTTCAATTTTACGCATATGAAGTAAAACAAGGTAACAATCACTGTTTTTATGTGATTTTTTTTTCCTGTCCGCCTTTTGTTTTGTGTACGTGTTGAGTTTCATGTTGTTTCCAATCGATTTGTTGCTGTCCCATTTTTAGACTATTTTTATTGACTATTTCTTCTATCTCTGATGAAATTTCATTTTAGAAATCTTAGTCTGATGTAATCATTCACCAAAAAACAAGCTTGTTTGCTTTTATTTTGCAGGGTAGTAAGAGTAAGAAAGTAAAAAAGAATACACAGCGCTGAGATATGGAAACCATTTTCCATGCACTGTTTTTATTTTTTAAAGTTTAAACTAAAAAAAAGTATTTTTAGAATAGATTTTTTTTTCAGCCTGGTGAACAATTTAAAAAGAATTTAAAACCCATTAAGGAAAGTTTTTCATATTTAATCCTAGTATCTTGGAAAATAAAGTGAAAAACTCCAAAACAAAATCTTTTGTTGTGTTCTTTCAATTTTTGTTACATTATTATTTTCATAATTTAAAAAAAAATCTGAACTTTTGAAATATTTTGTTTTCCATGAAAGATTTTAAATATTTCGTTTTGAGAACTTGGTTGATTCAAAACCAGTTTACTTTTTATTCTGTGCATTTTATATTCAAAGAAACTTGTCTGAATCTGTAGTGGCGGAGAAAGGTGAAGGTCGTGTGGTTATTTTAACGGAAAACAACAAACCGTACCTGGAATAAATTTGTTTCTTTGAAAATAATATTTTTTCGTTCACAATCTCCGAACAAGTAGTAGTAAAAAAAAAAATACATTTTTTTTTTCATTTTTATTTCTATTTTTTTTATTTTTTTTTATTTTGATTACAAGCAAGAGAAAACTTATCGTAATTCGGTCAAGGTCATTAGGTTAATTTTTGTTTTGGTAATGAACTGATTCTTTTTTTCTATTTCAAAAGATCGTTGATAATTGATAAAACAAATACGACCTATTATGTTTTTATTTAGTATGACTGTTATTGATAGTTGGAATAGTAAACAATCCTTTTTCCTGTAGTGTAGAATTAGCATTCCATTTAAGTGCAAGAAAAATGCTTTTGTGTTCGAAAATTCTTCTGTTTAGCCCACCTCTTTCTAAAAAATAGTTGTTTTATTAATGAAGCCAATTTCCTTTTTAAAGGTAATTAGAAGATTTTTTTTTTATATTAAGGTGGATGTAATTTTCTTTAAGCAGTTATTTCAATAGTTCAGTCAATGCCTTACAATTACATCATAACATCCAAGAAACTTAGATGTTTTTACTGAAGTGAATAGTAAAAATGACCGTCATTTTCTAAAATTGAAAAACTACGATTTTATTTCAAAATAAAGTTTAACTTTAATACTTAACAAAATCAAAAAAATCCTCATTTATCAAATATCAAAATTTATTTTTAAATAGTAGATCGATGAAATTGTATTGTCAAAGACAAAGATTTTATTATTAACTTTTGAGTTTTGAATAATTGTCACAAATTTGTTTGCCTACATCCTCACTATTGCTTTAGTTGAGAATGTCAATCTATTGGACTGCTTTGAATTTTTACATAATGCTTTTTGGTTTTTATGAAATAAAAAATGTATGGCTCATTGCTTAACTGTTTAATTTATTTGTTCCTTATCCTAAATTTAGTATTCTATGCTGAAAAGTAGTAATTGTATTAAGTAAAAAGTCAGTAATTAATAGTTTCTCTCCCCAGTTTTTGTAATTCTTACTGTAAAAGTACTAATGGTTTGAAAAAGTTTCTCTTGGTTACTTTTCCTTTTTACAAAAATACATGAAAGAACATATAACATTTGTTGCAAATGGTATGGTGGCAGAAAGGAAGAGCTTTTTAAAATATTTATTTACCTCTCTATTCCAATGATTTACAAATTTTAAAAAATAATCTTACTTTTGTTGTCCTTAAATTTATATGGCCAACATAAAGAATTGTTTTTTATATAATTCTAAAGAATTAACAAGGAATATAAAAATTCAATGTTATTCAAGTATTTATATAGCTTTAGTACTTTTCAGCTATTAATATTATTAAAATTGATCAACTTAAATCTGATAAATTAAATATTTCTGTTTTCTTCATAGATCTTCATTGTTTTCATAATTTTTTTTCATTCTTTCACAACTGTAAATTTTATTATATTGTTTATATTTTATTGGAAATTTAGCTACTTCAGGCGTCACAGCATAGCAAGTCTTACTTAAAAAAATTTTTGGTAATTTCATACCCTGATCAATATTGAAGATTCTGTAGCTGTTGTTCCATTTTGTTGTCTTTGACTTACCTACTGTCACTATTGCCCATTTTGGATGCTTAGCTGTATTTCCTTGCAAGATTTTCAAGGTGACCTGGCATTGGTCAGGGACAGAGAAGCATTACATTAAATTTACTTTTATTTGCATAATCTATTTTTTTATAAATGTTTGCATGCAACTTGAGACACTAGTGTAAATTTACAGATATTTTTATAGCTATCTACTATCTATGTAAATGTTTTTGTGCTGTGTCTTCAGCTTTTTAATTACCCAAGACAAAATGTCTTTTCTGGTCTTCGAAGTTAATCGATACTTACATATTCTTATCTGCCATTTATATAGATTCAAATTATTTTGCTTATATTAAAATATTAGTTGCTTTCAGCCTTTAGCATCTTAAATATTACAGATGTACTAGTTATGACTGATATCAATTAGATTACTTTCAAAATCTTAACTTACTCTTTAAAGATTGAAAGCTAAACAGAATAATTAAAGACATTTATTTTACTGCAATAAATGTCATTACACTATGCATACCTTTTTTTAAATTTAAGTTAATTTCATTATTTTAAATTTAAATTTTGAAAATGTTAAATTTATAACTTCCATAAACTGATTAAAAAACTACTCTATATTCTTATCTGATTATTGTGCAAGTATTATCATTTTATTCAATGTCTAACCAAACAAAAATCTTTAACAGTACATATTTATGAACCTTTCAAACAAGCACTGTTTATAGTATTGTCCTTTTTTTTTTTACTTGTTAAGCATTATATTAGGATTAAATACTATTATTACTGTTATATAATGCCTTTTGTCTTAGTTTCTTTCCCTGAAATAGAATTATATCTTTTTTAACTCTGAATAAAAGTTCTTTATCCTTATGTAATTGAACTATTGTCATTAGTTGTAGCAGAAATGGAACACAGACAGAATTTAACACCATTTGACTGTAAAATAATTGTTGGTTTCAAAAAAAGACCTAGGTTTTCCTTGTGCAACAGTTACAAGGGTATTCGAGAATATGTAAATTCAGCATAAGCTTCACTGACACAGATGATACAAAAATGACCAACAAAGGTGGAAACATTGCATCAAATCATGTACTGATTAATCAACAAGTCAATTATGACTAATACAATATCACTCCCATTAGCCATAACTCACTATTGAGACATTTTACTGTGCGTGTATATGTCTTGGACTAAGGCTTGAATATATCTTTTAAAGAGGAAACATAACGGAACTAAGATGTGTGATTTCCTCTCAATTTTGAGAGGTTTAAAATTAGTATTGAGAAATCTTTCTTCTGCGTATATTTTTGGATTCTCATTTTTAGACTATTTTGTTTATAGATATATATTTATTTTTTTGACTATATTTTGACTGAAATATTGGCTTCCCTAAAAATGTTTTGCAAACTGAAGTGCTCCCACCCACCAGTAGACTCCAGTACACTGATATGCTTTTTCCCTACTTGTAGAAATGAACTTAGCCAGATGATTTATATAATAGGCAAAAAGGCAGTGTATCCATGGCAGCCATAGGATGCAAACAAAATTTAATATTGTTTGATCATGGAATGAATGTTAGAGCCAGAAAGATGCAGTACTATCACTAAGGTGGCAACTGCTCTGTTGTTCTAAGGCAACAGTAACAAGAATGTACAAGGAATATGTTAACTCAAAACAGACATCACTGACATGTGAAAACTGAGGGTATCAACAGATAATTCAAGAACAGAATTGCCAATAACTCATAATAATGTCAACTATCTAACAAAGTTGAAACATTGCTTCAACTCACACCCAGTTCAATACTGGTGTCACACAACCACTCAGCCAATGTACTGCACAGTATACACTGCATTTTATGATGTTTAGTAGGTATCAGCTAACAAGGGTACCACTATTGATATCACAGCATTGTTTTTTTTTAATCTCTCCCGGACCATAGACCCATTAGACTGGTGGTGTTTTATCTGGTCAGGTGAGTTAAATTTCCAGTGAACAGTTGCATTCATATGTGGCAGAGACTGCATGAGACGATTTGCAAACTCATTGTAGCTATGTAATGGTGTTGGGTGTGTTCACAAAGACCACCTGTGAAACTGGAATCTGTCTTGACAGTGACATACATAGATCTTTTTGCTATTTACATTCCTTTATGCTTCACCTGTTTCCTGGTGGTAAATGTTTGTTTCAGAAAAGTGACATAATCCTGTCTTATACATCAATGATATAAAACTGATTTACAGATACTATACTTGCAAACATGCTTACCAAATTTAAACCCATTGAGCAAATATGGAACATGTTACAGATATCACTAAATTCACTGTATAAACACAATTCAGTCGCATAACTACTGTTATTCAAGCAAGATGTGTAATTACATGTTTAGGTAGTTATCTTATATTGGCTACTTTTTGGTCATTTAAATTTAATCTAAAATTTATAGATTTGTGGGTTACCCCAGTTGGCTTTGTCAAAAACACTCATTAGGGGGCACTCTTTAAGTCTATAAAAAGGCAAGCATATTCTTTCTCTTTCTTCCTCTTGCTTTCAGATGTAGTCATATGTGGATAAAGTGTTCCCCGTTGTAGCACATTCGTTTTTGTAGTCCTCTGTTGACTTTTGAACACTCTCACACATGCACATACATACGTGTGTATCACCCACACACAAAGCACATTCTTATAGCTAGTTTCAATGTCTTTTCTATTCATTTTAATTGTGTACATATGCAATTACTTTTGTTAATACACGCATATAATTGCCACTTGTTTTAAATTCATTGTTTTGCTTATTTACTTGTTTTTACCTGAACTTGCATGAGTCTGCCAATATGGTTGTGGAACAAATGTTCCAGGAGCCCATAAATATTTACTATAAAATGCCTGCACATTTGTATCAATAGTGTAAAATCACACAACAAAAGTGGTGACTTATTTTTGCCCAAACAATATAGAATCCTTCAACATAATGGTGATATTTTCTCCTGGATACAGCAACACAACCTTTATGATTTTACACCATTGATACAAGTGTGTGGATGCTTTATAGTAAATATTTATGCGCTCCTAGAACATTTGTCCCATAAACAATATGTGAGTCTTGGTAAAAATAAGTAACACAAAACAATGAATTTAAAATAAACAGTAATTATATGCATATATTAACAAAAGTAACTGCATATGTATACAATTGAAATGAAAGGAAAACTAGCTATAAGAATGTGCTTATTGTGTGTGTGTGTGTTTGAGAGTTCAAAAGTCAACAGAGGACCACAAAAATGATCATGCCCCAGTGGGGGACACTTTATCCATGTACAACTTCATCTGAAAACAAGAGGAAGAAAGAGAAAAAAATATGCTTACCTTTTTATAGCCTTAAAGTGTGCCCCCTAATGAGCATTTTTAACAAAGCTAAATGTGGTAACCAACAAATTAACTCTGATCTTAAATGAATGGACTATTGAATACAATTGAAAGGTTTTCATGTATGTTTTGTTTTGTTTTGTTCTCTTTCTTTCTTGTGCATCTTAATGTTTAAATATAATCTATGATAGAAATTAAAACTTCATATGAAATGAATTATATTTTAATTTGAATATATTTTATGTTGGGATATGTCATTGGATTTTAATAGAATAAATATATATATATATATGTATATATAACAATATAAGTTGTTCAGTTTATTATTCAGAACATGACAAATGATTCAGAGTGCTCCCAGTCTCTTAAAATGAATTTTTTTTTTAAATAAAAATGTGTTATAGTGGTGGAAAAAAGTATAAGAAACCCTATGAAATTTTTTATTTTCTTATTACTGTACAAATTCCTCTGAGAATTTGTGTGTGGTACCTATATCCAATGAGTTTTAGTATACATATACGATTTTATAACAACTTTCCACCATAAAAGTTATTAAGAAAAATACATTTTTGAGGGTGGAAATAAGGATAAGACAGTTTTGAAAATTTGCATATCTGGTTTACTTCAGAATGCCAAAGGAAGAATAAGTGCATGCACAGATTATAGAAAGACTTATGATTTGAAGCCATGTGAGTCCTATTTAAACATTTCAAAATTGAATACAGTTACAGCAAAATGCCTAGGAACTCCTCCCCCCCCCCGCCCTTAAAGGAAGGAAAATCTATAAGTTTCATTGCAAGAGAACTGTCAAGGTCCTGATCAGTTGTGAGACATTATCTAAAGGACCCTGAATTGTATGGCACCAGAAAACATCCAGGTTGTCCACCTAAAATTACAAATGCAGCCAGACATCAACTTTTTCGAGACGCTTCTAGAGGGCAATCAAGCTCAAGAGATCTGCAAAAATCTCAGAATTTATCCATCACTCCAAGAAGAGTTCATCAACTTCTCCATGAATCACCAAATGTCATGTATCGAAACAGGAAGACAGCCTCTGCTTTAACTGCTAAACACAAGAAGATGCGCATAGATTGGGTAAAGAAAAAAATAACATGGACAAAGGAGAAATGGAAAACTGTGGTATTTTCTGATGAGAAAAATTTTAATTTTGATGGGCCTGACAGCTACCAGTGTTATTGGTATGATTTAAGAAAGGAGAAGCAGCTGTTTTCATAAAGATCATTTGGAGGAGGATCTGTTATGGTTTGGGGAGTTTTTTCTGTGTCTGGAAAGGCTGATTTAGTAGTGATAGAAGGGAAACAAAACTCTGCTTGATATATCAATGTGTTGGAAAAAAAGTCTTGTCTCATTTATGAATCATCTAGACACCAATAATACCATTTTTCAACAGGACAAAACAGCCATACACACTTCTAAGCTCACAAAAGACTGGTTTAAAACAAAACATTGAAGTTTTGGACTGGCCCACTAAGTCTCCAGATTTAAACCGAATAGAAAATTTGTGGGGAATTTTGTCAAGAGTATACAAAAATAAACGTCAATTTGAAGACAGAGAAACTTTCTTGCATTAGACAGTATTAGAATGAAATTCCATCTGAAACTCTCAGAAAACTTATTCAATGCAAAACAGGTGTTGAAGTATTACAATTGAAAGGGAATAAATGTAAATATTGAATTTTGTCCAATTTTGCTATTAAATACAAATTTTCAAAACTGTCTTATCCTTATTTCCGCCCTCAAATTATAATTATTTCTACCCTTGAAAATGAAGTTTTGTTAACTTTTTTTTGGTGGAAAGTTGTTATAAAATCGAATATATATATATATATATATATATATATATATATATACTAATACCCATTGGATCTAGGTACCACATGCACACAATTTTTAGAGGAATTTGTGCAGTAATAAGAAAATTATTAACAATTTCATGGGATGTCTTATACTTATTTCCACCACTGCATGTTCTGGCAATAGTTTTCATTTGTTGAAAAGTTTCTCAAACTTTGCAATAACTCTTGTAGTAATATTATTTACAACCATAGTTTTTCAAAGTTGTTTTCCTTAGCTGTAATAATTTTTAAAATTAAATCTTGTATAGTAAAAAATAAAACTGGATCATGTAAATCATGTCTTCCTAAACTCTGCCACCACACTCTATTTAATAAAAAAAATTTCAGCCCTTTTCTGCTTGAGGGGCCCTGACACATTTCTGCTAAAATCAACTATTGGCAATTTTTCACTTTGGAAGACCAGATACATAAAAATCTTTTTTTTTTTTTTTTTTTTTTTTTCTTTGTTGTGAAAATGCTCAGTTCCTTCATTTTAAGAAAAGTTTGAAACTGCTTTTATTCTTTCAAGCAACCTAAAATGTATATTTTTTTCTTTCATTTGCAAATTGGACAACTTCGACTAAAAGGAAATTATTTAACATATATTTAACAATAAACATATTTAACAAAAATAAATAGTTTTTCTTTTAAAAAAATAATTAGGTAGTTATTTTTCTGTCAAGAATTCAGATAATCAACACTTATTGAATATTAAAAATTGAAAATATAAAATATATGAAAAAATAGTTTAAAAAAAATTAATATCCAAAATATAATCTTACGGCTAATATGTATAATAATAATAATAATAATCATATTAGGTTGGTGCAAAAATAATGTCGTTTTCTCACATAGTAACATATGTGAGAAAACGATATTATTTTTGCATCAACCTAATAATAATAATAAAAATCTCAATTGCACTTGTGATCCCTTCCCCCATGGAATCATGACCCTCACTTTGGAAAAGTCCAATGTAAATTCTATGTCTTTCACTGAAGTTATTTTATTTGTCTGTATGCCTGTCAGATTATTCTTGCTTCAACTTCCTGTCATCTAATCCTAATTTTCATCTTCAACTGCAACATTCCAACAGCATCAGTATGTACCTGTCTACATGGACTCTGGAGCTTGTGGTGAAAACTAGCATATTTGGGACAAGCTGTTTTATATTATTGGCCTCATTTGGGAAATATGCCAATTTCCAGTATTGTTTATTTGTGTGTGTGTGTGTGTGTGTGAGATATATAAAACTGTAATTGAATTATATCTTAGAGATTAGCTGAAGTACATGAGAGAAAAGTTACTTGTTATATGTAAATATTTGTGGTGATAGATGGGACAGACATGAACTAATTCAAAAAATACTTAAAGTAGCATAAGTATATTCAATATACTGCTTCATTTGTTAGAACTGAATAGATTGGCAACTGCAAGTTTTTATCGGTGTCTGCCTTAAATACAAATGATAATAGCAAGGTATGCTAATTAAATTGTGCTCTGTGCAATGTGTTTGCTTTACTGTTTAATATTCTCAATGAAATTCTCATTTTAATCAATTAAATGTTCTTACTTTACAAAAGATTTCTGAGTATTAAAATTTTGAATGTTGTTATCTCAACTGTTGGAGAGAAGTAAATCTTCACAGAAATGGAATTGACCAATTCTTGCTATAATCAGCCTATTTGCAAATTTTCAAAAACTTAAATTTTTATGGTTATCTGAAGATCTTAGATTAAGAATAGATTCTTCTATTTTATACCACAACACTTGGCTTGTTTTATATTCTATAATTATTAAGTAAGCAGTATGAATGAGAAACAAAGTTTCTAACAATATTTGAACACTCATCCAATATACTGGAGAGCTCAGTTGGCATAGCCAGTGCATTAGCTATTTGACCATGAGGCCCACCAACAAGCAAAGCTTAACTCTGGTTATATTACTGTATCCTTTCTCATTATTTGTTTATACAAGTTACAAAAATAAGATAAGAAAATGCTTTATCTAATGAAATTCAGACCTGATTATTGGACACATTGGGATTCATAATCCTTCAACTCCCATGTCATTGATAATCAGTGGAATGCCTTTTGTTAATTTATTTTATTTATTTCCTGGGAAATTTATTCATACTCAAGCTATCTGAATATTTCTGAAGTAATTAATAATATTGATACTCACTGGCTACAATTTTATTTGTACAATGTTTTAGATTGGTCAGAAATTACCAAAAACAATCAAATAATTCCTTTCAGATCAGCTTAGATCCCTCAGGTGCTTATTTAACTTTTCAAAAATGTACTTTCTAGTTTCATTTTTCACCTACACTGTCTAATTCATTAACTTTCTGGGACCCCAAGAACAGTTCACAAAAATGTGTTATAATTAATTCTTCTAATTAAATGATAGTTACTCTGAGGTTGTAGTTTACATTATATTTATTACTTGAATCTCTTGCTTTAATCTGTCATTCATTTATTATATTTGAATCCTACTTTTTTTTAAGTTTGGGGACATGAGTTTGTTTTTTGTTTTTTTTTTTTAATTAATTTTTCAAGTATTTTCAGAATTAACTTATGCAATGTTAAGATAAATTAAAAAAATATGTAATTTTATTGTGTACTCTCTATAAAAGTAAATATTTTTATAATGTAGGGATTTTGTGGCAAAAATTTATAAAAAGTATCACTATCAATTTTTTTTCTCCTTTCCAAATTCTGAAATTATTATTTGTAATAAGATAAGAAGAATTGACTTAAAGTATTATAAATTTTGAATCTGGAGACTGAAATGAAGATGGATTATTCATAGTCGGTGTTTTCTTTTTGTCTTTCATCAAAAGTGACAGTATCAGTTAAGTGAATTTACTTTGAGTAATAGATGCAAAAAAAATGAAAGTTATTGCTGAAAATTCAATCCACATATTTCCCATATACTTCAAAATTTATTTTATATCATGCTTTTAGTATTAGCTATTTCACTATACAGCTAAAAGACTAAAAGAAAAATTTACCAGGCAAAATTTACATGCTTGATTATGAGATAACAATATATTTTTATACATCAAGAACAGTATTGGAGAAATTGTATGATAATGTGGGAAAAGTTTACTTGTAATGCGTTTTGTCTTTCAGGACTTCAGGCTAAATTTGTTATGTACCTAAAAAGACTGCTTTATACATTAATTTCCTGTTAATATACAGTATGAAAACTTGTGTAGAATTATTTCTCAAAAGCTTTATTCACTCAATATAGATATTGTTCTCATCATATTATCCATGCTAGAAGATAATAATTTTAATTTGTTTTTGTGATATTTGTCACTTTCACTTAATCAGAGTAGATTATTTTTGCACTATTAAACCGAGGGATTGAACGCATGACTGCAAGGTAACTTGATTCAATTAACCAATGCCATGTATCCTATCAGACAATTTGGTTGTGGTAACTTAGTGCCTTAAATGTCACTTGTCTAGTATGACTTTTACACTACCACCATGGACTTTTAATCTACCCCCATGGGTTAAATAAAGGGTTCACTTCAAAATTCCTGGAAGGTTAACAACTATGGTACACATCTGAAAAAGGTCAGAAGATACCATGACCAAAACATCCTGGTGATGATAACCAAAATAAAGATTCTCGTTAAAACAATTCATTACATAAAGAAGTTGATATTACTGAATTTGCTGTAATCTTCAACTGATTCAACAAATTCAAATGGAAACCTGAACATTTAGTTCTGGTTTTAAATGCAAACCATAAAAAAAATTTCTTAATATATATTTATAAAATGTTTAAATGTATTATGATCAATGCATTTCATGAAAATTGAAGACCTCTTTCCACTTGAAAGGACTTCAATTTATGAAGAAAAACTTTGAGATGAAATGCTTACTTTAAAAGCTGTACTGTTTTGTAGATGAATTTGTTTAGTAAAACCTATTTCAATACTTTTTTCTTTTTTCTGTAGCTTCGTGTCCAACAGTTGTCCAAGCTCCCACTGTTATTTCTATGGTTGGTTTACCAGCCCGAGGAAAGACATATATCTCAAAGAAACTGACACGTTATCTTAACTGGATTGGAATCAAGACTAAAGGTTGGTGAATTGTTTTAATTGTTCTCTATTGTCTACCTAATTTCTTTTTCCAATTTATATTCTCACATTTCTTTCCTAAATTAACATTAAGCGAATTTTGTTGTTAAGCAAAATCCATACTGTATATCTTTCACATAGTTTTATTGAAAGGTGAAGCCAAAATGTTAAAGGTGGCAACATAAAAATTGTGGCTAAGATCATGCTATGAACAGCTTCTTGAGAAAAAGAAATTCAACCCAGTGTTATTGCAAAATCCTCTTACAATAGCAAGGCTAGTTTAAGCAAAAGTTAATGGTTTTATATAGATAATGAATGTTAAACTAAGTTTTTCTCTTGAAAAATACTTTTCTTATAAGTATCTTGTTTTTTTGAAAAATGGTTGCTGCTGAATCTTATGCTATTGCCACTTGCATTAATTTAAAAACCATAATAAACAATGGACTCAACTGTGAAAAAATTACTCTTTTGTGCTATACTGATATAATTCCCTGCCATTTAAACTGTGCTTTTGTCAGTTCCTCTAAGATAAGCTTGATTCTCCTAAAATATTGTTCATATTTCCTCCCCGTGTCAGGTTTTCAACTTGTAAAGTCTTAAACACATTATGAACATAATTGCTTATTTAAACTGGTCCTGTATTTTTAAAAGCAGGGAACTGGCTGATTTTGACATGAGAAATAATACCATGCATATATGTATAACTACAGATGAAATCAGATGTTTCTTTACCAGATACATTTATCATTTCTCCATAAATCCTCAAATTTAATCCATGTAAAGATTCTCTGTCATAAATCAATTAGGATTATTATTTTAAGAATGTTAATTATCAGAAAAAAATGTGAAGATTGTGATTTATTTCAGCTTTTATCTTCATCCAATTTCAGGTTTAAGGTTAGGTTGAGTACTATTACAATTTTACCAATTGTCATGTTTTTAATCCTAAATAATAATAAACAAAATAGAACTGGCCTTAAATTTTATCCCATGGTGATTTTACTCAAAAACACAGAGTTGGCTGAAGTAGAAACGAAAATGTGCAGAAGTAGGTGAAGCAGTGTTTTGTCAAAAGAAAATTCTGCTTACCCATTAACAAATATGCTAACCCCAAATTAAATGCTACCCATTTTTTCTGTCCTCCACCTTCTCTTCACTGTGATGATAAATGATAAATTTTGTATGTTTGAGGCTTCGGTACTGACCAGGCACTTCAAGCCCTCAACAACTGCTTATGTGAGTCAATGAGTTGATTTGTATTAGGTATCTCAAACTTCTCTAGTTTACACTATGAAAATGAGTCAAAATAGTGAAATTTCCTTCAATTTTAACTGCTGATATCTCATTTATTTTCAAAGTTATTCTGATAAAATTAGTATATAAACAAAGTTTCCCTTTATAAAGTTAGAATTCTTTTTCAAGTGTAATGACTAGTTTTTTATTCCACGTTTCTCTATATTGTCACTATTTCAATGACCACCAAGGCTTATTTTTCTGCATTTTCAAAGCTGACAATTTCGTAGTGGTGTTTTTACTGACACATCAAAATATTAAGAAAAGATGTTTCTCAGTTTGGTAGGTTTAAGGTAGAATTTGAAAATGGCTTTACAAAAAATTTCTACAAAAATTTAGTCCGTAAAATACCAGAGAAATTCAACTCTTAAAAATATGAAAATTGCACCTTGTTGTAGTGCAATGTTTTGATTTTAATAATCAGTTGATTTCATATCTCTGCACCCATACACTTCAAGGTGAATGTGAATCAAAAAGAAGGTATATTCAGTTTATTTCATGCAAAACCATTGGGGCCAACACATCGAATTTGATTTGCTGACCAAGTTGAATGAACATTGCTAGCTGAACCCCATTTTAAATCTCACTTGTTTCATTGATGGATATTGCACAGTTTAAATCTTTTTCTTATATTTTCTTTAAAGATGCATTTTAAAATTGTATAAAGTATTTATTATATTTTGTCCAAACTGTCATGCTGGAATGACATTCGTTTTTTTTTTTTCTTTTAATGGAACTTCATCTCCACCTCTAAAGAAACAAGAAAAGGCACTTAATGAATCTGAATATTCAAACAACTCTACCATTTGTAATGAAGAACCACTTCAAATGACCTTCAGTTATCAGTGCAGAGGTCACTGGGTTGTAGTATTCTATTACTCCAACTTTTACATTGATCAAGTCATTGATATTATATCACCATCTACTGCTGTAATCAAAATTTTAGTTCCAACCAAAAGCAGAAATTATTTTTGATAGCCTTTGTTGAATTATATTGCACAAGTGGCATCAACATTTATGTTTAGATGGGACTTTGGTGTAATACCACTTTCGAAGGATTATAGGATATGGAGTATTGGCTATAGCATAAGCTTATAAGCAGATTCAGTTTAGAAATCATCATCAAAAGAGGAAATGCAGGAGGACCATTCTATAATGCACACACCTCAGCTGGTACTGAGTTAAACCAGGACAGCATTGAGCAGATAAAATGAGCTCTGCAACATGCCAAATATACCAGAAGATGACTTTGTCCTTAGGTTTGTAGGATCATGCTGGTTGATACTGTCACTGGTCAACAGGCATTTGGTTGCTGACTGCCCCAGTCCACACTTTGCTCCACCCACATGTTTTTTGGTCACAGGGCAGTGGAGATCAAGTATTGTCAGTAATTGTAGCACTAGTTCAAACCATGGTGAAGTTGTGTTATGAAAGAAAAAAAAGTTCTCACTAACAAGATAAAAACGAAAGATTCATTGGTTCAATTTTCAATTTGTTTTATGTAGTTCTTTGTATAACAACATTGACACTAAAATTTCTATAGTGACACTTTGCTTATTGGTGGTAATTCTTGGAACAGGGTTCAGAGTTGGGGTTCTCTTGGCAGCAAGTCACTTGAATTTCAGTAGCACCTTTGCTCTTGTCTCTCATCTCTCTCTCTCTGGGTCACCTAAGCACTCTGTTATATTGACTTCGACCCAAGTCTGGAGTGGGGCTGATGGTATTTGGGAATCTGATGATTCCCCAGGTTTCTGTATTGATTTAAACAAGAGTTCTTTTTAACTGGCTTGCAATATTAATTATCTTTCCAAATTCAGGAGAACCATTTGCCCCACTGGTCGTTGAAGATATTTCCCACCCTTATAACTTATTCCTTCTCTTATTTATACCTTGTACCATTACTTCCAAATGGGTGGAGGT
Organism: Acanthosepion lycidas; assembly: GCA_963932145.1. Taxonomy (NCBI): domain Eukaryota; kingdom Metazoa; phylum Mollusca; class Cephalopoda; order Sepiida; family Sepiidae; genus Acanthosepion; species Acanthosepion lycidas. The sequence continues at coordinate 66,850,193 of OZ010597.1, read as the reverse complement.
AATTTCTCCTTTTTTCTCCTCCTCTCTTAGTATTTCATCTAAGCCCACTGCTTCAGCTGTCTCTTTGACAAATTTGATTTTTAAACTGAATGGGGGAAAGGGAGGTTGTTACTTTTAATCATCAATTGTAATTATCCTAATTTTCAACAACAAATTTTTCCAGTCCTTGGTCCAGTTCATTTAACCAGACATTTACCACTGACCCATTATTAGCAAAACATCTTCATATTTTTTCACTTAATTGTACTCTTGATTGCAATTTCTTCGAGCGAAAGATAAAATCTGATTTCTCAATTTGTTTACATTTCCAAAATCAGCAAAGCTATTTCTGCTCTTTGACAGGCAGGCATAAATCAGTTTCTCAATTCTGCCTTTATCTTCAAAATTATCAAATATTATAACACAATTGACCCCTTCTTCTTTCTGGTAATCATGAGACATGTTTTCATAACTTCCACTTTAATTAAGTGGACATAAATCAATTTCTGCTTCCATTTCCAGAATTTTCAACTAACTCTGAATGTACTTTCATTATTCTTTCTTGGACCTCGTGGGTTGAAGCCTTCCACATGGCCTCTGATAATATCTTTCCTAAAACTAATAAAGTCATTCTTTTCAGGTTTGTCTTTTCTTCAAGCTAGATTTTCGATAGGAAACCATTTTGTCCCTTTTAATTCGTAATTTTAACCCTCTCCGTCTGTTCTAGTTCATATTTTAAATTAACCCTTCTCCTTTACCACTGTTATGTAGTGTCACATCCCAACTGTCCGGAAAGTCTTTTTCATTAGTTCCAATAAATGTATTTTTATACATTTTAGTTTTTTTTAGTTTGAATATAAATGATTTTAAAGCTTTGCAATAAGCATTTGCTTGAAGGATTGACCAATGATTCATTTTATAAAACAAATTTCTATCTTTTGTCGGTATTAGGATCCTTTTTTGACTGAGTCCAAAATTGTATTATTTTACTTTTTTTCTAAAATTAGATACATTTATGGTAAAAAGTATTTATATTAGGTTGGTGCAAAAATAATTTCGTTTTCTCACATAGTAACATATGTTAGGAAACAAAATTATTTTTGCACCAACCTAATACAGAGAAAAAAGCTCTTTTGTTGAATTCATCATCCAAAAATTAAAGTTTCAGGCATGTACCTCCAATGGATACTTTTTTATGACAAGTTCAGGATGGTATACTTCTGATCAGTTTTTGCCCTATTGTTAAATTATGCGTTTGGCTGTTTTGACATAATACAAATATGATTTTTTTTTTTTTTTTTTTTTTATTTTTTTTTTTATATTGATCTGCTGAAAAAATATTTATCTCTGTCAACTGTTTTCTTGTTCTCTTACATCATTCTCTTTGGTTAAATCCTAGTCCTCTCCACCCTATTTAAAATTGTCTCACTTTTTTGATAGATTAGTTTCCACATGTCCATATTAACATTTTTTGGGTTCTCTTGGGGAATATACTGCAGATGCTCTCAATCACCACAGTAGGATCTAACAAACACCTCAATATAGATAAACAATAAGTCACAAAGAAAAAACAATTTGTATGTGTGCACTTACACATCAAAATATATTGGGTTGGTGCAAAATAATGTCGGTTTTTGATCTATCTTTTAACGTCAAAGACTGACATTATTTTGCACCAACCTAATATATTATTTGCATGTTCCTTTTCTTGTATAAATAAGAGTGCTCTGTTTGAAATACTTTTAAAAGAGCTTTTTATACACATAAAAATATTTACTTACCCAGTAACTGTGTTTTACGCTTAGCAGTTTTTCAAAATAAGCGCTTATTTATTATGAATTTTTCATTTCATTCTTTTCAAAAGGAATGTGTTAACATGCTGACAGTTTGAAATAATTTCATTCCTTTTGATTATTATTTAATTATTTTGGACTGTCTACATGCTGGCACATTAATTTTGAAAAACATGAAAATTATCATATCATGTGAGCATATTTTTTGGTTTTCATCAGGGGATTAATCTACAATGAATTTACATAGCAAATTGGACTCCCTATTAACTTTTATAAAATTTGTAAAAAAATTAAAAATTGATATTTGTGATCTGGAAACATATATGGAAAAAAAAAAAAAAAAATGATTTCTGGTCACAGTGTAACTCCACCAAAGTATTTATCTTTTTTTTTTTTTTTTTTTTTTTTTTGAAATGATGACATAAATTCATTTGTAGTAGTATGAGACACTGGGTGGCTTTATAGTTGATGACAAAAGATTATTGCTAAAGTGGGCACGGTAGGGAAGACAAGTCAGGTAATGGATGTTAGCAGGGGTAGAGATGAAAATGAAAACAATTTAAGCTTAACAAATAATAAAACCAGATTTTCTAATCTTGTTTTATTTGTTAAATTCAAAGAATAGAAGAGGCACCTCCACTTTATTGGAATAAATTTTTGATACCTAAGTTTTAAAATTGAATTTTAAAAATGAAAAAGCTTTCTTGAAGATTTCATTTTAGCTTTAATTGAAAGATTAATGATTGAATTTATTATTTCCATTAAGTAAAATATTATCTGGTGTATTTCAGATAGAAATTATATAGATTGGAATGTCAAATTTAATTTTGATTTCTTAAAATTTTCTTAAAATGGCCACCATTTTCTTAATTTTAAGAAATTTGTAAACAAAAAAGTTTAAAATTCTTTCAAAAAATACATATATATTTCTGACACATTATTTGAGTAAAATTAGAATATTTAAAGTTAAATTAATCTGATTTGAAATAAATATTACTTACTTATAGCATAAAAAATTAATATACAACCAATTATTAATGATTGGTCCTGTTCATCTGATCCAAGGTTTGATGGACTGCTGATTGATGAAGTGATGACAGCTACTATGAATGATGCAAATTGACATAATTCTCAGAAATCTAAGTGAACACATTTTGTTGGTTTTTAACTGGCTGGTAATTTTTACAAATGAACATATTTTCTGCAATTATTTAATATTTTATTGACTTTTGAAGATGCAAAAATAAAACTAAAATACTATAAAATTTTCTTCAATTAATTTTATAATTTAATAACAAATGAAATACCATGATTACTCAATTGAAGTATTTATCAATTGAGTGTATTTACACTAATGTAAATACATAAAATAAAAATATTTAGCAAAAAAGTAAAACTTACTTTAAGCTTTAAACTTTTAAAGCTGAATGGAAATTTTGAAAACCTGTTGAAACATAATTGAAGCAACCTAATAAAGGGACATAACTTTTAGATCATGTGACCTTTTTCATAATAATGGCAATTTCAGTCTACTATACATGAAAATAAGGAACATATTAAGTAAAAATAAATACAAAATAAAAAATTATTTTAAAAATAGAATAGCTCAACTATGTTTATTAATCTTTTCAATTTTGGATTTGTAAATTTTGTTTCCACTTAATTACTATATCACATCCAGGAAATAGCCAAGAATAGCCTAATACAGAATTTTACACAATTTTAAACTATTATAAATTATTATAATTAAAATTTTAAAAAAATGAAAAAATTCTTGTAAAAATTCATTATTCATCAGAAAAATTTTATTTCTTCAGACGATAATGTCTTTAATATAACTTATTTACAAAAGAAATTAAAAGCTTTTCTAATTAACTAATGTCATAGTTTTATTGGATTCATTATTTTTCAATTCGGAGTAGATTTTCAGTGAGAATAGCTCAAATTTGAAAAAAAAATATAGGTGATTTACAATCTCCAAGGATTCCTACTTTTAACAAAAAAAAAAAAAAAAAAATTCAGAAAATAGAAAGGTTTTGTCTGAAATTTCATGAAATTAAGTAAGTTGTGGGTAACACATTTATAAAAAAAAAATATTTAAAAAGTGATTTCATTCATTTGTGAATAAGTCTTGAAAATTTAATTAAAATTGGACAATTAATTGATTTTTACAAGAATTTCCAAATCAATGTGTTTCAATGGAAAAAAAAAAAAAAAAAGCACAAAAATGTCAATGTTACTATATAGCCACCATGATGACGTAAACAAAAGAAAATTTTAACCAAAATTTCGAACATGTTAGATTAAAAAATTTCAAAAAATAATTAAAAAATACTTTGGTCTTTTATCTTAATAATAGCATAAACATTTTGATGATAAAACGTTATTTTTACTAAGTTTGTGGCTTTTTCATTACTCTATGCTGTTTTCCGCGAAAAAATGGAGGTACCTAGTTTAGAATATTGCAAACTTTGGAAATGAATGTAAACTAATACTATTTCTTGTGACTGCAAATGAAACCCCATGTTTTTTTTTTGTTTTTTTTGAGTGTTGTGGTGTTAGTCTACCCGGATTTTAGGGCTAAAAATAAAATCTGAGTGTCATGTCTACAAGTACAACACAAAGAAATGAACTTCACAGAAAAGGAAGATGACCAAGCTAAATATGACAGTAACATTTATGCAGTCAGATACATGTATTTACATATTAAAAATCAATGTTCTTTGTTCTGGCCATGAAGAGACCAATAGTTTGATTGTTCAAAATGATTTCCCTCAAGTGAGTCTGCAAAGTTTTGAAGTGTTTCTGTTGCAAGTAAGGAAATCAAGTGGTATGGTACACCAATATGTATATGTATGCTAAAGTGTTAGAGTATTGAAAAATATTAGTCTACATAATTTCATATAAAATTTACTAAATAAAGCCTTGAGGTCAATTTCCCGCCTATTCGTGATTTTGTTGTTTTGTATTTGACATATTACAGTGTAACCCGGATATAAGAGAGTTGTCGGGACTGGAGAAGAAGTCTCTTCTATCCGGGTTTGGTCTATTTTGTTTAGGTGAGTATGACTAATTTGGGACCAGAGAAAATCTCTCTTATATCCAGGTTACACTGCATTACCATTGAAACCATCCTACCATAAAAAAAAAAAATACATTGTCATTATTTAGAGTTTCTCATTATGATGTACAGGTGTGATTTTTAAATTTTCTATAATTAAATGCTATTTCATAACATACCTATATTTTGCATGCTGATAGAAAACAAAAAAGATTTGGTTGTGTAATGGTCTGTGTATTCATAAATGTTGCTTATTTTGCCCAACCTGCTCTTTAAAATGAAAAAATAAATTTTATTCTCCAGTGATGGGTGTGGGGAAAAAAGTTTCCAGCCTAATGCACTTCTTTAAAAGAGTATTCAAAATTGTTAGTTTATTTAATTTGTATAATACTCACCAAATAAATGTCTGGGAATAATTTCTCGTCTATTGAAGTTTTTCTTAAGTATTTGACATATTCTAATCATTGCAACCACCTAACACAAAACGGTTATTTCACAAGTTTGGTTATAATCTATATGAACCTGACAATAAATTGTCACATTCTATCAATAGACTTTCTTGCCAAGGAGGTTGGTGGGAGGAATCCTGCATTCTCAGAAAATTATTTCCCCTCTTCATTTGAAAGAATCCACTTTTACTGGTGATCACTCCCCAATTTAATGGTTGCTCCTCCACAAGTAATACACTTGCAACAGGACTGACTATTAACATTTATGTTAGTCAATGGTACTTAAGTGTTACATGATGGCAAACATAAATAGATATTTTAATAGCTGTTTTTAAAATCATTTTGTTTCTCAATACCCAGATATTCAGTTAACTGAAGAAATTAGTGACATAGATAGTAACATGTTATTTATAATATGTGACTCAAAATGGAAAGGGAAATTCTGGTCAAGGGCATTTGTCAGTGATAGAATGGCATCTCTTTGTTTAAAAAGATACTCCAGACTTTGACTTATCCAAGACAATACTTCGATGACCTGTGGTAATCCTCATACAGGCACTGTCTTTTTCTCTGGTGCTTTCTTTCAAGACACGTCAAAAGAACTACAATAATATGTTTTCTTTAAAGCATTAGGGTCTAGCTATTTACCTACACCATGAATTTGGAAGTAAGAAAGTAGTTGAAAATATTTAATCTCTTGGATATTATGTATCATATCCTGAACTTTGTTGTTTCTTAACATCATCTACAGTATATGTCAGCCAAAGTTTAACTATGCCATCAGGAAGCTGTATTCCACATCAACTTCAAACCAAAGAAAATGGGAAACTGATTCCTGGCATTGGAGACAACTGTGACCATAGTGAGTGAAGTATGAATGGAAAGTGCACAATGCATGTAATGATCAACATCATGGTATCTCATCAAATAAGCATCAATGATTTTGCACTTTGTATTCTTCGAATTCAAGAGAGGTTTCTTAATATTAAACTGATGTCACGGGGAAATTTATGCAATGTTTTTCCTTACAGGAAACCACCTAAGAGACCAGAACCTGTCTTTGTATCTTCCTCAATAAATCTTCAAATTGATGGAAAAGATGAACATAATGAGGTACAAACTAGAGAGATATTGTACAACATATTGGACCCCGGTAAATTATTTGAGGCACAAAATGACTCACCTTGGGCAAAAGTAACAGATGACATAGATCTCTAATCTGTGTCCTCGGTGATCTTTAGTCCTACTCTAATGGACCCACCAAATGGATAAACTACATCCACGTCCTGGGTAAGATGATAAACTTTGTCCAACAGCAAGGCCTCTGATCAGGAGGTTTTGAAGATCGTAGAACCACCTCTTAATTGCTGGTGTTCCCAGTCCAGCCTGACTCAGGGTGGTAGCACCTGTTAGAGTCCCAGCTATGGACAAATAGTTAACCCCTAAACTGGCATCAAAACACTATGAAAGTGTAAAAATAGATTTTAATATTAGAAATACTTTTTTGTAAAAAATTGTTACCAGCAATACATTTCTGGAAAAAAAATATATTACCAACAATAAAAATTTTGTCGGCATTGAGGTTGATATGCCGTAAACTAAACTAAACCAAACCAAATGACCATGCCACTCTCTCTCTCTCTCTCTCTCTCTATATATATATATATATATATATATATATATAATATAATTATTTATTTAAAAATATGATTCCAACTCGCTCATATTTTTAAATAAATATTTTTAAATGAATAATTATATTTATGCTCTACTTTCGTATCGAGCACTATTTTTTTAAAATAATAACAAAAATACTAAGGAACTTTGGATTATTTACCAAACCAGTTTCTTTCCTATTTTCTACAATATTTTCACATATATATATATATATATATATATATATATATATATATATATATATATATAGTAGAGTTATATATATAACTGTACTGAGACTCAAAGAAACTGTTTTTGCGATAATACATTCATTCATTCTTACATGTTTAACAAAGGTTCTTTAAACTGTGTGGATATATCCAGATAAACTGTTAGGAATCATACCTATTGAAGGTGAGTGCATTTCTTAATGTCAGTCTCCTCTGAGATTGAATTTCTGTTTGGAGATGTGGGACTAAGGCAGCAGCTTCAACATTCTGGTGTATTTGCAGCAAATATTAACAGTTAAAAACTTTGACAGAACTATTTTTGCACTGAAACTAGTGGGCAAAATTTTGAACTCACATTTCATTCTTAACTTCCAAAAATGGTGCAACCATGTTAGAATAAGCTACTGGAAGGCATAGCAGATTACCTAAGCAAAGCTGTTTACAGTCCTTATATACTTGCAAGGGCCATGTAATAAATCAAATCCATTCTGTTTCAATTATTTTGGATAGAAGGGTCAAATTTGTTTCTAACTTTCAGATTTTGGGACTAATTTTTAACATTGAAAAGAGAATTGATCAAACTTTTGTTTCAAATTGTACCAATTATTCATGGTGTACATCTGTCCTTAAATTGTTGGAGTAACAACCAGATGAAGTAAAAACTGCATTTCATGAAGAATTTTTGCAGTCAAATTGATTGATGGAAAGTCACAGAAAACAAACCATTAAAAGGCAGTTGTGGAATAATTGATCTTGCATTGAAGTGCTTTTATTCATTAGATCCTTGCATGCCCTATGACACCAATGCACTCCCAAAAATTTACCATCAGGTTATATAATTCATACAAGGTACAAAAGAATATCAAGGAGAGCTCATGTCCAAGTCAGAAGTAAAAATGTGGAACATTGGATGTGAAGAAAAGGAACAATATGTTTGAAGGAACATTCAGTGATCTCTTTAACATTTTTGATCCACCAGAGCATCTAATTAACTTTGTTACTGGATGTGTAGCCCTAAACTTGATAGAGGACAGTCTGATTGGAGTGCTGGAAAAGGGAAGCCACAAAAGTTTCTATGATCCACTAAGATCCAATGCAAGAACAATGTCTGAACTGAAGAAATCCATGAAAGTTCACTGTAAGAACATATCACTCAATTAATTGGTAATGTACCTTAGATTAATGGCTGGTAAATGCATTAAAGGATGTATCAATTCAGAAGGTTCTTTCTTTTGAAAATTACCCAGTACCACTTAATATTTGCAGATGACTATTCTTCTTTGACATTGAATAAAATCACATTTTATGCACAAACTTAAGGCACTTCTAACTAGGGATAAGATTGTGTCCATGATTTGGAAAGATACTATTATATTTTATGGGTATGCCATTGTACAAAACTTTAGGTAACACAGAAACTGTGACATTCAGTGACATGGCTTTCAACTTCCTACAGCATGTTATGTATATTTGTAGACAACATAGAAATATTAAACAGATTCATGTTGTATTTGATAAAAATGACAGACACAATAGAAATACTGGTACAACTAGATATTCAGGTTCCTAAGACAATGTCAGTCTTTATCAGTCATGGGAATAACAATTATAACCCTGCCAAATGTTACATAAAATACATGAAAGAATATGTTGCTCATTTACTTCAGAATGATTAGTTAATCTACACAGCAGAAAGAGCACATGAGTCAGAGTTATGCCCTGCAGTAGCTTTTCTTCAAGAAGAGACTGATTCTAAAATAATTCTAAACACTGATGTAGCTGCAGAAAATGGAGCCCAGCAGATAATTGTTGACAACCCAGAAACAGATGTTCTTGTTTTACTTCTGCACCATTGATCACCTATCAGTGCTGAAAAGTTGTTCTTAACAGAGCACACTGGAAAATATTCATTCCTTACTAGATACATATTTGTGCATCTGCTATATAAGAAAATATTTTCCCAAGTACATAAACATCCTCCTTCCCATTTACTGTATTATAGGTTGTGATACAATCAGCACCTATGGAAGAACAAAAGCATTTAAGATTCTAATGGAAAGGGTAGGTCTTCTTCAGTCTTTCAAGAGCCTTGGAACAAATCAACACATAACTTATACCATGGAAACCTCACCCCACTGAATATAGTTTTCTTCAAAAAGTGTTTCATACCAATTTTTTTATGTGAGAACAAAACAAGTAGCTACACCATGAACCTGCCTGATCCAATCAGATGGGAATATTACAGGGATATGCTTAATTCACTCTGCCCTGTAATGGTGACTTAGTCAGCTGCAGTACTGAATGAGGTGTTGAATGAATTCATTTGCCAATGCAAAGAAAACTTCTGCAGTACAAATTACATGCCTCACATACAGTCAACCATGTACATCTGTATGCTATTCTGGGACAAAACTCTCAAGTGATGAATCTGATAGCATATGTAAAAATCCACTGATATCTACTTTATCTATGGAAGACAGTGACTAATTTTGAAGATTAAATTGGTCCTTCTACCTTTATAGTTCATACATAAATTTATATATAATTGATTAATTATAATAAGGTATATGGCAAAACTTATTTGATGTATCTAAAACCTACATAAAATGGTAAAATGGGTCTATGATTTTTATGCTAATGTAATGTGACATAAAGTAAAATATTAATATGCTTTTAAAAATGTACAAAAGGTTGAAATTGTATTAATAAAAAGGATTGTATTGGACAATTTTTTATGTTTCAAAGCAGCTTATGAGACTCAATATTTAACATTGATGTTTATATTATATACCATTAGATTGGTGAATCTTTCTTCTTTCTGACAAGATACATAATGTAATTATTAATTATAGCAAATATAAAAACCATACCTGTATCTTAGTTACAACACATTTCTAGGAAAACAAGTAAAAAAAAAAAAAAACAACTTACAAAATGAAATGTATTAGGTTGGTGCAAAAATAATGACGTAATAATGTTGTTTTTTAACGTTACGTCAAAAAACGACATTATTACGTCATTATTTTTGCACCAACCTAATAATATCTGTGGTCTCTATGTAAACTGGTTTCATGTTTTGTGAGAATTCAAGTGCACTATCTCTCTCATAATTTTTGCAACAAAGTGCAAATGCCTTTTTGAAAAACCAATTCTACTTAAGTTCAACTAATTACCAATGATTCCATTTTTTTGACAGTTATTATTGCCTCTTGTTTGTGCACTTGATGCCATAACTAACAACTTTATCTTGGAGCATCATCCAGAATAGAGACAATAACATGACTTTCACATTTGGGCATTTCAGAAAATTCCTCAGTGACTGGGGTGTGCAGCTTCAATTCTGATGTGTTTATGCACCTACTGGGAATGGTATAGTCAAAACGAGTCGCAGAAGCATTAAAACCATTGCTGCTAGAAATCAGTGCTCTATACCAGAGGCATAATGTCACACCTAAGGATAACCTCTTACCATCTACAGCACCGTCAGATGTGCTACATAAGTATCATCGATGTGATGCCTCCACCTAAACCATCGAATACTCAAGGAGCACACGAGATGGAAGACATTGTCTGGGTTACAACTCAACAAAGAAGGTGTACAACCAAGTTAAGACAGGCCACATAACTAAAGTTAACAGTTTGCAGTCAGTACAAGTTGACAGAATTCTCTGCCATTTGAAGGACTTTCAGGGGTCTTATTCTCTATCTGAACATTGAGGTGATTCAACAGAAAATGAGATGTTAGTTGACTTCACCAGGTGATTCTCCTGATACAAGCAGCAGGGAATCTGGTGTAAGAGAACCCAATGACTCATCCAGTGGTCTTTGATCTGAAAATTAAATTTATGTTGCTCCCCCTTGGAGGAGTACCCTGCAGAAAAGGCCTGCCCCTGGTTGCATTTGCTGTGATCATGAAATCAGTGATGAGTGTAGTGAACTACCGCAGAGGGCAAAGAGGCCCAGGGTTGCATGTAATTTTTTTGCAACATTAGAATAAAATCAAGAATAAAATAACTTATCTCCAGCATGAACAAAGATTCAAACATGTCTCTAGTATAAACTTTCCAAAGAAGAAAGGACAGCTTCCAACAATAGAGACTACTGCTCTCTTTCCTCTTGTTTGTAGTAGTTGAATCAAGTAATTTCTCATATCTTTCCACTGAGCTTCCATTATAGCTGTCTCTCATTCTACGGAATATCACAATCTAATATATTTCCCTTCCCTGGGATATTTTTGTGCCACCTTTACACTGGCTACACCCAGCCCTTTTATCTCACTCACCAATTTGTCTAATAGTAACTCCACAGCTGTTTAAAATGCTTGTTTTTGTCATATATATATATATCCAAGCCTCATAACACACAGTAATTCTCTGATCAACCCCTCATTCAAGCAACAACTGAAAAAAAAAATCACTACTGTCTTTTGCTTTTCCTTTAAAATGCAAAAAAAAAAAAGAAGTTTTTACTTCAACAGGCAGTTTCTAAATTCTGATTTCAACTTAGCTTTCCCCAAAAAGAAACATTTGATCATTCTTCTTAATAATAGCAAAGACTCTTGACAATAAAACCTCTCTGTCATTAAGTTAAGCCTGCTCTTTCTCTTACAATGGCTTTAGCAAGCACTTGTGTAAGAGTTTTCTTCACAGGGCTATTCATTATTTCTCTCTCCCCTGACTGCTACTTGATTCAGTCCTTTCTCCATTGAATTTCACCTGTTGTACAGACCTTAATGTTAGAGCCTTTCCTACCTCTTCTCCCTTCTTTACCTTAATTGTCATGTTGGCCTGATTAGCCAACATAATAGGCACTACTTCTGCTGTGTCTACCATGGACAAGGCTACTTCGTCTTTTTTTTTTTTTTTTTTTTTAGGCTGTATTTCTCTATCGGGGTCAGTTGAAAAACTCCTTCTCCCACTCCTTCCTTAATCACCATCCTACCTCTACCTGATACCGCTGTCCTTGGTGGCTTGGTGGTAACTTTGTCATCATCAACCACCACTGATGCAGATCCATCAGGGGTGTTCCCTAATAGTATCTCCACATCATTGACAGTCAACACTGTGGGCTTGAACTTCACTTGTACCCCATGTCGGGGCACCAATCTCCACCCAGGGTCATCTCCCCACAGAAATCCAGGACCAAATACAATTTGTTTTCCCTCCTTCCTTCACCAGGAGCCTTACAATTCCCGTTATCTTCATTAGCTTCCCATCCACCCGATCAGTTTCTATATCAGGTCTTCTTAACCAACTTTGCAGCTTCTGGCTTTTGTACTGATCCTCTTGTATTAAGGACACAAACATGGGTTCTGACAACAATGACTCCTCACCATTGCTATAGCATGGGGTCCGTGGCCGCCGTCTTCTACACTGTGGTATACCCAAGAAGCTCCCCTGAGGTTCGTCCTTCCTATTTCTATAGGGAGAGTTGGTGTCAAATTGGCTGACCTGGACACATGCCCAACATTGCACCTTTCTCCTGTAGGGACAATTTCTTTTCAGGTGTCCTGGTTTGTTCCTTTGTTGTCTGGATTCTTGGGTTGGTCGTTTCTAGGGCTAAATGCTGTTGTAAGCCACAGAATCAGTTGAGCTTCCTCAAAGTGTGTTGAGCAGCCTTGAAGGTCATTGCTCAGTCTAGTGACCTTTCTTCGCCTAGGAGAGTCTTGTATCAGGAATTAGTGGAGGGGGTCACAAAAGATCCACTCTATGGGTGGCTCAGCTTGTTGGCAACCAAGTTGTACTCTTTCTGTTTTTGCCTTCGGCATCAGTGAAGATGAAGATCAGAACTTATAGATAATGTTTGATGTCCACAGATTTCAATGAAAGTTGCTGAATGTAGCAAGCTTGGTTCATGTGAACGGGTCTAACCTTGTGTTTCCTTTTTATGTCCTCTTTTTGGGCTTGTGCAGCAATTATTGTATTTTTCAATAATAAATCATAAAACGGTTGACTGCCGTGATGGACTGGCTACACATGTTGCCAGTGAGTGAGAAGAAACTGATTGCAGACATTGGTTGCAAGGAAAAGTTTAAAACTTTTTTGCTATATCATAGCGAGAAACTCTATAGTAACAAGATATTTTTTTATGGTAGATGGTAATAATATGTCAAATACTAAACAACGAAATATTCAGTAGGTGGGAAATTTTTCTCAGACATTTTACTCTTTAATTAAAAAAAAAAAAAAAAGTTTTTTACCAAGGAAAACTTTTCCCCTGAAAAATTGCAAAAAACTATTTTTTTATTTTTCTCTTTTAAGAAGTATGTTGGGTATAATACTACTACACATTTTGCATATATTATGTACCATATGAAAACTTTCTCTTTCTAACAGTATTCTTATGTGGGTGGGGATTTGATAATACACAATGAAATTATAGCTAATAATATAAATAATAACCATACCCTTACATTTTAGTTAGCAAAAATGTGGTCAAAACTGTGAGTAGAGTAGATCACTTTAAGGAACTGTAAAAAAAAATGTGCAGGTCATTTCCTGGGTAGCCTTCACTCATTTCTGACTCCTGAATGGTCCCTCTTTCTGAAAATATAGGTGTCTTCTTTGCTATTAGGTGGAGGCCACCTACTCAAAAAAATATGTATCTTTTTAGCATTTGTTTACAGCACTACTTTGTAAACAATTTTAATAAATTAAAAAGTTCTCCCAAGTTGTACACCAACTTCTGTTGCTGAATTTATCTATTTTCCTGTGTCTCACTTTAACAATAAACAGTGGTCAACAGCTTTGGCTTGTCTGTTACAAAGCTACAAAAATATTTTAAATTTATCAAAATAAAGCAATTGAAAATTACAGAAATATTTAAAAATTGATCTGCATAGGGCTGACCATTTTTTTTTTTTTTTTTTCTTGAAAAATAGATGACCTCCTTTTTAGTAGATACATTTTCATTGCGCTGCCTGAGAAGCCAGGTGCAAATGAATGCAAGTTCCATTATATCACCGCAATGTCCCATGTCATATAACCTGGATTGTTTTAATCAGTTTCAATTTGATTGTCATTAATGACTGCAGACTTGTTGGAATGTTCACTTTTCCAGTACAAAATTTCTATTTCCAAACCAAGTGAACTACTTATGAACAATACTGTAAGATATGACACCATCTCAATAAAGGGTACATATTTTTGTTGTTTGTACAATTTTCTCTCCTTTCTGGAAATAAAAGAGCAGCAAATGATGAAATGAGTCTCAATTTCATCTATTTTCACTTTTTAATATAAAGACATTTAAAATTCATAATCTGCACACCACTTATATATAGAGAGTCATTGAATTGTCACTGTTCAGAATATGTATATATGTCATAAATTTCAGACGCACGTGAAATGAAATCACATGTTCAAATGCCACCTATTGGACAAAAAAAAACACTACAATTTTTTTTTCCGACCCAATATAAATACTTTAGGGTTTTTATTGTTTTGACTTGGGGAGTAATTTTTCCTTTTTATTTTGAATTTTTCTTTGGCTGGAGATGATTACTGAGCTGCCCTTTCTTGAACATTGAGTAATATTGGCATCTTTTGAATACTTTAAAATTACTTGCTTTACACATTATCTCATCTGTGCACAGTGCCTGTCAGATCACTTCTACTCTTAATAAGTTAATAATTATCCCAAACTGCCCTAGTTTACACTGCAAAAAAGCATCAAAATTTTCAAGGCTATTATGATAAAATTAGTATGTAAACAATGTTTTATATATTCTTTTTCTAAAAATGCAATTCTTTTTCATATGTGATGATTAGTTCTGGTTACATGTCTCTTTAAATTATGTCACTATTTCAGCATTCGGTACTTTTTCTCCATTTTCAAAACTGGCAGTTTCATAGTGGTGTTTTTCAAACTTGTTGCACTCATAATGGTCTCCCTACGCACATAAAAATAAACCCATCTTAAAGATAAAAAATAAAAAGTCACTCGTTAATTTGGTGGTTTAAAGTTGCCTTTCACAAAGGATTTCTGAGAACTGTAGTGTATGAAATATCAGAGAAATTCAACTCTTAAAAAATGAAAATTGCACCTTGTAAAAGCAGTATCTGTATTTAATAAGCTGTTTCATGTTTCTGCATCTATATAACTCAAGACATGGTGCACACATATCAAAAAGAGGGTATATTGTGTTCAATTCATTCAAAACCATTGGGTCCCATTTTAAATCAGACTTATTTCACTGACGGATAATTACACAGTTTAAATCTTTTTTGTATATTTTCTTTAATGATGCATTTTAAAACTGTAAAGTACTTAATTCATTGTATTTTGTCAAAACTGCCATGCTCAAATCTTCTTTTGGGTCGGCTATTGTTTTATGCATTTTATTGAAAAAAAAAACATTAAACTTCAAATAAAAAAAAATAAAAGTCTAGAATCAGGACTATAATTCACATATGCAAAAGTTGTGGCCAAGTGCTTTAACAATGGCTCTTTGGAGAAATTGAAAGAAATTCTGAAGAATTAGATTACTTTGTAGAATTTCTTCTTGATAGATTAAGAAGTGATCATCCAAAGGTGTATTGAACAAGATTCTACGATTTGTATCTTACGGCAATTATCTGTATATTAAAAAGAACAAGAAACTCTAAATTTGAATTCACAAATTGACTTTTGCCAAAATAAACAAAACTGGATATATTTTTTTTAGTTCTTTAAATTTTGTACACTCATGTTTGTCTATGAAAAAAAAAAAAGTTAAAATATAATTTTTTAAACAAGTGTCCAGTTTTCCTTCTCGTGGTCATACATTTTATTTCTATAAAAAAAAATGGATGTTTTAGCTTAACTTTAGCACATTGGTCCATAAAAAAATTGAAATTTAGATGGGTATTTTTCAAAATGTAATCAGTTTACTTCATTTTTTGATTATTTATTTACAAATCCTATGTATTAGGTCCTATTTCTCAGGTTAAAATGAAATTGTTACACTTTTCTTCAACTTTTGCAAATGAGTTGTCTTTTTGTAATTTTTATTTCTTTAAGCCTTTTATGAATATAACAAGCATGACAGCATTTTTTAAGCAGGTATTTGTTCATTTTTGTTCTGTTTTTTATGTATTAGTGCTTTTGATACCAAAGGTCCAGTGTTTAAATTTACATTTAATCTTCTGTTCAGTGAATGATGGACTCTATTCCTTGAGAAGTAGTTTCTTCTAAGTAGACCAAAGAAAACCCCATATTCCTTACAATGTATGCTGATAAAGTTAAAAACATAATTACAATGATAGAACTTTTAATGGAACTTCATCTCTACCTCTAAAAGAACAAAGGAAGTAAGAAAGGCTGCTCGATGATTCTGAATATTCAAATAATTTGTAGCATTTGTGAAGAAGAACTACTTCAAATAACCGTCAGTTACAAGTGTCAAGTATACTATTACAAGTTGCAGAATTACTCCAACTTTTATATTGACCAAGTCATTGATATTACATCTCTATCCGGTGCTGAGATGTAATATTTTACAAATCAAAATTTTAGTTCCAACCAAAAACAGAAATTAATACTTTTGATGGCCTTTGTTGGATGATATTGCACAAGTGGCATCAACATTTATTTTTAGATTTTGGTGTAATACCACTTTCAAGAGATGATAGGATATGGAGTGTTCCAGGAATATTGGCTATAACAGAGGCTAATAAATAAATTCAGACTGCAAATCACCATTAGAAGAGGAAATGCAGGAGGACCATTCCAACTATCCATAATGTCTTTTTCATCAGTTCCAATAAATATATCTTTTTACACTTCAGTTTTCTTTTTCTTAGTTTGAAATAAATGAATTTAAAGCTTTAGAATAAACATTTGTTTGGAGGATTGACCGATGATTCATTTCATGAAACAAATTTCTTTTTTAGTGATTATTGTCCTTTTTTGACTAAGTCAAAAATTGCATTCCTCCAAATTTTCAGGATTAGATATATCTATGGTGAAAGGTGTTCATATTACAGAAAAAAGAACTGTTTTGTTGAATTCCTCACCCAAATATTAGTAAAGTTTCAGGCATGTATCTCCAATGGATACTTTTTCTTTTGGTAAGTACAGGATGGCATACTTTTGACCTGTTTTTTGTCCTACTGTCAAACTGCATCTGGCTGTTTTTACATGGTGTAAATGTGAGTTTTTTTGTTATTGATCTACTGAAAAAAATTCTCTTGCAAGACATTAACTGTTGAAATTAAACTTTTATGAGTAGTCAAAATTGCCCTTCTATATAATTTTTTAACCATTTTGTTTTTGAGAACAGAATTCTCACAATGTTTAGGCTTGTCTGAATTAATAATTATTGATTCCATTAGTATTATCTTTCTTTTACTTCAAAACTACATATGACATTACATTTATAATGACTTTTAAATTGTCTCAAAACTGCATATTCAGTTAAACACTGTTAAAATTGTCCTCTGGTCCAATAGTACACAAGAGGGAAAATTTTCAAAGTTCTGACCAAATTTTGAATGGTCATAACTTTGTTGCTAATTGAGCTTCCAAGTTAAATTTAGTACCATTTTTTGTTTTGTCAAGCTCTCTGTTTGTATTAAAAGGTATTAAATATATTTTTAAAAAATTTTAGTTTCGGATACATAATCTAAAGAAATTTTATCTTGTTTTTTATAGTTAATTTTCACACAGAGAAGTATAAATTACTTCAGCTGTCAACCTAGTTCCAAATTCAGTCATTACTTTATATTTTTCTGAACTTTTAATATATGAATTTATTTATATTTCCTTATTTGGGCATAACTTTTTTGGCTAACAGCTCCACTTAGTTTATTTTACCCAAATTTTGATCATTTAAATCTACCATTTGTCCAACCTTTGATTTCTATAAAGACTATTTTACTATTTTATTTTTCAGCCTAGTTCTTATTATTTAAAAATAACTTAGGTAAATTTTAATCTCTAACTTTTATAAACATCAGGCTTTATCTTTGTATAGCATTTCTTCAGGATAAGGGTTAGCTTAAAAATTTAATGAAAATAATTTCCTACTGTTGTCAGATCTTAGCCTATATTGATTGTGCTACACTTTTTATGATTGCATTTTTCTCTTGGTGTTGCATAAAAGACTATATTCTTCACAAGTTCATAATTTAGTAATTAGTACTCTAAAATCCAAGTAAACATTTTAAGTATGCAAAACTAAAGCCTAGATTTCCTGAAAATAACTGTAAATTAATGCTTTGTTGCATTAATCAACTCTTCATAAATTTTATTTCAATTGTGAAATTTTTATGACATTAGGAACTTGAATATAGACAAGACATTTTCTTTTCAAATTTATTGATCCACATATTTACTATTTTGTTTCTCTGCTTTCTGCCATTTTTTGGGCAACTTCATAATTCCATCTTCACAGAACATTTTATCTTTCTCAGCAAAGAACTACTGAAATTAAAAAATAGATTATTCTGCAAAGATTAAATACAAAAGATTTAGTTCAATTCACTTTCCCCACTATCTTTCATTCCATATTGTTAAGTATTCACTCTTCATTATTCATCAGAATGTGTCTTAAAAATTAGTATATTTTTCATTACATTCAAGTAGCAAATCCTACATGGGAATACAAATCCTCTACATTTTATTTTTTATTTTCACTTGTGTGGTTTCCATACATCAATGTCACTAATAATGAAAATGTCACTAATGGTGGAAATGATTTTTCAACTTGATTTGAATATTTTAACTATATTGGCTATCTCTTTCATTTTGTAACATTGATTATTCTCAAATAATGTTTTGATTGCTTCACAGTTGAAAATAATAGCAATCCAATGTTCAGTAAGAAACCTTCAGTACAAAACTTAAAACACTTGTTTTGTTCAATAATTCAACAATACCTTGTGCATAAACTACACAAATCTTTTTTTTGGATTTGCTTTACATGTTTATTTTAATAATGAAAATTTACTGAAAATGTTGCTTATCTTTTTTCAGTTTTAATGTTAAAATTAGTAAATAAGAATACACCAAACTGATATGACATATGTCAATACAATCAAGTATTTTTCTTTTTTTTATCATGTTAAAATTAATCTAATGACAAAAATAAAATAGATTTTAGAATCAACCTAATAATACATATTTGAAATAACAGTTAATCTTTAAATAGTGCTCTGATAGTTTCAATATTAGTATTTCTTACAAATGTGTAAATGTGCACGCATTAAAATTTGATTGGTATTTTTAACAAATCCATATTCCTAAATATAATGTACAACTTTATAATTAATACCTGTAGGTAAGTTTTAATAAAACATATTTATACTATCATTTCATAGTGATTTGTTTTGTAATTTTTTTTCTCTTTTTAGTTTTCAATGTAGGTGAATACAGAAGAGCTGCAACAGATAAATATAAGAGCCATGATTTTTTTCGCCCAGACAATAAAGAAGCTCTTGAAATAAGACAGTAAGTAAAATTGATATCTTATTCTTTCTTTTCAGTACTTATTTTTCAGCACCAAATTTCTATAAGTATTAGTAAGTTTCATAGATCAATGACATCTCTCTTTGGTATATTTGTTGCACATACATGTTGGACCAAATATTAAATAAGCTAGCTGCAAAATCTATGTGAACAGAATATTTTAAGTCATTTATATGTAGGTACCTTTACAGAAATGCAATATCTAAGGTTTAAAATTAATTTTAAAAAATGAAAAAAAACCTTCTTTAGTTTTAATTTCAGCCTAATAGATTAAATTTAGTATTTCCAATAAGCAAAATATTTTGCTCTATTTCAAAACTAATTTAAATTGATTGGAACAAGTTTTTGTTTTGAAATCACTAAACATCACTGATTTTAATGCCATTTTTTTCTTTTGTCATTGTATAATTCTTTTTATTAAATCTTTCAAAAATAAAATATAATTTTCTGAAACTTTATTTGAGTAATATTAGCTGATTTAAAGTTTAATTAATCTGATTTTAAACAAATATTACTTACTTTAAGTTTAAAATATCATAGGAATGCATTTTTTAACACTGTGGTAGCTGTTTATTTAAGGTGTAGACAGCTTGACTAACAAATGCAAGTTTATCTAATGTTTTTCTATAGTGTATATACCTATAAAAATTACTTGAGGAATATAACATTAGCACCTTTTTTATATAATTTTTAACTACTTATTAATCCTACAAATTTAGGAAACTATTCTCCATAATCTAATGTTTTATTGAATTTAGGTACTTTACTGTAGTTATCACTCTTATTTTCTGATAATGTTGTGTATGGACATCCATATTTTCAATTTATGATTAGTAAATAGTTTTTACTTAATAACAATGTCACCTAACAGGGACAAAGAAATACATAAATTTAAGATATAAAAGCTTATAAATTATTCTAATTAAAATTTTGAAAAAGAATGAAAACAATTCTTATAAAAATTCATTATCCATTGAAAAAAAGGTTTTTCTTAAAACAATAGTGTGCATAGGATCTTCTTCATAAAAGCAATTGAATGCTTTTCCAATTATATAATGTCTTAGCTTTATTGTATTTTTTTTATTTTTATGATTCAGAGCAGATTTTCAATAAGTGGCGGTCCTGTTTTACAAAAGGAAATTGAGGATTTAAATTTATCCAAGGAGTTCGGCTTTTAACTAATATAAACATTAAGTGGGAAAAAATTTACCGAAACTTCATAAAATTAAATAAGCGGGGACTAACAGATATAAAAAGAAAATTAATAAAATATTTTATCAAGATTTTGTGAATAAGTCCTAAAAGTTTCATTAAAGTCACACTAGTATTTGATTTTTGCAAGAATTTCCAAATCAATGTGTTTTTCACTGCTAAAAAGATGCTAAAATTTCCTATATTAATCTTTGGTCTCTCCCTCCCACTCCAGTGATACAGAAAGAACAAAATTTTGAATCAAATTTTGAATTTCTAGAAGGACCCAAAAGTATAATTTAATAATCTAAAAGTCCTTTGGTCTTTCCTCTTAAGAATTTGACAATAGAACTTTGTTTTTATTAAGTTGGGGTATTTTTTGTTCATAGTATACTAATTTTTTAGCAACCTGCAATGAATCATTTTATGTAAATATTTACAAGTAAAGCTATTTTTTATTTACTTTTCTGCATTTTATTAACATTGTGAATTTATTTGAACTACCAGTGCATTTTATGAAAATTTTAAAATCTGTTCACATATCTGAAAAGTAAAATAGAAAGAAAGAAAGTATATTCAGTGTAAATATATATACACACTTATCTTTTATAGCATAATTAATATTATATGTATATCTTTCTATGTCTATCAAGTTATGCTTTATTCAGTCATAGTATCTACAACCAATAAGGAATGTCTGTTAAGATTTTTTTTTCCACATGCTATTACTGTGAAACAGATTTTTGTGTCACTTGGCTAAAATGTTCTTACAATTGAAAAGCATTTTAACACTGCCCTAAGATTGAAACTAATTTTGTTGATAGTGGATTGTCCTCATTTGATGTAAATAGCTTTTAGGATATTTTAAATGATTTTTTCTGTTTGAGTGAAATTACTCTTGTATTGTTGATCAAAATTTGATAGAAATTGGAAGAGGTTCTAAGCATTTGTGCTATGTTTACTTGTGATACTTTGCTTAGAGAGATACTCAGTTGATTTTCTTGAGAAGAACGTGGTATGATTAATATATGTTGATATGTTTTATTAATGCTTTTGAACTGTTAGGTCATTTTTAGCTACATGATGATGCTAAAATTTATTTCATGGTCATAGCATATGAATAGATGATCATTTCAAAGTTATGACGAGACCATTAACAACTGTAAATACTTCACTGGATATTTCTCGTTTATTAGAATTTTATGTTTGAAAACTACTATGATAGTACTCTGAACATAATACAAAAATTTCAGTGGGTGCCTTTACAGCTTTTTCCACTTGACATCAAAAAATTTGACACAAGAAGAAAATCACTAAATGGCCTAACACACATTCCCAGGCCATTTTATTTAATTTGTTTAAATGAAGTATTGCTGTCTTAAATATACTATGTTTAAATTATATACCCATCATATGTCTGTATCATGTACTCATCATATCTGCTCATCTTACCACTGTCATTGTTTATATCTATTGTATATAGGTTAAACTTTTGCTGATAATCTCATTTTAGTCTCTAAGATAAATATTTTAATAGCTTTGCTTTCTAAAATAGATACATGCTCACTGGATAACATAACTGCATGCATGCAACTCCTTTAAAGCTTATATTTTGGCATTTAATAAAATTGTTAGGAAATACTTTAAAATAATTTTGTCACATACTGTGAATAAGATGCAAATTAAATGCTATTCAGTTTTACTAACTATAGGTTGATTAGATTTAAAAAAAAAATCTGTTTAATTACTGGATCATTGCAAACATTAAGGACTGCCTGAAATAATTGCTTCCCCCACTTCATAAATGGCTATAATTTATTTCATTCTTTCTTTGCTTTAATCTAATTTGGCATTGCCATGGCTGATATTGCCATTCGTTTTTGTTTTGCTTGTTTTCTGCTTTTAATGGCTGACTGTGCTTCTTACAGAAAATGTGCTCTGCTTGCCATTGAAGATGCTCAAGCCTTCTTAAAAAATGGTGGAGAGGTTGCGGTAAGTATTAGATTTCACTTATTAGTCGTATTTTGTTGCTTAACATTTCACAATACTATTTAATAAGCAAATATTAAAACTTGACAATCCATATTGCCAGAGAACAAAAACAATTACTTTGATAATGATCCCTTTGTATTTTATAGTAAGAAAAATCTAAATTTTAGTTTTTATTGATTGGGCAATTATTTTATTATGAAACCTGCTTACTGCTATCATGAAAAATAATTATTCAAAATTTTTAATCACATATTAAATTATTATTACATTTTGAATTTATTACCTGTATAAACTAATTCTTAAAATGTATAATTCATAATAGTCCAAAATACATTTGAAATGTATACTCTATACTTTAAATAGTCAAAGTACTTATGTAAACATTCAATTAGACATAGACCTGGATGATTCATTGATCAAATTTGTAATATTGATTCTAGTATTGACCTCTTTACATTAATCTTATTAATTAGCAATTCATTTCCACTTTAGCATTTGTTTTTTAAAGAAGCCATTGGACTAATTTATTCCAAATGGACTTGAATATTTATTATTATTAAATGTATCAAAAGTTACTAAACTGGCTGGAGACCGTGTGATTTTCTGATTGAGGATAGTCATGTTTTATATGTTCTTACAAAGTAATTCTTATTGGGATAACTTACAATTAAAATGTTTTTGCCATGGCTGTCTTCAGATGATAGAAAGAAATAATGGGCTTATCACCATTTGGAAGTGGTCTCTGTTTTTCTACTATACTCAGTCCATTATATTTCATCAATTAGCTTTTTTTTTATTTTGAACATCTTTTAATATAAATAATATTTTTTTAAATAATTGTTAAATTATGAAGATTATAAATATGCTACAATCAATTCTTATTTTTTTTTAAAATGGCTGCATTTCAGTGATCTCTATTTTTGTTTATGTATTCCTTTAATTCTGCTTGACTTTTACAATTTAAAGACACAGAATCACTTAGATGTGTTGTATCTTGTTGTGTCTTTTTTAGGCACTAAAAAAGACACAACAAGATACTTGATGAATTTAAAATTTTCTTTTTTTTTTATTTTCTTTTATTTCAGGTTGTAGATGCTACAAATACTACCAGAGACAGGCGCAAACTACTTGTGGATATCTTTACAGTTCAAAATAATTTTAAATTATTCTTTGTTGAATCTATTTGTGATGATCCTTCAATTATTGAAGCCAATATTTTGGTATGTTGAAATTTTCTTTTCATTTATATTTCAAATTTGCTGATTAGTCATCTATGTCTTTACAGATCAAACTATATTAACATCTATGAGTAAAAATTTCTTAATGACTTTGTTTGGTTTTCTAATTTTTTCCTTAAAGAAAAAAATGACAAAACCAAACAAATTAGATTTAAATAAGTTTGAAAATAATTAGAATATTAGAATGTCTCCATGAATATCACAGATATCACGGGTATTATAAAGTAGAAATCCATTGTCTGGATTTCCATCTTAGTGTATCAGGTCATTCCATAAGTTCTGTCCGAATTTTAACTTTTTGTTAAAATGAACAAAATTTAAAGAGTATTTTATGTCTAATGGAGCTGAACATTATTTTTATGTTTAGATCCATTTAAACTGATCAAATTTTATTTCAGAGAACAATAAAATTAAATTTTGTTTGATTAAAACCCTGCTAACATGGAAGTACCCAAGAATCATTTGAGGCACATAATGCTTTATGAGTTCAAGAAAGGAAACTCAACAGCCAAAGCAACTAGAAACATTCACTCAGTTTATGGAGAGGAATATGTGAATGAAAGAACTTGCAGAAGATGGTTAGCAAAATTCAGGGGTGGAGATTTCACCCTTGAAGATGAAGATCGTACCAGACGTCCAGTTGAGTTTAATGAAAAGCTTCTTGAAGCAGCCCTTGAAGAAAATCCTGCTTTATCAGTTGAGGAATTGGCAGTGGTTCTCAGTTCAAACCATACAACTGTTCATTGTCATCTTCAACAACTTGGAAAAGTTCCTAAACTTGGAAAATGGGTGCCTCGTGAATTGTCTGAAAACAACCTCAAATCCCGAGTTGACATCTGCTCTTCTCTCCATTCTCGCCAACTTGTTTCACCTTTTCTGGATAGACGTGACTGGCGACAAAAAATGGATCTTTTATCGAAATGTTAAGCATCGTAGACAGTGGCTTGGTAAAGGGGAAAGACCCCAGCCACAGCCGAGAAGGGAACTTCATGGGCAAAAGGTTCTTCTTTCAATCTGGTGGGATCACCAAGGAATAATCCACTTTGAATTCTTACCACCTAATGCAACAATTAATGCTCAAATATACTGTCAGCAATTAGAGCGTTTGAACCAAGCTTTGAGGAAAAAAAGACCTGCTCTAGTGAATCGAAAAAAGGTGATGTTTCATCAGGACAATGCGCAACCCCACACAGCAAGAATCATGTCACAAAAGATTGAAGAACTTGGTTGGGAGAAAATTCCTCATCCACCTTATTCTCCCGATCTTGCTCCTTCAGACTACCATTTGTTTCGTAGCTTACAGAATAATTTGGAAGAAACAGCTTTTGTAACACAAGAAGAGGTTAAAACTGACATTTGTGAGTTCTTCGAATCAAATCCAAAAGAATTTTACAGTAATGGAATTAGTAAGCTTGTTAATAGTTGGAAGGAAGTCTTAGATAATCAGGGAAAATACATTGTTGATTGAATCTGTAATTAAATGTAACATTTGGTCACTTGTTTTCTTTATTCAAAATTCAGACAGAACTTATGGGATGACCTGATACATGTATTTTTTGCCAATTATGGTGTTTTAAGTGAGAATTTTTTTAGGAACATTCAGTTACATATCAATATTGATATTGTTTTGCTTGTCCTTTTTGTATTCATTCTAGATTTCAGAATGTAAAACTTGTTCAGTTAATATTGTCAAATGAGTAAAAAAAAATTATTTTGCTACTTACATATATTAGATAGCACATTACATCCTGTAATAGCTTGCCTGTCCCCTACCCACAAATTTTTGTTTTAGTGGACAGAGTAAATCTTTAACCCCCTTTTTAACTACTGACAATCCTCATTCTAAGGTGTGGAAGTTGTATATATGTTTCTAGAAAAAAAGATAGAGGAGATAATAATAGTGTATAGAACTATCTGTGAATAAGCATAATTCTCTTTCTTGGGATTTAATTGTACCAACCTCATGTTTGTTTCTTTTAGATTAAGTCAAATGACCTTATTCAATCCACTTTAGATGGTTACTACTTTAAAAACTTTCATTTTTGATACTCAGGTCAATGAAACTTAGTGTTTCAAGAAGTTGATGAGAAAACCAAAGCTGGATTTTTATATATAATTTTTTTTATAATTTTTATTGTAAAATTGCATCACAAATATTACCTGAGATCTTGGACTTCTCTTCTGATGATTTACAAAATGCATTTATATTCAACAGTTTCAGTTTTCATTCAAGATATATTTAAAAAAAAAAAATAATAATTCTTTCCTAAGATGAATAAATCATTATTTTGTCTTTATAGGAAGTTAAAGTATGCAGCCCTGATTACATTGGCATGGACAAAAATGAAGCTATACAAGATTTTATGAAGAGAGTTGAGCATTATGCTCGAAACTATGAAAAGTTAGATTATAACCATGACCGTAATATGTCCTTTATCCAGATCTTCAATCAAGGAGAAAGATTTCTGGTTAACAAATTAGCAGGTAAGACAAGTAGTAGATTCTGTATTTATCTTGTAATTCATCTTGTTATATTGAATTATCCTAAAGTCAGATTTTGACAAATAAGTTAATGATATTTAACAAAGAATGATTTCCTCAACTGTTGATAACTTAAACAAAGTTTGCCCACAAAAAAGGCACTTTTCCTCAATTATAGTAAATTCCAACATTCAGTGCCCATGAACTGAAAGCAAAAATTATTTAAGTTTTTAAAAAAGTCCTTGTCTATCACTTTCAACTAAAATTACATTAAAAGATATTTTCTAGTTTCTCAGCATTGATTTTAATATTATTTTTTTTATTATTGTGGGTGGTATATTGGACCACAAACAGATATTGAATGACAGAAGACAACTAACAAAACAAAGACTTTAGTAAAACATATTGCCAAGTTTATTTTTGTTAAAGAAAATGCATAAACAAAAATAATGTTACAGTGCACAAGACAAAAAATAACTCTGCAAGGTCATGTAAATAGTGAGAATAGCATTGTCCTGAGAAGGACAGTTTTGGTAGTAGCTGGAGAGAGTTGTCCTGAAAAGGACAGTTTTGTGGTTGTTGAAGAGCATTGTCCTGAAAAGGGACAATTTTGTGGTTGCTGCTGTGGAGGCCTATTGGAGATGGCTGGTGTTCTGAATAATCAAGAGTGGTCTCCCCTTGTTTTATTATTCTCCTCTTTGAGAGAGTTATTTCTGTTTACCGGGGCTATAAAAGGACATTATACACGAACTTTGAATAAAGCTTTCTTAAAGCCTACACCTGCATACTTTTGTCATTACAGCTGGAACTGCTGCTGGAGCCATGGGCTGTCAGCTGCTACTGTTGGAACAGATACTACACTTTGATCCTCGTCATCTTTACCACAAAATACTTTGGTATTTACTCATGCCACCGCACTGTCACGGGATGCCACACAAGGTGGGGAATCTGAGCGCATACACTCAGGCCAAGTACAAAAATTGCTCAAGGCCCTGCAACCATCAGTTACACTAGGGCTAGTTGGTGACCACTGATCCCTCTGTTTAGTGAAATGAAAAGGTGCAGACTTGGGTAACTGTTCTCCAGGGCCAGGCACCTCAAAGTATTATTTTCCTAAGCTGCAACTCTGTCTACTGACAGAGGCCACAACTAAGTCACGTTGTACCTGAAGACAGAGACGCAACTGAGAGATGATGTGCAACCACTCCAGCAGGGGAATGGGATCCTTTTTTTTTCTTTTTTTTTTTGTGTTGCTGCCTTTGAGGCCTCTTTAAATCCTGAATCAGTCTTACAACAACACTGATTAAGTTTTTTTCTTCTTCTTTTTAAAAAATGTGGGAATGCCAACAGGATACAACATTATCTCCAATATATTTAAGTTTTGAAAACTAAGGATATTCTTTGGTATGAAAAATGACAATTGTTACTCCAGTGTAATTTGAATTTCAACAAGATTAATCTTTTTTTAAAGATTAAGTCAGTGTATTCAATTTGTGAAATAAAACTTTTTAGCTCTAATTTTATTCTGATAATTTTTGAGCGTTACAAACAGAAAGCACAAAACAAATTCTGTGCTTTTTTTTTTCTTGTCAATGCTGAAAAAGCTTTGAAAATGTCTTTACCAATTATCTTTTTTTTAAGTAAAATTTGAATTTTTAAGAAAGAAAAAAATAGCATTATTAATATCTATTTAAAAAAAAGCTCACTCTGAAAAAAATTTTCTAACTTTTAACAGGCGAGGTAAAATTTGCTCTAATAGATTTTTATGATTAAACTTGTGTTAATTGGCTTTTGTTGGCATTTTTTCTTTGCTAATCTGCCCACTGCTGTAGTCTACTATGCATCTAAAATTAGTCCTGCAGAAGAAACAACTGTAAACCACTGTAGGTATACTTCCATCACACTTGTCTAGAGATGTAATATTTTGTATTTATATATTTCCATATAAAACGTTTTGTATTCAAGTATTTTTGACTGAATAAGGATGTCATTTCAGTTTATTTTGTAATGTTTTCAGTACCTATCTGGTTGAGATGAACAATATATAAATTATGTCATTTTATTTTATCCAACAATTTTTAAATTTAGAATCAGTAATTTAACCTCTGTTCAAACGTGTATGATTTGATTATGTTGTGTGAGGCTGAACGAATATAACTCAGTTGGATGTGACCAATGACTATAAGATTTGTGATTAATGACATATATCTTTATATTATTTCCATAGATTTATCTCACTACTTTTCTTCTTTTTTGGCAGGGCATCTACAGAGTCGTGTTGTTTATTATTTGATGAATATTCATGTTCTTCCCAGGACGATATACCTCACACGGGTTTGTATTTTAAGAATTTTTTTAGATTTTGTTAATTTTAGAAGATTGTAAAAAATACATACATTCATTAACTAATATTATGTATTTCTTAGTACAAAAGAAAATATTTGGAGTAACATAAAATTTAATTGACATGTTAGTATTTTTTGAGCAGAGCAATGTTTTTTAATAGTTACTCTGGAAATTTTGGTAATGGAGGAACAATGGTGAAAATATATTTGAAGATTATTTGGGTAATGAAGTAATTTGTTATAAAATTACTAATAATAATACAATTAGATTGGAATGTGATTTATTTACTATCCTTCAGTCACCAATTAGTTCTCTTTTTTGTTTGTTCATTTTGAAAATATTCAAAGGAAAAGTTTTATAAGATATTTACATGTATATCATAAAAAAAGAATTCTGCTATTAGCCAAGTATATTTTTTAAAACTTTTTGACATGTTCATACTGATTCATACTGATTAATACTAATCCTTTACTTGATGTAGTTAGATTAAAGTGAGTGGAAAAACATGACATTTGGGTTTATCATTAGTTAAGCAATGATGTACAAATGAAAATGAAAGCTTACATCTTATGAGAGGTAAAAATGAAATATCTATAATTTCTTTTTAATTTTTATTTGTATACATTTTAATAGCATGGAGAAAGTATAATGAATTTGCAAGGTAGAATTGGAGGAGACAGTGACCTTTCAGAACGAGGATGGCAGGTGAGTACAGATTCTTAAATAAATAAAAAACATCTGTCTTTTACCAATATCAATGGCTTCATTTTTAAGTCAGAGACTGAAATAATGACTTTCAGAGATTTAAAGCTTCTGTTACAATTTACTATCAAACTCAATCAAGCATCTCTTCATTATAAAGAATGTATTATAAATGTATTTATTAAATATTTTGTTTATTATGATTTGCATCTCTCCTTTTTTATTGCTTTACATTTTAAAGTAATAATACCAAAGTCTATTCCACCTATTTAGAGTAATTATTGAATCCTTAAATATTATTAACAAACATTTTCTCATTTTTATAATTAATGAACCCTAAATGAATGCATTATCTACCCAAAAGTGGTGGTAATGATTTTGGTAATTGAAAATTAAGTTTAACTTTAAGAATAACATCTGTCTCAATTTATAGCAGTTTTTTTTTTTTCAATTTTGTACATTAAAATTGTTATAATGCCTGAATGACTGTTAACACATGAACAACTTGTAAAAATTTTAATGTTTTTTTTAATTAATATTAGATGTTATATCATAAATTGTTAGAATAATTACTGTTAATTGAAAAATATCAATTTTCAAAAAAATTACCAGTTTAATTAATTTCCAGCTCATATGGAAAAGTGGTGCTGAAGGTTAAGTAAAGTAACTTAATATTATGGAAAAGACAATATCAAAACTGAACTCCTTATCAACCTACAGAATAAATACTAAGAAAATTATTAAATATGATACATACTCCAATTGCAACCAAAAAGATCAAATATTTAAAGAACATATGAAAAAAGAATCAATTCAACAATAACATTTATTTAAACTTAAAAGATATAATATCCATAAACAAGCAATGGCTTAAGCAAGAGGATGACACAAGATAGTAAATCAAGCATTTAGCAAAACTTCTTTTTGACAATAATGTACATATCATTTAAAAATGTAAATATTGAAATAATCAACTAATTTCAGTAAAATTTCTTTCTAGAAAGAATAAAGTTTCAAAATTTTTTGTTTTACAAAACTCAAAATTATTAATGCATATGACTAATACAATTTTCATTTGTTGGATAACAATTTTTTTAAATGAAATGTGTACAGTGAATGTATGGATACATTATAAAGAATTCAAAACTATTTACTTGCAATGGAAGACCATACAGCAACCCCTCAGCAGTGGCAATGAGATTTTACTGATGCCAGAAGCAGATTAAAAAAGTGAAATTTGGTACACTTTGGTTTAAATACTAGCTTTTGGTGTAAGGTAAAACCAATAGCAATACCATTTATAAAATAAATGTGTGTATATGTATGTATATTAAAATTATTCACACTGATGAAATTATTCCTGTTTGACCACAAGCAAAACAGTAAACTTATCAGGACACTTTACCAACAATTTGCAGATTATCTTAGATATGATGAATACTAAGTAAGTTTACAATAATCACAGTTATTGCAATATATAGGTTAACCGTTCATTTGCTGTAAGTTTGAATTAGCATTCAGAGGAGCTAACTACTGCTACTGATATTTCTCTATTCACTTTGAAATGCATTTTTAAAAAAATCATACATTACTTTCAATAATCTTGAACAATTCCCTCAAAATCTTATCAATGATAAAAATGTTACCATTTTCAATTTACATAACAATTTACCCTCCTTATTCATAAATATTGTCATAAAAATGAAAAGAATTTTTAAAGTATTTTTAAGAGCACAATCAAGAATTTATATCATTTTTCTATAATTTCTCTTTTTGAACATCCAATATTTTTGAGACAAGCAATAAGAACATCAAATAAAATTTATTCAAAAAGTGATTCATATGGAAAATTTATAAAAATCAGCTGTTAATCTTGATTTTTTGTATATATATATATATATATATATATAAAAAAAAATATGAAATGTTACTTCCTAAATAGGTTGAAAAAGGTAAAGTCAGTAGATTGGATTCTTTTACTAAGTATCCTATTTTTATGATTAAAAATATTGTTTACTTACTTAAATAAATTACAGATTTCTCCAAAATTTATAACTATACAATATTATATTTAAGTTTGAATTTTTTTTTATCATCAGGATCATCTCAAAACATGAAATGGAAAATAGTACTTCTCATTATCTGTTCTATTACTGTTTCATCAAAATTAAATGTTCCTTAATATTAAAGCTGCAGGTAGTTAGGTTTTAAGGCTGGACTAAATTAGTAGACTTAAGATACAGAGCCAATCATTGACATGTTAGCACTTAGAATGAAAACTCACATTGGCCACTATTTTAATTATAATAGTTACTAGTGTGGATTTTACCAGTAACTGAATTTATACCTGATGCCAATGAGAATTTAGAAGTTGATATGAAAACTTTATCCATACAACATAGATCATTTGGATTTTACTAGCATACCAGAACTATCCTTGAGTCTAGTTTTTCTAGTTGTTGTGTTTTTTGGGGCGTTTTTTAGTAATGAAAAGCATTTAATTACAATAAATTGAATTATTGCCTGTTTTTTTTGTTTTGTTTTTTTAACAAATTCCATACCCACTCCTCACTACTAGAAAAATGAAAATTGAGGTAAAGCCAGTTGGCTTATGCTTGGTGGAATCTTGGTCAAAATTTACGAAAGGAATTTTATTTTTTAATATTACTCTATCATTTTGCATTAATTTTCTTTTGGGATCAAGGATCTGGCTGACCCAGGTGGTATGTGACAGGGAGATGAAGTCCCTAAAATCCTTCCCCTGATTCTGTTGCTATCCATACGTGCAAATTGACTTGAAAGAAATATGTTCCCCATAAACACAAGACCCCACTATTTGTAGTTGGCAGTCATTCCCAGTCAACTGAGTAAGGCAGTGAGATCCACTGATTGTCGAGCAGTTGACATCACTACCCTTTATAAGATAATCCATGAGATGAATTTCGTCATTTGAATAAATTTTCACAAGGACAAGAAATTTTCATTTGCAGACTTAACAATCACATGGAACAGTTGGAAACCAGGTTTTGGAGACCAACTGCAGGCTCAAGGCCAAGTTTCCCTGATTGAATTGTTGAACTAAATGCTAATCACTAATCCTGTATATTGCTATTGTTTTAGAAATATTTTTTTCAATAAGCTGTAATTCATAAACCAGCCATAGTTAGGTAATACCACAGAATTAAGAAGTTAAGTTGATAAATGTAACCCCTAACAAATAAATTCTGTTATAGTTTCTGCAAGAAAGAGCCAGTCATTTCTTCTGATAGTAGTTTTCTTCTTTAATTTTCTTTGTTCCTGAGTGCATTTCAATCAGCTTTGCTTCCTCAGATCAAAAACAAACACAACATAAATGAGGAAGATCAGCTAATAGAGTAAAATGCCCAGACAATGGCCCCATGTTAAGGATGCCAGAGAAGGGTTGTCACATTATATAATGCTCTACAAGTAAATTTGCAAATTCACCATTTCTTCTTTATTCCTTTTTTTTCTATCTGCTATTTCTCACTGCGTCTCTTCCTCCTCCTCTCATCATCCTCCAGTATGCTAAAGCATTAGCAAAGTTTGTGGAAAGTGAAAACATTCAAGATCTGAAAGTTTGGACAAGTGAAATGAAAAGGACAAAACAGACAGCAAAATTCATCAAAGCACCCACAGAACATTGGAAAGCTCTTAATGAAATAGATGCAGTAAGTAGATAACATATATTTGTATATTTCTGTACAGATCTATTACAAGCTATCACTTTGTCATGATCATTAAGCACTCTTACTTATTTTATACCTGATTTTTAATCTCAATTTGGGATTTTTATATTTCATTAATATTTTTACTGGTTTGGCATGTATTATGTAAAATTACATTTAAAATGCTCAGATTTCAGTTTCTCATATTGTATGTTTAAGATTGTATAATTTTCATACAGTGGGAGGGGGCTAAATGTAATGTTTGTAGCTAATTGATATTTAATAGATGAGCAGTCTTTCAAGACTGAAAATTTTATACCTGGATATTGACATGTTTTCATAATTACAGCACACAAGTTTATGATGTTTGCTTTACAAGAGCTACAGGCACATCTGAATTGATGGTTACGAACATGTTTCAGTCTTTCTAATTTACAATATTACGCAAAATTTTTCTGTTTTCATTCTTTGTTTAGATAACAAGTGAAAAAGCTCTGAAAAGTTCTCAGCCTGACCTGATATTTTTGTTAGTAAATTAAGATAAAATAGTAATACTATTCGGGTTAGATTTTACATGCTCAAAAAAAAAAAATAACTGCTCATGGTTAGGCTAATCAATTAACCCATAGTTAAGGAATATCACATATTCAAGACAGTCCTCATACTCCTGACAAAATGTCAGGAGGTTTGATGAATGGCTTTCTTGTCTATTTATGACCAGTGACTAGCTAAAGTCAGAGTAGTTGATTCAGAGAAATACCATATTGTAAGTATCTTATGAAAGAGATGGAGAGAAACTGTGAGTTAGGTATAGATAATGTAAATTGGGACAGGGAGCAAGGAATTGGTTTACAGATCTTCAATGTGCTAAAAGTACAGTTGAACTGAAAATATTTAAGATTTGAAGTTGTGAATATTAAGATTTCTTAGTCAGAGATTTATTAATGAATGACTTGAAATAATCAATTTGTTAACTAGGGAGTTAAAAAAAAAAATACAAATTTCTTAAAGGCAAAATTTCTGCAAATATTAGAATTTCTAGGAGAGATCAAAGAATATCGCCAATTTCTCAAAGCCAGGTCCCAGTACTTATCAGTAGATATTTGGGAATGAGAATGAGTGATTTGAGTTCATTTCTTTGTTCAGATTTTTCATATAATCACAACTTGTTGCTTATTTCACCAGTTGCAGCAATATTTGTTTGAAGGTGGTTAGCAATCAAAATTGTGAAATCTTATCTATAAATCCAACTAAAATAAAACATCTGGATATAAAAATCTATATTGTTTTGTTTTTTTTTTTTTTTTTTTTGAAAGAAAACCAACCATATCCTTTCTTTGCTGTATAATTCAATTGTATAACTGAATAATACCATGAAGTAGTCAATTTATTGTTTGTGTTTCTATTTATCATATTCAGCAATGTCTTCAAAAAAAGTGTGGGGGAGGGAGACAGATAACCTCAACTTCTGTTCTGATCAACAGACCACTTGAGCAAAATTAATGTGTGTAGTGAAGGAGGTGCAAGAAGTCCAATAAATCATTCTTATTGAGCAGTTAATGACCACACCTGTTCACTAGAGGTGTGGTCATCACAAGGAAAACAATGGTCAGTTAAGTTGCAAGAAGGCTAGGGAAAGTGTCACAGCAGTATTCCTCCTCCTCAAAAATGTTAGGTAAATTGCACGAAGATATACGTTATCTAAAGGGAGATCACTTAGTTCCTCAACTTGTAAGAGTTAACATCAAGCATGGCCAAATTGCAAAGTCCATTTTTAGTGTCAGCTTGTAATCATTTTGTCTAATATGGTATCAAAATGATTCCCTAACATGTAATTTTCTTTTTTTAAACATTGAGTTGTGTAGTTCAAGTTTGTTTTCACATGTATGTTTACCTATATTGTTAATTTTTAAGTTACTTATTCATAAAAGCCTTTATACTAAATAAAAACAACTTTAGCTCTATTCTTAAAATTTTTATCTCTTGCACTTAATATTATCAGATTTATTCTGGGTAAGAAACTGAAAAATGATTTGTCAGAGAAAAGATAATTTTGAAATGTTGGTTTTCAGTCATTTGAATAAGCAGCATAAGAAATGCTTTTACTACTGTAAAGAAATTTTACTTTTTGTATTCTTTGTTTGAATAAGATATTTTAAATTTTCTTATTTTCTTTATTTCTTTGGGGTTAAGAACCTTTTGTATTAAGTTTAACTTTTTCACAGGGTATCTGTGAATCAATGACATATGAAGAGATTCATGAAAAACATCCAGATGAATTTGCTTTGAGAGATCAGGACAAGTTTCATTACAGATATCCAGGTGGAGAGGTAAGTTAACTTCCAGGATGTGCACAACTCCCCATTTTTTCCTTTTGTTATTGTTGTTAATAATTCATGCTCATATTCATTGATAATATGAATATGAGCATATCTTTGTCTAGTTTACTGGTTCTTGATTTAATTAAAAATATACCTGTCATAATGTAAGCAAGAGAGATATGTTTTTTATAAACCTTTCAGTTTAACAGCTCAGATTATTTGTAAATATGCTGAAAGATTTTAATTGACTAATGAACATAATACAGTTATTGGATTTAGCATGAAGATTTCAGTATAAGACCATGTATAGACTATGACTAATTGAAAGAATAATTTGTAATAAACATATTTTACAGGTTGACTGTGAAGAGAAAATTTTCTAACCATTATATAAATTATTCATTTGAATTCTGTATAGTAGTTGAAGGTATGTGCGTTGTGGTGTAATGTATATTGTCTCAAAATGAGAAATCAAAGAGCAGAGTTCAAATTCTCATCAGTTTTATTGCATTCACAAAAATCTGTCTAGTTAGTCATGAATTGAAAGACACATGATCACAAAAGCATGTGTCATGTATAGCACTTATAACTGATTGATAGTAACTGAAAATATTTGCCAGTTAATTATATCAATGAAAATCAAATAATACAAATATAAAACTGACCTGAAAAACAAAATGTCCAGTTGTGTTTATTTTATCAGATTGTCCAACAGGAAATTGCCAGTTTAAACAAAATAAATTGAAAAATTAATAGAAAATTGTATTTATTAAATAAAAATAATTTCCTCAATATTTATTCCACCTTAGTCAACATATCACTTAGAAAAGAAAGCCTCAGTCAATAAATTCATTGACAGTTTCAATTCAATCCCAATCTTCTCTGTTAAATCATATAAATGTTTGAGGAAATGATAATCTGTGAGGTAAATAATCAAGATCCAATAGATCCAATTTTCAACTAATTCTTCATTTTTATAATGTAATATTTAAGCATTATCATGCAGTAAAATAATGTTTTTGTTCTTCACCAAATTGGGTGTAGTTTGTTTTGAATGCATTATTTTAAACTACTTTAGATATGTATTGAAGGAAAATTTGTATCAAACTGCTTCAAATGTTCTTTATAAACCTCCAGCAATGATGGCATGATTTTGGCTTATATTCACCTTACCTTCTCTATGAAGTGATTGTGCAAATCTATAGTTATTATTTTATTCAGAATCTCTCCACTTTGATTTTCTCATCACAAGTACTATTAAAATTAGGAGGACTTATTTTCTGATTTAAATTTTCCATGATTCCCTTTTCACTTTTAACGAATACTCTCTATTTCATTTTTACTGTATTTCATAGGAAAATTGAAATAAAATTATGATTATTAAAATGGGAAAAAATCAAAATTCAGTTTTTATGACAAGTAAAGAAATAGATATTGTCAATAAAAATTAAAGCAAATGAAAATAAAATCCTCTCAAGAAAGAAATTACATGTAAAAGTAACAAAAAAAATCTAAGATGACAAGATGGTAAAACAATGGAATGTTCCAGTGTATAAGTAGAATTTTAATCAAATATTTTTTCTTTAAGAGCAAATAGTTTCAGCAATCCAATCTGGAAGAGGAATTTTGAAATAACTCTATCCCTCTGTGTTTTCTAGTTCAGGCAGAGGACATTCTGTTTCTAGGCCAAATGTTGTTTTTGATGTACCAATTTTACATCATCTATTATTGTACAACACATGCAAGTGGTGATTTAGCTTTGCTGAGCTCAGAGGAGACTGTTATTAAATGCGTGCAGTTCTCATTAATGAAATGCAAATTGAGGCACCAACTATGATAGGATGAAAACTGTAGTCAAGCATCATCTATTAACTCCAGAATCCTGTCAACTGCCAGACTTTTTTTCTTCATAAAATTGCATATATGATGAGTGATATTTGGCTGCATTAAACCATATGTTCCATCTGGTTGCCACCAGCCCTAGTGGGCAGTTTGAATAGTTGCATCGGCAAGGAACCTTCAAACCATTTCAATTATTACTGTTTTTGGCTAAGCTTTTTGTAAAGTAGTAAGCTGAGTAGCATTATCAAATGCTAACCAATGTTGGAATATTTCACTAACAAGATTTAAAAATGTGTGCTAAGTACAACACATGGCAACTGCTAGTAAACACATTTGACAACACTTTTCTATGAGCCTTTTGATAATAGGCTGCTGAATCTAATACTAATGCAATGTATTAGAATCTAGATACATGATTCACCTATAGTTTGATGATTGCATTCTGTCACAGTTACAACATCAATAAGAAATGACTTCCCATAGATATTTGTAGTAACATTCAAAAATTCTGTGGTCATGGCAGTTGGTTGTTTTGTCTGCTCTTCACTATCAGGACAACAAAATGACATAAACAATATCATCCGACATCTGTAGACTTTATTAAAGTTGTAATTGTTTTCTGTTTTAGTGTAAATGACTTTTTGGAAGCCTTTTTTGCC
Source organism: Acanthosepion lycidas (assembly GCA_963932145.1). NCBI lineage: Eukaryota > Metazoa > Mollusca > Cephalopoda > Sepiida > Sepiidae > Acanthosepion > Acanthosepion lycidas. Next base: position 66,812,120 of record OZ010597.1, on the reverse strand, counting down.
AAATGGTTTTTGATTTTGCATGATCTTTCATTATGTCAACCATAAGAATGTCAGCACATGATCTGCATAAAATCATTTGAAAATTTTCTAACCTGGCTTTAGCACAAATTTTTAAATACTGGAGTCCTTCATCATCATTGAGGGGAACAGGTCCCACTTTTAAAGTTGAGATTGAAGGTGATTTACTATAATTCACTTGATTCATCCATCTTAGTAATGTGTTAAAAAATTATAATCTTTAAAATATGTAAAAGTATATTTTGAGAAATAATAAGTCAGTGTTTTATTAAAGGATTTTTTCCTTTTATAATACAATTATAAATCTATGTGTGGCAGTGTACAAGATATTAAGTGGCTTTGTAGGTGATGAGCCAACATAGTTTATTGCTAAATTGGACTTGGGCAAATCATGTAATAGATGTTGGTGTAGAAAGTAGAAGTAGAGATTAAAATGAAAACGAATCAAAGTTACAAATAATAAAACAAGGTTTCAAAGTGCTTAGAATGTTGTAAAGTTTGTGAAAGTCAAATATCTGTTGAGGAAATTAATGTAAACTAATGAAAGTCCTTGTGAATAAGGTCTTTTATAAAGTGATTTTATAAAAAAAAAAAAAAAAAAAAAATATTATTACCTGATTTATCTATTCCCCTGTGTCCACATTAGCAATATACTACCCAGGGTCTTTGAAAATTGCAAAAATTCTAAATGAATGTTAAAGTTTTCATAAAATGGCAGAGACAGATTTAAGTTTTGAAAGAAGAATTTAAAAGAATACCAAGTGAATAATTTATTTATTATTGAAAATAACATGAAAAAAAGATTTCATTTCTGATTTGCAATTTTATGATTCCATGATTGTGAAAAATTGGTCTCCCATTAATCAAGGTTTTGCATGGTATACAATGCAAAACTTTGATTAATGTATGTTATCATATGTTAGTATTTTTTACTCTCTTTACTCAAATGGAACCTATGACCTTAAATGATTTTACATGCTTTTCATCAATGCATTGAAGTTTTCTAATAGTTATCAGCCAATATATTTTAATGTATCATTAGTGTTTTAGCTAGTATTTTCTGAAATTTCCATTTTCCACTTTCAATTTTCACTTTCAAATTTTTTTAAACAAGAGAATATTTCTCTTATTGGTTCAAATGCAGAATTTATATTATTTATAATTTCCCCCTTTCTACTTTGGTTTCAACTTTGATAAATGTATAAAAATGAGGAGTTAAAAGGCTCTCCATATTTGACTTTTAAAAAAAGAAATAAAAATTAAATTGATCTTTTACTGAATCTAAAAAAGATGTTTATGTAATTTGAAATTAAAATTAGCAATTTCATAGTGACCTGATATATTTGCAAACTTTTGTGTTCTCTGTAATAAAGGAGATAAAAAGTTGTAACCCTTATAACATTCTTTACAAGTGGATTTAATAATAATAAAAAAGTAATATATGTATAGATTTTAGAAAATGAACTAATTTATAAGAAAATTATGCAAAGATTAACAAAACTAGCTAAATTTCTTGTTTGATTGCTGATCATAAATTCTGGTAAAGAAATCAAATAATCTTGTAATTTGTAAATCTGAAAAGTTAGAGGTATGCAACTGAATGAAATAACATTTTTCAAAGTTCCAATATAACCTTTCACTTTTTAAACAATTCAGTTATATTTTTCCTTTAGTAATATGTAATTGATTTGTCTTGTCTCCTAGTCTTATCAAGATTTGGTTGGCCGTCTTGAACCAGTTATTATGGTAAGTTAACATCCTTTGCTTTCTGTGCTGCTTCAACCAGTTTTGATTATTCTTTGATAAATGTTATTATCCATATGCACAGTTGTTAATCTTAAGAAAAACTATCTTCAATGTAATTTGGAATGAAATGAAATGAGGTTATAGATCATCCTCATTTATCTTTGATGTGACAATATCCTTATGTCTCACCTTAGATAATGTAGTTCAGAATATTTATACTGTCCAAAATTATGAATGCCTATCTTATAATTATCCAATTTGATAAACAATTATAATTTTTTTCCCTGTGCAAAAGATAGTACTTTGTACATATATATAAATGCCAGAAAAAAATTGAATTTAATCAGATGTATGCACTAAAAAAATTGATTTATTGATTGACATTAGAAATGAAACATAAAAATATGTTCAACTTTTGAACTTTTGCAATGTCTTGTCTATGATATATCCAACATTGTTCAAATGCTCAAATCACTTGTTTGTATATTGCTAATGTAAACTTGAAAATGTTAATAGACCAATAAATTGAAGTGTTAGATATTTGTATCTAGTAAAATCATGGTTATAGCCAAAAATTTGTTAATACAATATTCACTCCTAAAAACGATTTTTTTTCTTACAATCCAAAATATGTTGTGGCTCTTAATAACCCATAAAAGGTTGTTAAGCCATAAAACACCAATCAATCAATCTAAACTGGTTCAGTTAGGAATATTTAATTCAGTTTGATTTACACTCCAGTTTTCAGAGTTGGCTTATAAACTGCGACTTATTTTTCTACAAAATATTTTGTATGCCTTCTGTTGTATTTTATTCTGTTTTCACTTTGGGTTAATTTGTTACACAGGAATTAGAGCGTCAAGAAAATGTAATGGTGATCTGCCATCAAGCAGTTGCCAGGTGTTTACTTGCTTACTTTCAAGATAAAACTTCTGGTGAGTATTATTCATATTCAACTTTTTACGTTTTTTCTCATCATTATTTTTATCTTTGCTCCATAATTTTTCTTTTTTAAATTACCATCTTCATAAGTTATCAATCCTCAGATTTTTTTCTGCACACATTTTTCTTTGTCCATTGTTAGCAGAGAAAAATAATAATGTAAGGTTTCAGCTCTCCCTTCTTCTTTATAAAATTTATAATCACTTTTCAGAATTTGTTGCAAAATGAGATTATCTGAAATAAGAGATAATATTAGCATTATTTAAAGATTTCAAACAAAGATTGAAAAATTCTAAATAAGCACCTAGATATAGTTAAATATAAATTTTTCAGTATTTTCAAGATTAAACATAGCAAGATTATAATAAATAATCTCATATATGGGTCAGTACCTGCACAAGTTCCAAATAACTCCTTACTCAACAGTACCCGGACCTCTTATTAATAAACTGTATATCTTCCTTGGATATTAACACAGATCTTTACTCTTGCCTCCATAGGATCCTACAGATGGCAAATACCATCTTGCAACACATTATTCCATGTTTCTTGAACCTGTTGTCATAAAAGAGTAGGTAGGCTAATTGAACAAGCCAAGTGTCATTCTATCATGTCCCATATATGTTCAGTAGGGAAGATGTCAAGTATCTTGCAGAGTATGTTGAGTAATACAGTCATTATGTTGGCAAGAATTATTCAGTTGGAACAGCACATTGCCTTCCTGTTACAAGAATAGCAGAAAAACAGGTGCAGTAATGTTACGGAGCTATCATGGCACTATTCAAAATTCCTCCTCAAACACAAAAGGCAAATGAGAGTTGTAACTTATGGCACCCCATTTCATGATGCCAGAGGTTGGACCTGTGTACTGTGGGCAAATACACTATGGAAGATATTGCTCTTCAGCTTTTGTTTTTATACATGGAAATAACTATCACTTACATGAAATCAGAACCTGATCTCATCACTGAACACTATAGAGTGCCATTCAATAAATGACTTTTTAATGACACCACTTCAGATGTACATAAGTGTTGTTAGATAAGTGGAGAAGTCTGACTAGAGGCATGTATGCCCATAATCTTACTGCAAGTAAACATTTCCCAACAGTCACTGCTACTTATGCAATGAGCATTTGTACTATATAGCCATCGAACCTGGTGTAGGAATGTTCCTTTGACTGCTGTTGTTAATATCTAAGCACCACTGATGCATCACATCCCACATGCACAGTAATTCTCTAAAATGACCAGCAAGCCTCTTGAAGTTCTACAATCCAGTTCTTCTCAAATCTAACAAAAGGAGCATGTTTTCATCTTTGTGGCATACATCTACTTATACTAGACTCTTTAATGACCTTGAAATGTACTGAAGTACATGTCACTGTCTAAGTCTCAGATACTGGTATGAATGTTACTGTATCACAAGATGATCAAAGACTTTAAATATTTTCTCAGAATATCTATTCCTTCCTAGCATGTACATCTGGTACACAGGTCAACATTGGCATCATCATTCAGGATCTTGCAATTTTATTTTCCATAATATTTTTTACAATGTAACAGTAAATATATTCAATCAAAATGTTATCATTGTTTCTGTGTTATAAAGAATTACATAAGTGGGGGGTTAAGTGTTTCAGCTTTTGCTGTTACTACACATTCCAAAATATTTTAATATTTCAGTCTTTCAAAAAAAAAAAAAAGGTATTTTTACATCATTTGATATGGGGTGATATAAATTTTTCAATACATTTTTGTCTTCACTTAACAGTCTTAAAACATCACTACATTTGCTTACACAGTCTCTCATTTATCTTTTTGTTTGTTTTTGATCTTTCAGCAAACTCCAGATTTTACTCATGAAAAATGTTAGAATTGATTTGCTATTTTATAGATTTTGGCCTCTCTGTTTTTCTGACAGCATGTATATATAGTTCACACAATTTAAATTTACTATTTGTACATTAAGTGTGCAAAATGTTTATTTGATCGAATCAATCATTTCATTTGTTTAGGTTGAATCTATAACCTGCTGGTATCTTAGATTTGTAAGCAAAAGACAAAGCTAAATAGAATGAATTTTATCCCAAATATAGATTTACCATTTTAACCAAATAAATAAATACAGTAATCAATAACACTGCACCTATGCACCTAATTTTTGGAAACCCTTTCCATTTCATGTATTTAGTGATAGTAAATATTTTGGAAATTGTCCAATTACTTCTACAGGTCATAGAAACATTGACTTGCTCTTGAGATTTTATGTTGGCTGTGTTTTTACAATCTGATATAAATACCTTGCTTGATAAAAACCTTTTACAATGATTTTTTTATTATTCTTTCTTCATATTTGAATATTTCTAATGATTTGAATCATTTTACAAAACTCATAAGCTTTAAGTGTAGTAGCAGCATGATATCACTGAATTAACATAAGTCCTGAATATTTCCAAATTTTATAATTTATATTTCATCTAACTATCCCTCTTCAAACTCTGTAATTTTTATGCACTTCAGTTATAATCATAAAGTAAGTTGTTCTCTTTTTCACAAAAATGTATCCATTGCTAGCAAATTATTTTATTAGTTGTAGGTAACAAGTCACAAGTTGCTTCCATAAATTATTGTTCAGAGCTTTTACTAAGCCTTAAAGGTTTGACAAGAAAATAACACAATTTTTAAGGCTTTTAAATGACTTTAAAATGTTTATTATAAAGCAATTTTTAAAACCTTATTTTGGGGCTTGTTTGTTTTGTTTACTAAGTGATGCATACTATTCATTGCTCAGGATCCTCATTTTGAAATCAAAGGTTCTTTAATTAGTGAATTGTGACCAAGAAGCTTTGCCTATTCAGAATGAGATTAAATTAAAAACCTCATTTCTTTTAGCCCAATGCTTTAATTGCCAAGCAATTACTTAGTATCATAATGTTTTTTAGTAATGACTTGTTTTCCTCTCACAATTAGATTCATATCAGAAGTTATATTAGCAATTTTCTCTTTTAGACTTTTTTCTGTTTTTCAGAAATATTCCAAACAGATATTTTGTGCATAAGCATACAATTAATATATATATATATATATATTAATTATAGCAAAAGAATGCAACCTCCGTGTGATTTAAACCTAAAATTCTATCAAATCTATAAAATAAATACCTTCAGATATGTCTGTCACACAGACACAAGAACATGTTTTTGATATATCCTAGCTACAGTCCTAGAATGATGAAAATCACCTTTTGATCACCACAAATGTCGCACTTGTGAACACCTTTCAGATTGTATTCATAATTTTCTTCTATAGGAAAGTTTTTATTTTATTTGTATATCACTATTTGAAATTTGAGGCTAGCTTTAGTCTAGGTACCTCCACAAAATTGCTAAAAAAAATTAGCATACCATGATGAAAAAATGCTCTTAATGAAAACAAAGTCTTTTCATCAAAAAATTTGTTATTTTCATCAAAAGATTTGTTATTAAGAGGAAAAATCAAGGTATTTTGGGAATATTTAGTTCAATTTTTATTCCTTTTTAGTACATTCAAAATTTTGATTAAAATCTTGTTTTTCTTGCATCAGCAGATGGACTATAAATTAGCATAGCAAATTTTAGCATCTTTTTGTGGTGAAAGACACATTAATTTCTAAATTCTTTCAAAAATCAAATAATTGTCAAATTTTAATGAAACTTTCAGGACATTCACAACTGAATGAAATTATTTAAAAAAAATTTTTTTTCTGCACCTGTAAAATTAATTTTATGAAATCTTGAGAAAAATTCAATGAGATATTTAGTGACTGTATTAGTTAAAAGCAGAAATCTTTGGAGAATTTAAATCATCAATTTTTTTTTTTCTTGTAAAATTGAACCATCTTACCAAAAATCTGCTGAATCATAAAATAAAAAAAGCAGAATAAAACTAAGATATTTTTAATTGCTTTTATAAATATTATATATTAAGAACAATATTATTTTAAAATATTTTTTTTTTTTTTTTAATCAAAGAAAAATTAATTTTTACAAAATTTGTTTTCATTTTTTCCAATTTTAATTAGAATAATTTATAAATTTTTAAAATCTTTTTCAATTAAGTTTCAATGGTGTAACTCTTAGGGAATATTGTTATTAAGCAAAACTATATTTACTAATTATATATCCTAAAGCTTATTACAATCTTGTGACCTGATTATTTTTTAAAAGAATTTTCAATTGTTTTTGTATGTGTATAAACATGCCAATTTTTGTAGATACGGTCACCCATACACAACATTATTAGAAAATAAAAGTGATAACTATAGTAAATTTGGAACCAAAATTTTCTAAAATTCAATAAAACATTAGATTAGGCAGAATATTTTCTTAAATTTTTAAGATTAATTGCTTGTTTTATATTCCTCAATTATTTTTTATGGTTAAAGCCCCCATAGAATAACATTAGCAAAAAATCAAGCTGTTAAAAGCTGTCAACATAAATAAACATCTACTACCGTGTTAAAAAAATTAATTTCTGTGATATTTTAAACTTAAGTAAATAATAGTTGTTTCAAATCAGATTTATTATATTTTAATCCAGCTAATATTCCCCAAATAAAGTTTCAGAAAAGATTTTTTTAATAAAGAGATTTACATTTTTATAATAGTTTGCAAAAAATGGTGCAAAATTAAAAATTAAATTTAATCTGTTAGTTTGAAATTAAAAATGAAATAAAAGCTTCAAGAAATATTTTTCATTATTAAAAATTCATTTTAAACATTAGATATCACGTTTTTGTGGAGGTACCACTTACTTTACTCCATCCCCAATTGTGAGCCATATGATTGCCTCCTGCATTAATGTCAGCACAAGAACGATCATTTTTTTTCATGACAAGAATTGAAAGTGAAAATGTTCATACCTTCCTGTAGGAGATGTCATTGCTCTAGTCTGAATTGCAATGCTTTGGCCTTTGCCAAAAGTAATTATCAGAGACATGATTTGTTGGCTATCACCATTGGTACAGCAAGAGACATTACCTTCTGTTTTCCATTCAGTTGTTCAGTAAGCTATGAGTAACACACAGTGTAGCATATGAACTACCCAATGCTACTCTCAATATACATATTTATATATAAAATAATAGTTTTAGATGATATTTTCATTTTGTTCCAATGTTCTTTACTAGTCACATGGAATAAATTTCTCACAAGTATAAAGTTGTTTGGGTGATTCACACAGCCTTTCTTATGATCTGACACAATGGGTACAATCATCATGTAGAGTAAGAACTGCACAAGCCACACTTGATCACAGTGGAAATAATACCAAAAGCTACCAAGAACAAATTAAAGCATAACCACAATAAGGTACTAAAATGAACTGGTCAGCTTAGTAAACTAGTGATCATTTTCCTGAAAAAAATAGGTTATTTTCTTCCTCTTATAAATTATTTACTTGATGGTTGAAAAATGGATTGGTCAAAATAAAGAGTACAGCAGAATTCAAATGAGCACATACAATTTGAAATAAAGTAGAAAGTTTCTAGATAGACATAGAAAACATAAAATTCATTAGATATTCATTTTTTTATTTTTAAAAGTGTGGAGTTTGTGTTAATGTCAAATTCCAATTTATTTTAAAATTTGAAAAACATTATTTGCAATCTTCAATGATTATTTCTTATTTATAGTTATTTCTTTCAATAAACCCCACACAATTCTGATTTTAATGTCAGTGACTAGAATCAGAAAATGAGAAAAATTATTTCTGCTGATGTTTTTAAATATTCAAATATTTTTTCAGTGCATAAGAATTACAACATTACTAACAAATATTGATAAGTTTTAGAAAATGTAGGGTTACACTGATGAGCCAATTAACCAATTAGTGATTAATTAACTGATTAATTCTTTCTGTATACTGCATTAAATTCATCTGTCTTCCAGGAGATGGAATTATTTGAATTTTTTTTTTTTTTTTTTTTTTTTTTTTTTAAGGAATGAGTCAATCTACTGTCGATTTTTATTTTACCAACATTTGTTCGTAAAATGAAAATTGACTGGATTTTAAATGTTCATATTAAAGTCTAAAAAATGTTAATACTGTGCATGAATTGCAATTATGTTACTAGGCTGTCTACCGGGTTAAGCAAAATAAGTATAGGATTACATCCTTAAGAGACAGTGTCAGTGGTTTAGTGATCAAATGGTATTTATAATAAAAAATGCCATTCTTTGCTTGAGGATGAGTATAAATAGGATAGAAAAACTAGATTATAACCTGAACTTAATGGATCAATAAAAAATAAAGGCAAAAGTAGCACTATTTTTTTTTTTTTTTTTTTTTTAATTCAATTATTTTTAAGGTAAAAAAAAATAAGAAACTATCAAAATATTTAAATTAATTGTATGTTCTAAGATAAGCCAGACATTAAATGTCTGTGATGTAATAAACAAGAAAGATTAAGTCTAAAAGCTAATTAATCAGTGAATGGATGATATAGCCAATTACCAATTATCAACCTTTAGCACTCTGCATTATTAAATTATACTTCTCTTTTCACTGCATTCATTTTCAATGCCTCTCAATTGCAGTTTTCTTATTGTTGATTTCACTCAAAGTTGTTTTCTGTTGCTGTAGCAGGATATAACAACACAGCTATGAAATTCAAACAAATTTAAATTCAGGGATCAGAGTCACCGTCTTCAGTGGCAGGATAAACTTTTTGTACAGCAAATGAAGTCACATACAGAGTTATAAAGGTTAATTGGTGAAAACCTTTAAAAAATGATAATTTTTTCAAAGAATTTTCTTCCTTATTAACTTGAGAATGATTTGGAATGAATAAACAAAGAATTAAAATCTCATAACTAGTAGATTTGTAATAAATCTTTGAAGAATATAAGCATAAAACTGCTCACTGCTAAAATCTTGTAGATCAACTTTTGTTGATGTTCAAGATTTTTGTTGATTATAGTTGTAAAAACTTTTGATCTAGTTGTAAAAAAAAAAATTTTAAAAAAAAACAAAATATGTGTCCTTTTTAAAATACATGTTCATTGAGAATATTGTAAGTTCTTAATACAAGGTTAAGTAATTTTTTATATAAGGTCAAATTTTTATATGCTTTCCATGTCCCTGCCTTTGTTGTTGTCATAAAGTGTATTGTTTTGTAATTTGTGGTGTTTGTTATGTAGTTTATGCTTGACGTGTCTAGATAAAATAAAGTCTGTTCTCTTGCTTAAGATGAATATTATTTAATGTTAGTACAAATGTTTGCTTGTAATACTATTTAATAATAAAGAAGGTTAATACCAAATCTATTTTTAATAGTTTAAACATTTAAGTAGCCATGAAAAATTTACTCAGTTGTATACATTGACTTACAAAAGAATCTTAAGGATTTAAATTAAATTATTTAATAATCAAATTAAGTAGTATGAACTAATTAAATTCAAACAAATTGCTACATCATTATAACTGAAAAATCTTACAAATAATCTGTCAAAGACCTTAACTTTCATATTTCAATTGTTGAGGTAGATTATCCCCCCACCCTCACAGATATTTTGTTACTGTATTTCATATTCAAAATGCATGTTGGATTTCTAATCTGACAAATTTGGTTTTATTGTTAACTTCCTTTTTGGTGCAGGTGGGTTTTCTGAAAAATGATTTTGACAATAAGACTATTATATATAAGTAACTTAGCTTTTGTAATGCTCACTGACATTAAGTTATATCTTTTTTTATTTATAATATCTGTACATTTATCTATTTATGAAAATTGTTTCAAATGTCTACTGTTAAGAAACAGAACATTGTATATTACAGATTCCAAATTTATTTTCAGCAAAAAAAAATTAGCTAATAAAATAAGAGATTGAGATATGTTTTGCATTAGAAATATTTATGTGTATTATGTTAATCTCTGTCCTAGTCCATTTAAAATATATGGTCATTGAAAATATTGTAAGTTCTTAATACAATTTGAAGTAATTTTTTATATAAAGTCAATTTTTTATTTTCTGTCTCCCTGCCTTTGTTGTTGCAAAGTGAGTTGTTTGTAATTTGTGATGTTTAATTGTTAGAGATATTACATTGTTAAATTAATAGTTCTGTTTTAAAAGTAGTGTTGTTCTTTGTTCACAACAAGTTCATCTTTTTTATTTTTAATCGACTTTGAGTATTTAATGAGCAACCTATTTTCTTAGTATCTTTCATATTCTGAAAAATGCTGTGTGTGTGTGTGTGTGTGATTATAATTGTACATAATGCACCCATATTCAATATGAAAGTGAAAATAACTCACAATTTATAAATATCAGATTTGGAGACAAAGGTAGAAAAAAACTGGTGTATCCAAAGCATATCTGAATCAATATATGCATTCCTTAGAGCTCTTAGAAAATGCATTCCATATTATAATTTTGCCAGGGTTTCTTGCTAGCACCATAAAAATGGTCTGCTTTTTTTTTTTTTTTATATATATACCCTGTTTTAACCTAATCAGACTTTATTTTTATGAAATATATAATTTATTTTATCCAAGGATATAGCCCTTGTTAATTACAGTTTTTAATTTTTGAGATGAGGTATTATTTTAATTTTTCTCATCTGTAATTGTTAAAAATTTACTTTGATTCAGCCAGAATGAATAAAAATTGTCTTTTAGGCATTTTTCAGTTTCTCATGACTGAATTAAGTGTTACAAAATTTAGTTTAGATTAAGTAAGATTTAAATAGCCTCCTCTACATTCATTGATATGGATCATGTATTATAAAGTGTTAAATTTAATTTAGCATAAATCTATAAAATATCAGTGACTTCTGGTGACAAAACAAAAAAATTTGCATTAGAAGACAAACTACTCCTCCCACAAAAATTGGATTTCTTTGTAATAATAAACAAAATCTTATCTCAGTTACAGAAACAACATTAGATTGACTAATATTTTTTACTGTCTAATGTGCCTAATGTCATGTTTTAAAATAAAATTTTTATTACTTTAAGTGATTAAAACCTCAAGAAAGCTCTCATCTCTGTAAGTGTAAACAATGATATATCGACTATTAATTTTGTGGGATATAGGTCATCTTTGGTTAATAGACATGTAAAAAATAGTATATATATATAATGGAATGTGAAGATTACAAATGACTTGTTTTTCAAGCCCTATTTTTGATTTCTCTTTGCACCTGTAGCTCTATATTGAAAATTTTTTTTTTTATCACTGCATGGTAGGTTTATGTGTGAATTCCTTTTTTTCTTTATTTTTCTTCCTATATGCTAATCAAACTCTTTAGTATCTGCATTATTATTCTGATCTAACTACTAAGCATTTATAAGAGGTACAGTGGAGTAAGGATAGTGGCTCAGATTGAGGAATCAGAGCTGAGATTGAATTCCAGTCAGGTTCATTGCTTCACGTATGTGCAAGTACCTTTGGGAAAGGTATGAATCCATTTTTTTCTCCCGCCAGCTACAGGTAAATAACAGGACCAACTGTGTACAATAGACTTGGAAGGCAACCAGTCTAGAAGTATCCAACTATGGGTTAAATAGCCTCACCAGCCTGCACTTGGCCAAGGGTGGTGAGTATAGCTACACGTTTGTAGACATGGTCATTCAGAGAGGAGTTACTCTAACAGGAGTGAGAAGGCAGCCCTGGATTTATGTTCTGAGCTGAAATCAGAAATTTGTATAAAGGAGGGTATGAAGAAAGAAACCAGGTGAAAGGAATATACATACACATACACAAGTGTGTGAATATAGGAATCAATACTGCATCATGATTGTCAGTTTCATACTTCATTGTAATCTTCAGACCACGAGCCACTATGCTTTTAGTGGGTTGTGTATATAGTTCACTGGGGGACTAATGGATGGATGGATAGGTATGTATGTATGTGTGTGTGTGTGTGTGTGTGTATATATATATATATATATATATATATATATATATATATATATATATATATATATATATATATACACACACATATATATATATATATATATAAAAACTACTTGCTAAAAAAAGAAATGAAAAACAAACAACTAATCAGTCTATTTCTCACTCTTCAAAGCTCATTTGAGAAAATTTAAAAATTTTCACAGCTAAAAGGGGCTAAGTAGTCTAAATGAGGATAAGATATATATATATATATATTTATATGTATGTGTGTGTGTCTATATGTATATAGACGTGTGTATCTATATATATATATATATATACACGTGTGTGTGTATATATATATATATATATATATATATATATATGAGTATATATACATGCATATATGTGTGTATATATATATATATACTTATGTCGTAAAGTCCAACAAATTTTTTTTTTTTTTTTTTTTCAAGACATTTTTTATGTTTATACGTTCTTTTTATAGATACAAATATTTAAATAAATTTTCTGTTTATAATAAACAGTATTAACAACATTTACCAGCCTGAATGCTAAATAAATTTTCATAGAAAATATGCGTTCTCTGACAGGAATCCAACCTTTATCCTATACTGAACCATCATATAGCCTGACATGCCATAACGGATTGGGCCATAGAGGAGCGTTTGGTTAGCAATGTCGATTTAACTGTTTTTGAACACAATTCTCCATGATTTTCTCGCATTCATTGATATCTGCTCAATGCGTATCCAAATGTAAACAAATGACATCATACATTATGAAATAGACAAAATTCGACAATTATTTCTTTTCAAGACATTTTTTATAAAAAGAACACATAAACATAAATAAAAGTGTGTGCATATATATATATATATTATATAATGATATATATACACGTGTGTGCTTGTATATATGTATACATGTATGTTTGTGCGTGTATATGTATATATATGTATATATGTATACATGTATGTTTGTGCGTGTATATGTATATATATGTATACATGTATGTTTGTGCGTGTATATATATGCATGTATGTGCGTGTATATGTATATATATATATATATATGTATATATATGTGTGTGTGTATATATATATATATATATATATATATATATACACACATATGTGTGTGTTCTGTGTTTGTGTGTATATATATATATATATATATATATATATATATATATACATATGTATATGTGTGTGTGCATATATTGAAACAAAGACCTGACACCACAGAAGAGGAATATTGTATATGTGTGTGCATATATACATATATGTATATGTGCATACGTATTCATATCTGTGTGTATACATATACATTCATTCTCTTCTCTAATTGCTGAATGCTTCTACTTGTATAGTTAGTCATACTTACATTTAAAATGAACTAATATATGTTGATATTTGTGCTTATTCTCTCTTTAGCATAAGAATTTGTCCCCTCTCCCCACTTACACATACCTTGTATTCCTGAAGCTATCTTTGTCATTGTCAGTTAAATTCAGTTTCAATTATGTACAGATAAATTGATCTCTATGGGCAGCGCATCAATGGCTAATATTTTTGTATGTTTGTATAAACAAAATCTGTTTGCTCATATTAAAAGACCAAACCTGATACTTTTTCTGAGTAAGATGATTGCTGATTTACATGTGAAAAGGAGATTAATGGTGTTAATTGAGCTGTTTCAGTACACAACTCAGATTCTATATTTGTAACATCAGTGTATGGGAAACCCACCTTTTACCAAGTTTTATATTCATTGGGATTTATTTTGTCATAAACAACACAATATTAATCTATTTAACATCTTGGATATATGGAACCTTTAGACAGTTTCTACACTATATCCAGAAAAGAAAGCAAGTGTATGAACACAAGAAAAATTGAATAAAAAGATTAATCACAGCACCTTATCAGTTGTCTTATATATATTTAAAAGAGAGAGAGATAGAGAGAAAAGTGAGGGGTATGGAAACAAAAAGACCAGCTTGCTGGCTGCTTAACAAGGCAGTGAACAAATGATTGTGTGACCCACAATCATTTGTTCACTGCCTTGTTAAGGTAGAGATAGCAAAATATAAAAATGCTAATATGTTAAATTTCTTTATGGAGAGATAGAGCAAAAAGATGAAAGTAAGGATGCAGTAGAAAATATTTGTGCATTCCTTATTCTTTCTTCAAATTTGAAAATAATCTATAAATAATAATGGATGGGCAACAATGATTGGAAGGGATCAGGAGGGAGAAAATATGAAAATACATTGAGAGACGAGCAGAGGATAGAAATAATAGATAATCTTCAGATATCATCTATGAAATTTCCATGGATCCATCTGGTAGATCTATATTTTAATAGACATATTCTAAGACAGTGGTTCCCAAACATTTGTTCTCTGAGCTGCATTTTCAGAATAAAAATTTTATGTGATAAAAAGCACATTTAAAAATATAAAACAGAGAGGGGGTTAAAAGGAGATTTGGATTCAAAATCAGAACATTATCATTGATAATTCTCTCCTCCAATTTGCAGACCTTAGTTACTATATTCTTAATACTTGATATAATGCAAAAATATCACAATGATAAAATTGGTTAATAATTATTTATAACTATTTATACTGGGATGTATGCAATTACAAGTAATCCATAATAATGTTTTAAGTTTTGAAATGATATTTATTTTTGGTATATGAAATTTTTTATACTGTTTCTAAATCTTTGATTGTCTTTCAATCATTCTGCCTCACCTGCTATTCTCTCCCACCACACCATTTGGGAACCACTGTTCTAAGGGATGGATGACTATGGTATCAATTTCTTTTCTATATTTCCAACTGCTGCTATTAGAACAAGTCACATATTTAAGTAACATGGATACACCCTACACTAAATGTAGTGGTTTTTTATCATTTAGACCTAACTTTTTCTTGCTTGTAGTTGGAAAGATCTGTTACACTTTTATTTTTCTTAATTGTGTGCCAACGATTCAATTCAAACATTATAGTATGCAATGTGATTAAAAAACCTGAAGAAGGATCAGAACAAGAAAGAAAATATCAATCACAGGGTAATTTTTTAATTTTAAAATATAAAATGAAGCATTTACATTTCAAAGACCAGAAACTAAATTATAATATTTCTAAAATTATGTGAGAGCATAGGTTTGAACAGTCAGAGCAGCCAAGGAATATCTTTAATGGCTTTGATATTCCTTAAAATTGACAAATTAAATTTAAATTTTGCTGCATAATTGATTACACTAAGCTAAGCTTAGTAAATATCTAAAGTTCAATGAAAGGTACTAATTAATGACTTAGAAGAACATTTGCAAGGTGTTTTGCTTACAAAATGGTTTCAAATTTGAAGCTTGACTCCATTAAAGATCAAGAACGTTCTTCCATTTCTCCAATATTTAAGCAAGCCTGGAATTTGCTTTCTCTAAATGTCTTGCATTTCAGGTTTTCTTGGCTTACTCTTAACAATTTCTTTCAGAGATTTTTTTTTTTTTTTTTTTTTGTATTCCTAAAACTTTCTTTTTTGTAAATAACAGTTGCCCATTAAATAAAATTTTCATGAACCTTTGCTTATACATTTTGCATGAACTATTTGTCTGACATCCATGTTTTGATGGATATGTTCTTCAATCCTTTTAAGTAATTTATTACTTCCATTAGATTGTTAAATATTCCTGAGTTTTAATACCTTTGTACTGTTTCAGATTTTCATTCACTAAGGTGTCAACTTCATGATGTTTCTGTTAAAAAAATAAATCTTGGATATAAATTTAAAGATTACTTGGCATTATGTGTTTACTATTTATTATATGAAAATCAATGTGCAATAAAATCACATTGATCAGCATAATTCCTTACTCCTCTAAATTAATTTAAAATCTCAACCTCAATCACTAGCATTACAGATGTGAGTGATTTCCAGTTTCTAATTCTCTCCTTTTCACCATTGCAGAATCGGAAAATATTTTTTAATTTACTGGCATAACTTTTATCTTTATATATAAATCACATACTCTCTCTCTCTCACACATACACGCACAACAGTATAATGACTCTGCCAATTGCAAATATCAATTCAAATTTATTTGCTCAAGATAAAAATTCACTCATTATTATCTTCAGTGTGACATTCAGATCTTCCACTTGAATTTTCTTTGTCGGTTTTGAAAACACTGCTTTTTCTAGACAGATTAAATGATTTCTTAAAAATGTTTGTAGAAATTTTAAATATTCCTAAATTTGGGTATAAAGCAATAATTAAGATCTCCTTTCTTTTTATACATTCTTTCTTAAACTATTAAGGAATCAAATTTGACCAAATATGCTTTTTTGTTTTGTTTTTTCACTGTAAATGTCACAATCTAGCTTTTACAGATTCACTGGTAACATTGGTTTTGTTTATGCTTGAACAAAGCCACATTAATGACATATACTGTCAAGAACAAACTTGAAAATTATTTTGGATTGGCTCACAAAACAATCATAAATGGAGATTATGCATCATTTGTTCCATTTCTAATGCAAAAAAAAGTATTTATAAGTGCTAGGGAATAATGCTTAAATATAAAATTCATTCAATGTTGATTTTGTTCATCACATGATTTGAAAGATCACATGATTTTTCTCATTATGTATCAAATTTCTTCACTAACTGTAGCCTATGCAACAATTTATTTTTATTAAAACAAACTTAAATTTGTTCTTCATTTAACATTTTTAATAAGAGAGAGAGATAAAAATTAGGCATACCACAAAGCTAAATATTAGGTTGGTGCAAAATTAATGACGTAATAATGTCGTTTTTTGACGTTAAAAAATATGTCAAAAAACGACATTATTACATCATTATTTTTGCACCAACCTAATAAAAATTGCCAAGAATCATATATACAAATGTAAATCTAATGTTTAACTGTTGAATTTAAAATACTTCTTTTTTTATCCCTAATTTTGGGTTTTCCCTGCTCAACAGATACTTAACATATCTCTTATTTACTGCAAAAAATCTGCCTTTACACACAGAAGCTAATCTTATTTATTGGCTTCTCACAAATCAAGTCACAAACCTTTTTGCTTTGTCTATCCAATTTCACTTTTGTATTTTCCCTTTCATGTAACATTTTTATCTCCTTTTCAACCACAGCTTCATACAGAATTGTTAAATTTTATCGGTTTTTATTTTCGTTTTTCTCGTCTTGCTTTATAATGTTTATTCCTTTCTGGGAATGTACTTTCAAAAATTGTTCATTAAAAATCTAAAAAGAGCAACCTTAATTTCTATTGGATCATAAGTCCTGTCCTTTTAAAAATTCACTGTCTTTCAAAAATTGTCTTGCATTAAATGATCTGTTTATGCTTTCATGACAAGAGAATGCCTAATAGGAATTTTAACTTTTTTAAAAATTTCTTGATATTTTA
This sequence comes from Acanthosepion lycidas, assembly GCA_963932145.1. NCBI lineage: Eukaryota > Metazoa > Mollusca > Cephalopoda > Sepiida > Sepiidae > Acanthosepion > Acanthosepion lycidas. Next base: position 66,794,067 of record OZ010597.1, on the reverse strand, counting down.
AAAAGAAATTAGAATTCTTGTAGATTATTCTTCTTGTCCTGAAGGAGTTAAACAGAACACAATTATAAACCAAATCTTAATGAAATCTTAAAGAAACTTCTTTTGCCTTTTTTTTTCTTTTTAATGTCAAAGAATGAGAGATGCTGTCACTCACTGAAATCAAAGACAATTGATTTACTTGTTTTGAAAATGGCCAAAAATAGAATTAAACAATTTATTTTAAGCACTAACTTATTAACTGCTTCATTGCCTTCTATTTTTCTGTCTGCACAACTACCAACACCAACTCCCTGGTCTAGAGGAAACCCCATATGTGCCTGTTCCATGTGAGACTCTAGTGAAAATGACTATGACTCCATTTGGCACATGTGTGCTAGAAGAAGCTTCGCTGCTAAGGTGAAGTATTTCATGCCATCAACAAAATCTAGAATTTTTTTTTTTATATATATTCACTTGGTAAATTTGTAGTGAACAAATTGTGATTTCATGTTTACTGCTGCTGCTGCCATTGCTGCTGTCATTGCTATTACGTATGCTACCTTTGCACTATAGTGTCCTTAATCTAACCATTCAGAAAAATGTGACTGTCATTTACTTTTCAATTCCCCATCCCTTTGCCTTCTAGCTCATTTTCCAGCTGCTATTAATTTGGGGGCCTATTTATATAACAAAAAAAAAATATATTGATGTACATAATAAAAGGCTATGTTCAAACATTCATTATGCTCTCACAAAAGTTCTGATTAGGTCTGTTTATTTCTTCAAATTATGAACAAGAACACATTCTGTCTTGTCAGCAAATTTGACACAAAGTGAAAAACAAAAAAAACACTCTTCTGGCATTTTCACATGCACACAGTAGGTTTATTTGTTACAACTGATTTTAGATTTATTTAGTATTATTTATTTAAAGTATTTTCTGAATTTTACAAATTTGGTATCATTTAGAAATAAGTTTACATTCCAGTATAATTTTATAATACTTACATTTAAATTCATTCTAACCTTTCTAAAAAGTAGAAATGATTTAAGATGGGAAAAACTCTAAGACTAAATCTCATTTTTGTAATTGCTTTTCCATCAAATATGATTGTCGAAATCTTTAAAAACTAGATTTAAAAGTGGTAGAGTATTTTTATAAGGATTTTATATATTTACAATATTTCTATTGAGATTTAAGCAAATTTTTAAATGACTTCGGTGATTTCTTTAACGTAAATGTTCTGAAGGTCTTTTAGTATATAATGTCATTTTGTTTAATGTGAATTCAGTTTTCATCGTGTTTACTTTTTAAAGATTTGATTTCTGTTTTTGTTTGAATTTTGTTGGACGAGGTGTTCTAAGCATTGGGGTTTGTTTAGATCAATTTCCTCATTACTGTTCTTTAGTTTTTCCACAAAGTTTCAGCTGTGTACTATACAGCCTTCCTCAGATGTCTGTTGTTTTGTAGAAAGTTTTGATGACATACCTGAACACAACAGGTACTCAATAAAATATGATACACAGCCAAAGAGTTGTGGAAAAAATATTTAAAAAATAAAAAAAGATGGGTGATTATTGTTATCATAGAGAAAAAGGTTTAAAACTCTCAAACTTTTTCATAGCATTGGGAACAGCTATCAACTCAGCGTCCATGATTGTTTGATAATGACCAGTGAGACATTCTTGTATATATCTTTTATATACACATGGAAAATAAGGGTTTAAAAGTGACTGCTAAATCTATCAACAAAGGATAATGTTTACCATAATATTGATAAGGGCTTGGCCACATAACTTTGCAACAAGAATTAAAAGAATCCATGTTTATACTACATCAATAATGCTATTTTTGAGATGTCTAGATTTAAGTGGACATATTAAATGATTTCTGGCTTTAATCTTAATGAAAAATGTTGTTTAGAGATTTTGAATATTACTAAATTTGAAGTAATAATTTAATATAATCTTTTCTTTCTGTACATTCTAAATGCATAAAGTTGTCACAAAAATGGTTTCATTTCAAGACTTACTTGTATTGCATCAAGAATTAAAAGCAGCATCTCTTAATACTTTTGACTATAATCACAGTTTTAAAAAACTCAAAAGCTTAAGGTAGGTTTGTCTAAACTAATTTCACTAAAATTTTAGAGCATTTTATTTCAAGAATAACTAAGATTTAAAAAATGTCTATAAGCATCGCAAGTTTTTAGATGTCTTATATTAGTGCATGAACTATTTCAAACTCTTTATTTTTTTCTGAATAAATCAGATATTATATTGTATGCAGTCATTTCCCCTTTGCATAATAACCATTTATGAAATATAAAACTAGTATTGGTAAGCATGATATTCAAAATCTTAATTGAATAAGCATGGTACATATTCAATGATATGTATTTATTTTGCATGTATCATTTATGCATAATGCAAATGCTTGGTGGTGGTTTTTGTTTTCAATGTGCATTTAATGCACTGATTTATAATTGCTTCCTTTTTCTGTACACCTTTTTATTCAAATATCAGATTTCGGTTAAATTTTGGGAATGTCTATTGGTACTAAGTTCCAGTTTATCTTCATATAAAACTATCTTTACATAATTTTATTTTTTTCACATTATCATTCATTAAAATTGAATCAATCTTAAATTTGTAGAGATTTTATAACCTGAAATTGTATATAAAAAATTAATGTGGTTATAAAGTGGTACATTTTATATTGACATAAATGTTTTTTTTTTTATTATTGACCTTGCTCCAGGGCTCTATCACTTAAGAGTTTAACATTAAATTGATGAAATTCTATAACTAGTTTTCAAACACCTGTATTAAACTAATCATGTGAATTTTTAATTTTACAATTCTCTTTATCACTGTTCGTTGCACCTCTTATTTATCAACTCCTCAAATCCTGGAATGAAAATATTAACAAAAAAAGAATAGTGTTTCAGCGAGTCAATATATCTATAAAATGACTGTAATACTGAATTTTATATCTTCCTAAATGTTCTATTTATAATTAGTTCCAATAATTAATAGGATTAAATTCAAAAATACAAACTACCTTACTGGTTTTTAACCTGTTTTATTTGTATTTCACCTATAGTGATGCAAATATGAAGAAACATATAAAGACAGGTTTATTTATGGTATAATTATTGACATTTTTGGGGGACTGCTTATTTGCTATGTTTAAAAGACTCTTGATTAATTGATTCAATATATTCTACCATTTATAAACTAATCACTATTGGCCTTACATTATATTCCAGGGAACTATTCTTTCTCTCTCAGGCAAAAAATAAAAATTAAATGTCAACTATTAATTCAAGTTTTTTTGTTGTTTTTTTTTTTTTCTCAAGGTTTTATTAATTTTTTTTCTTTTTCTTTCCCTCCCTCCTACATTATTACTTGGCTCTTGTCAGAATATTTTTATGCATTTTAGTCAGTTTTTCTTTTTGCTTTATTTCTTTGCAATGTTCTAGATGAACTACTCAAAGCATTTTAATTTATTACTGTACTGAAGATGCCTCTTGTCACACAAAACAATTTTGAGATAGTCTTAATAGAATTGAAACAATTTTTTACCATATGATAAATATTCTTCCATCTTTTAATTTTACAATTAGGTAAACATCATGAGTAGAAATAAAGAAATAATCTTCTTCAACAAGATTTGAACTCTCATAATGTATCTTTGTTAGCATCTCTGATATGGAAAACACCTTAACAATTTGGCTATCTCCATATTCACATTAGGAATTTCTAAATTTCTATAGTGATAAAGATGTCTGGAGAAATTTTTATTTAGTCATATAGAGATATTCTGCTTTGTCTTTATTACTATTTCTGTTCTGACAACCTATCCATTTACTATGAAGAATAATCAAACAATAGGGCAAGGAGAAAGTTGAATAAGTCATGTAGCTAGATGGCTAAATTAAAATATTTCCCTGCTTATTGATCTCTGTAGTCAGGTGTTATCCATGCCAAATGATGTGAGTTCAAATCTATGGAGCCTATTAATTTATTTTTAATCCATGATGTAGAATGTTAAAACAACCAGAATGTTACAATAAAAAGAAAAATAAGATAAAAATAAATTAAAATATTTCAGCTAGGAAATTAAGACAATTTAAGACCACATAAAATTTAATTGAATTTTTTGTCTCTTATAATAATGGATTTATATTTTTTAATGTCAAAAGTTCATTTGTATGCTCTTTAAATTTTTACTCAAGACCATATTAATTTACTAAAAATCTAAAAAAAAAAAAAAAAATAGTAATACAAAAATGCATATCTTAACAGCATATCAGTTTTTCTTTTTAGATATTCAAAATTGCCAAATTTAGTGGATTCATAATTGAAATTTGTTTTAACACTTTCTTAGAAGCTTTTTTCTTTTTGTCTGAAACTCACCAGAGGAAATCAAATACCAAAAAATATTTTAATCAAGAGACTGTAAAATAAAACTTGTCCCAATGAATATGACAACAAAAGTTAAGATTGAAAAATGCAAGAAAAAGATGAAATTATGAAACCCTGCCTACATGTCACTTGTCTAATTTTGATGAAAATAGATTCTAACATCTTCATGTAGCTGGCTTTGCTAATGATTTCAAAACAATCTGGATTATTCAAAAAATGTTAGCTTATGGCAGAGTCCACTGGAGGTCTGGGATTGCTGTTCATTAGTTATTTGTTATATTTGTTATGCAATATGTTTTCAAGTCTTTAAGAAGTGCAATCAACATGCCAGAAATCACACCTGCTTCTAAATTGGTAAATAAGTAAAGATTTTTGTGTGGATGGAAAGAACTAAAAGCAGGAAAACATTGAGTGACAATATATATTACTTACAAATTTTTAACTAACAGGACTTATCCAATGCAATTTTAGGTAAACTGGGCATTTTTGTGAGAAAAATGTCCTTAGAATAGCCATTCTTGACACAACTATATTTCTTATAGAAACTTGTTAAAGACAGAATTTACTTCCATAGCAAATGAAAGTACAATGAACAAAAGTGTTAAATCATTTTTCTTTGTTTTGACTAAATGAGTTTTAATATGTATAGATCAGTAAAAATTTGTTTCTGAAATATATTTGTGTAACCTCTTCACCCAGCACCAAATATGACCCCTTGTGTGTGCGTGGATGTGTATATATTTTATATTATGATGTCATAATCACTGCACCAAATATAACCTGTTACTGGTCTTGTGCTGGTCTCCAAATACAGTACACCTTTCTGAGTTTTGAATATCATACAAGATGAGGGGAGTCGGGGGTTACACTGGTGGATGTGGCTTGCATTCGGTGCAATAAATTTTGCTTCCTCGGGATGTGTCATCTAGTAGACTCAGTTCATTGTGTTCACTCATGCGGAATTCACAAGCCCTGGATTTTTGTTGGTCTGAGTGAGAATTCAGTTGACTGTTTCATCTACATCAGGCAGTCCAGCTGAAAAAGAGTGAACATTAATTAGAGGTGAAATGTAAAATTGTACAACACCTACTACTGGTGTTACTTCATTTCAATTATCCTTTTATTTTTTTTATACCTCTTGATGTACTTAGAGACATCTTAGCAGTAAATTACTTTTATGGCAGACTTTTTCCAGTGCACAATGTTTGAACCGGGCATGAAGGGTTTTTCTCACTGTGAACATTTGATTCCAACTGATGTGTGCCCTCATGCACTCACTGATGCTGACTGACTCCTGCTCATTCATGTGCATGCATATTCTGTTTATATAGACTTCTGTCCAGAAAACAAACAATAATCATTCTGAAACAACAAACTTTCTGTAAGAAAGTCAGATTGTCAGCTGCAAAGGGTTTTTCAGTAGGGCCTGGATTTTTAAGTATCCAAAATTACATTGAAATCAATGCAAATACAATGAATAGGTCTCTAAATAAACAAACTCTAGAGTGGCTGAAAACCTATGGACTTTTGCTAACCCTCCTGAGGCCATGGAGTTGGGCCGGGGTATCAGTTATCAAGGCCCGTGCCTTGTTCCCCACCCCACCTCAAATATATGATGGAGTAGGGCATACTCTACATCTCGATTTTCATAAGGTAGTACTCATAAAATACAACTTTTATTGTAAACTAATTATGTACAATAATGGATCATATACAATATAGGTAAACAATTCAATTAGAAAAAAATGAAAATAAATACAATGTATCTAAATACAAACTAGAGATCATTCCATCTTAAATAAATCAACAATGTTCTATGGCAATTTTTAACACCTTGAAATTCTTCTTGTTAAAATGTTGAATAATTTTAACACATTCAAGATTATGGATAAAAAATAGTAAATTTAATAAAGTGTTTTTCAATGTTAGTATGAGCAAAACAAATTCATACATTTGGACAAAAAATAAAACAGAATGATGTCAAAATCTGAAAATTTTTCCTTCTTTAATAGTCAGATTTGCTTAGTTTAATTTGCAACAGATATAAATGTAGGTAGAAAAAGGCAAATGTTGCTAAGATAGTTTCAATCAGACTTGGGATTCAGGGATAGCATGCACCGCCATGTCAGTTATATTGAATCTTACTTAGTTTAATTTGAATTCAAACTCTTTTGAGACCCTCTTTGTAAGTATTTTATAGGATTAAATTAATATTTTGAAATAAAATATTTTGGACACCAATCCAAATAACCACACTTCCATATTTTTCTTTTAATATCTCTATTCCTTCACTCAGAATTATCAAGTCTCTCGATATCTCAAGTTACTAACCACTTTCCATGCACCAATATGACTCAAACAGGACCAATACTCTGTTACATCTGTTTAAAAAAAAAAAAAAAAAAAAAAAAAACTGATTCTAGGCGATAGTCTCCTCCATTCCAAAAATAAATCTGAGAGTTTAATGTAAAGCATTAAGCTTCAGAAAGAGATCGTTAGATTCAAATTCTGATTTAAAAATAAAAGTGTTGTTAGTACATCAGAAATGAGAGTATGGTTTATGTACATGTTTAAAAAGTTATTCATATAAATTAAGAGAAATTCCAAGGCTGAACTCCATCCAGTTGTCAATACATCTTGTTATTGAAGCTGCATTTCATTGATTTAGCTGCAAACTACATCAACTCAAATACTTCTTCAGGGCAAGGTGGAACTCCTCACTACAGAACATCAAAACAAATCTCCATAGTTTCACTCAGTAGAATGCTGGTGAAAAAAAAAACCTGCTAATATCAAAACACAAAAAACACTCATTGAAATTAATACCACAGTTCTGAAAAAATTTAGCAAAACAAAAATAATCTGATATGCAATTTTCTGAGTACAACCTGTCCAGGTTCCAAAATCTGAGGAACCACTTAGCAAGTCAATGTTTTGTAAAATCATTCATTGATAAAAATGGGTCTAAGTGATTAACTTTGAGTGCTTTGGAAAATCCATATATTACTAGACATTGTGAACCAACAGATCTAATTGTATCATAAACATCTTTGGCAACAGTCTACTCTTTACCAGTTCAAACAATTACTTCAAGTACATCATCCACTTTGTTATAGTCATAACACCACGATTCCTTGTTGAGTTTAGTGGAAAAGATCTGTCTATTATTATGCAGGGATTTTATGGCTTAGAAATACTCTCTTGTGCATGTTAAAGCCTTTCAAAATCAGTTGGTGTATCATAGTAGGCATATGCTGGATTACTTAAACCTTTAGCAAGACCTCTGTTCTTTGATATTGCTTAGTGAGTTGAGAAAACAAAATTTCCAACAGGGTAAACGATTCTTTAATAACATTATGAAATGGAATTTCAATCCATTTGCAATATGAATTGTTCAGTCTCAGAGATTGAATAATCTGAGAAGTTTAAAATATACTTCTCTCATAATATTTGACATACTGCTGTAATTTGATAACAAGACCTATTTTATGATGTTTCTGTTTGATTTAATTCTTAATCTGTTGATCAGAGAAATGTAACAAGACAAATTGATAAAAAATAAATGAAAGACAATTGGACAATTGGCATGGTATTTCTTTATTTGGAAAACAAAATTTGGCTCCATAAATTTCATCAAGGAGGAAAGCACATTCAGTGGTGGGACTGTAACATGAGACCTAGAAATATAAGTAGAGATATATTTAGACATATGACTGTTTAAAGTTCATAAAATAAAATAGTAAACTGAACCAACCTCATTTTGTATTTCAATAGATTTGTGACACCAGATAATACAATGAACTATATCATTCAGATTACCAATATATCCTGTGTTAGTAGTACAAAATTTCTAAATAGTCAGAATTTAACAGTTTGATACAATCATCCACATATTGATATTGTTTTTAATAATACTTAAAAGCTTTTTCATCTAACACTCATAATATTGTTTCTAAATATATCTGAACTCTTAGGTTATATGTTAGAAAGTCTGACTATTGAATGTGCTTTTTCTCCTTGATGAAAATCACGAGGCAAATTTTTTTCTATTTATTTCTTCTTTTTTTTTTCTTTGTTTTTTTTTTTTTTTATCTTACTTTCTGTTGACATTTTGGAAAAATTTTATTTCAAAATCTGTCAATATTTTTTTATATTTTAATGATTTCTTCTGATGAGTGTTGGGCATAAAAAATATTTATACAATTAAAAGACTTTCTTTAAATATTCTATTCCAAAATTTGTATTATGAGCTATAATGAAACACTTGAGATCAGTTTCTTAACTATTAAATTTTATTTTTTTCTTTAAACTTTTTCATTTTTAGAATTTATCAAAAATAGTTCAAAATTCAAATCTATAAAAAAAATTGTTCAAATTTTTAAAGTCAAACTGATTTCCAGGGACTTATTTGAATTAGTGTTATCTTGTCTATTTTGACTGCACATTCAATTAGCAAACTTTAGTTGAATTCAGGTTATACATTATGAATAATATTTTCTTCCAGTAAACTAGTATTTGATATCTTTGAAAAACTCTTGCATTTTGTCAAGATAAAATTATTTTATTCAACATTATTGTTTTCATTGCAATTTAAAGCAGGTCTTAGTGCAATCATTTGAATTTTTCTCATTTATGCTTTTGAAGTTTGTTTTTTCTTCTAATGTATTATAGTAAGATACCTTTCCTTTATTTACCATACAACTTTGGGTAATTATTCAATAAAAAGTATGTGATTTCTTACTCATTTATGGACAAAAAATCCCTTCCTCTACATGTATATATGTCTTATATAAAACAAACCACAAAAATGAATGTTAGCCGCAATGGCATAAAGCAGCTACAATTGTTTGCTCTTTTGCTTATCATCATTACCACTTGTTAATAATGCAAATGCATGGGTCCCCAACTACACAGATTTTTGTTGCTGAAACTATCACTCACTAGAGAAAAAAGATTGACAAATAGCACATTTCCTGCTTAACCACTTAATTCTGCTTTAAAAGCTATGCATGTAATCATAATTCAGCCTTTTTTGTTTTGCAAATAATTTTCTTATTGGAGATGCACTGTCCCAAATCAATATGTAAGAAAAATTCAGGTTTTGTTACTTTTTTTTTTCTTGTCATTCTTTCAGTAGCTGTATTTGTTTTATGTTACTTACATTGTATGCAGAATATTAGCATCATATTTTAGGAAGGGATACAGAAATTGGCCAAAACATCTAACAATATATTTAGAAAATACTTAGTGGTGTATTAAAAAAATAATAATCACAGATTACCAAATATCTTACTCAAAGAAATATGTCACATGAAATAATTTGCTAAACATCTGACTGATTCTAATGATGTTTTCTCTTTTCAAATTTGTTTTAGTTTTTCTGGAAAATTTGCATAATTGAAATTTTAACACGCTATTGTCAAACTAGTAACCCTTATCAGCTGAAAGCGTATTATATTGTAGAGTATATTGTATAATATAGTGTAACTGCAAAAATATTTATCTATTAAAATGGATTAGTGTTGTCAAAATAACTGTAAAATTTTTATTTTATGTGATTTACAGCATACAAAGCATCTGTGTAAAAACATTCTTTTATTTTTTTTTACATTACAACCTTAAAGCTTTATTGTAGTAATGGGAATCAAATATATTACAAGAATTGTAAATATTTCAAAAATATTCCAGAATGAATATTACTAATAATTTTCAAGGTGTTGTTCTTACTGTCAGTTTACTGATTCTATAAAAAATTCCCTTTTTTAGTTCTATAATTGAAAAATACATTGCTTTCCATAACATACCTACTGAGTTTTTCTTTGTTTTTACTTTTATTTTAAACAATTTTAAGTATGAAATCCTTGGAAGCAAAATATATCTCCAAACTCAGTTTCATTGCATTCCAACTATTTACTTTGTGACATGTACACAAAATGAGCATATTTTTATTAATACAATCAATAACATATTTTTAAAAATTCTCAGTTTTAGCTTCAAATCAAATAAAACAGAACTAAAAATTAAAAATTTGTATTATAAAAAATTAAAATTTGTATTATTCTCATATAATCAACATAGCTTATTACTTTTTACAATGTATTTTTAAAAATGAAGATTCATTTTTGGCCAATTTCTAAGTCCAAAGTGTTGTGTGAAATTTAAACAATACAACCTAAATACACATTATTAAAAGTGTAAACACAAAGAAAATAAATTCTGATAATGGTAACTAAAACCTATATTTACAAAGTAACAAAAGGTACAGAAAAATGGCTAATCAATTTGTATAAACTAATTATATATTAAATTTTTGTGGCAATTTTGGCAGTGGTATTGTTTGTTTACTTAAGATAAAAACTAATAAAATTCTAAAATTTATTTTAACTAATTTTTGTTTTTTTGTTTTGTTTTTTTTTTCTTATTTGTAACTTTTCAACAAATGTATTTTCTATGTTCTATTTTGTATTAACATTTTCAAAATTTCAGTGTCTGTTAGTAAGTTTTTTTTAACAAAATATAATTTTTAAAATAAATTTCTAATCTATTTGATTTCTATATGTTTGAGGTCCATAGCCCAATTCTGTGTTTTTTATTTTTTTATGTTAAAATTCAGTAAATTATGTTATCCATTTTAATTTTATTTGATGCTAATTTTATAGTAGTAGGTTACAAATCCATTTTTATAATTAAAAAAGGCTCTAAAATAGTTAACAATAATCTTCAAAATTTTAAACCTTTTTTTTGTATCTAGAAGTTATCCATTGTTTATAATTCAACATATTCAATATCTTGTCTTTCTGTAAAAGGATTTGGAGGAAGAAGCATTAACCGGCCCTTTACTTTTACATTGTCTAAAATTTTGACTGGAGTTTCTATTACAAAGTAATGAAACCACTATGTGTAAATAAGTTTTGTGTAGGAAAATCTCAATAGTAGTTTGTTAAAATAAGGATTGGGTACCTACTTGTCTTGTTTTTCATACCATAGCATTTTTTAAAGTTCTTTTTATAACCTTAGAGTTCATGGCAATACTTATCCCTGCAGACTGAACTAAAAACTATGTACAATATATAGCAACTGTAGAAATTCTTATATACTAAACTATTTTGGTTAAGTTTAAACTTGAGAATAAATGTTCTTATTTTATATAAATTTACTTGCTTACTAAATTAATTTTGAATTTTTTTTGTATTTTTATTTTTCAAATTTAATTTTTCAGTTATTTTCACATTTGAAACATATTTGTCTTAAATTTAGTCTAATGTAATTATTATTACTATTATTTTATTACTAGTTTTTGTTCATCTTATTGTGAGAAAAATCTCACAAAATTCATGATTAATACATTCTTTCACTATTAAAGTAAATAACACAAATTCAAAATGAAAATCTAAAAAAAAATAAAGTGCTTCATTTAATATGCTCACTCAACAACACTGTTTGGATATTCAAATGTCTTCTTTGTATATTTGCTCTTGTTAACACACAATGTTTTGGCTGGTCTATTCTGATGAGGACAAAAGGATGCATTGGCCAAAATATTGTAACAAAACATTAACACCACTAAATATCTGTCTATATTTCTGAGATGAGGTATTATGTACACTATTTATATTATTCAGACTATTGTCCCCATCTTTGTCACGTTTTGGCCGCCTTCAGGTGGTTGGAATGTTGAACTGAACCCTTTATTTCGCTCACTGTTCTAGTTCCATGTGCCATGTCTAATGGAAGTCAGTTATCAGTTATCTCCTGTTAATTGCCCTCTCCATGTTCTCCACTGCCTTAACCAGGTATTGAACTCACACTCTTTGGGTCCTGTCACTGGATCCTGACACCTTTATCCACTGTGCCATGTGTCCTTGAGGACATCTATGTATACAATATGGAAACCAGTAATAAGGAGTGCCAGAGAAAAATAATAACAACAACAAAAATTGCAATATGAGCTCTGGTAAAAAAAGGTTGCTGAAGGCATTAGGCTTATAATACCCAGGAATTTATACACAGATGTCCTCAAGGACACATGGCACAGTGGGTAAAGGCGTTAGTTAGATCCAGTGACAGGACCCGAAGGGTATTATGAGTTCGATACCTGGTTAAGGCGGTGGAGAACTTGGAGATTTCACAGGAGACATGGCACAGTCTACCCCAGTGAGCAAAATAAAGCGTTCAGTTCGACATTCCATCCACCTGAAGAAAACTGGAGCGTATAACGGCCAAAACATTGTGATAAATATGGCAACAAAGACAATAGTCCGAATAATGTAAATAGTGAACAGTAAATATGCAGAGAAGTGATATGTGTATCTCCACAGTGTTAATGACTCTTTTCAAAGTTATAAAAAGTGCTTCATCTAAACATTAAAAAAAATAAAAATGTTGTCAATTATTATGTCAGTTGCCAAAATAACCTGAGCTGTTTTTAAAACTTTCTTGATGTGAACTCTACTTAAGCATGTATATAAAAGTAATTTTTAGCTTCCTACATTTTCTAAAGTATTGGTGTTGGATAATGTTTATGATTAGCAATGAAAATTGAAATTATTATAATGGTTTTCTTTTTTACTTTACATAGAAACTTAACCATTTTGCACATCTACCACAATTGTAGCATTAATAAATATTGACATCATAAGTGCCATAGTTTATATAGTAACTGTTTTCCTCCTGCCATCAGAAAGTGAGGGCCTATATAAAATTGATATTTTCTTAAGCCCTTACTATAAATAACTTTCCTCGTGTGGATCTTTAAATAGATTTTTTTCCAATTATTATTATTATTATTATTGCCATTTGATTTTTCACAGTCAGTCGTTTCACCTCCCAGATTTGTAGACATGTTCAAACAGTCTGCCATTGTTATCATAAATTCTCTGTCACATATCACCGAGATATTAGGTTGGTGCAAAAAATAATGTCGTTTTTTGATGTTCAACTTCAAAAGAAAAACGACATTATTTTTGCACCAACCTAATGCTTTGCATTGGTGACATTAAAAATTATAAACCTTAAAAACAATCTGCAAACATACTGTGTGTGTTATGCATGTTTATAAAAGACACCTGAATTGCAATAGTAAGTTGAAATATTTCAGGATATAGCACTCTTTTTAACTTTGCTGAGTTCCATGTAATTCATCAACTGACATCCAATCATCAATTTCCTCTTAATATACTCATGATGGTGGCAATTATAAACTGTACGCTTTGATTAAGAATAATCTATTTCAAGTTTTCATTGATTCATTCATATTAGTAAAATTGGGAAGTGTTAACGCATTTAAATTCTAGCTAAATACAAGAAGCCCACTTTCTCTAATAATTAATTTTCTTGTAAAATTTAAAAAGAAAAATCAGTTATCTTGCCTCTTTTTGGAAGTATCAATTTATGTAAGGTACTCAAATCATTTTCCCTTCACATCATTACAGAAAGGTAAGAAAAGGTTCTCTTCTCATGACAGAATATACAGACTTTTCTCTTAGAACTTTTAACTACAAGAGAGTGCTGAAAAGCTCTTAGCCTGGACCACCTCTCAAAGTCTGACCAGATAACTAAAACACAATATTCATTTATTTTTAAGCATTTCTTGGTTGGGTCAAGAATTACCAGCACACCTTAACCCAATTCTAATAAAAAATCTTGTATATGCAAAAAGAAAGGATAATTAATTTCACATGAATCCTACACATATTCAGTTCAGTAATAAACTTTTAAAAGCAGCTCAGAGTTTAATATTTTATATAATTATGTGCATTTTTGTGCATCTAATTATTATTCAGTTTGCTATTTTTATACTGCCATTGTTTACAATGTTCTTCTTTGCCTTTGTTTCTGCAGAGGATCTAGCCTATCTGAAAGTTCCACTTCACACAGTCATCAAGCTAACCCCAGTAGCTTATGGTTGTAGGGTGGAATTTGTATCACTCAATATTGATGCTGTGAATACCCATCGTGATAAACCAACTGTGAGTTTTTAATTTTCTTTATTTGCCTCTTGAAATAATCAGTATAATTGAAGACTTCACTTTTGAATGTCCTCATTTGAAGCCTATTCTGGCTGAATATCTTTTTATATCAATTCAATGTATTTGAAAATAATTTGAATCAAAACATTTTAATTTTTAATGGATGTGTTAATACTGTAATATAACTTTTTTTTTCCTAAAAAAATTGGTAAATTCATTTCAAGTCTCATAAATAAAGAAATCTGTTCAAATTTTGATACTCAACAACATATCTAAGAAAATTAATTTTTTCTGCTTACTTTGCACTAATCACTCTATTTTTTGTGTTGTGGAAAATAATTTTATATTGATTTTTTTTTTTTTTTATTTCAGTATTGTTTTAGCTTTCCAAGTAATATTATACATGGAAATACAATGTTTCCTTTATCCTGACACTTTTCATATATGTATAAAAATGATATAATAAATCTCATTTTTCTTGTATTTAAAAGGGGCAAGAGTTTTCAGTGCCTGGGAGTAAAGATACTTCTGAAATATTTTGATTATTTGCTTTGTGACTCATTAACTACTGAATGAAAACGACCAAAAGAACTTTAAAAAAAAAACACTCAGTGTATACCTCTGCCGATGCTACTGTCACTGTAACTACTTACAGGGGAGGTAACTACAGAAATTTGTGGATCAACTTTTGTCACTTGTTCTATTACCCATGGAACACTTTTCACCAAATTTCAATGAAATCCATTAAGAATTTTTAGAGATATTGTGTTGTGGAAATGTAGCTATATTGGTACTGGAGGTAACTGTGCTTAGAATTGTTTTACAATTGGTTATCCAATGTCCATAACCAAATTTTATTGAAATCATTGAGAACTTTTCATATCTCATTAGTGAGAATGATGTTGCAGTGTGTGTGTGTATATATATATATATATATATATATATATACTTAAACTTTTTTTCTTTTTTTTTTTTTTTTGTTTTGTTTTGTTGGGTTTTTTTGTTTTGTTTTTTAGTGGATACTCATTTGAGTAGGCACTCTCTTTATTTATTAAACAGTATATTTATTTATTTTTGTCTACTGGCCTGAATATTCAAGAAATCTTATTAGAAAAAAATATGTTCTCTCCAACAGGATTCGAAACTGCATTCCTCTAGGGAAACCATTGTTAGATCTGACGTGCTTTAGACCTCTTGACCACAGAGTGTGTCAATGGTCAAGCAAAGTTGGATGATCTTTAAATGCAGGCTTTTGTCTAACTCTTGAAATAGACATATCTGCTCAGTTTCATATCCTAGTATAAACAAAACATTTTGTTTAGTAGCTACTCATATTTGGGTAGATGCTTCATTTATTTATTAAACAGTATATATATTTATTTTCGTCTACCAGCCAGAATATTTGAGAAATTTTATTAGAGAAAAATATAAGTATAATCTAATTTAAGTAATAAAATCTGTCATTAATAAATTAAAAAAAAATCCATCCATCCTTTACTTTATATATATATATATATATATATATATATATATATATTCATATTCATGGTTATTTTATACTTCCATTATAACCTTTCATGTTTTGTTGCTTGCAAATGCATCAGTTACTAAAAGCATGTCTCTTTCAATACTTAATACTGCCAAGTCTCTATTTTTTTGAGTCATTGAAGTTCTCAAGTACATAACAATTTATGCTTGCTAAAGGACCTTATACAACTAACAACAGAAACTCATATTGTTAACAAAATCTGCAAGACAATTTTTAAATTTGGTAAACCTCTTCACCTTATGGAATAATAAATGTTAGAAAATTAGTTGTAACCTTTGTTTCATAAAGATCTGTCTGTATTCTTTTCTACAATCTTTTAAGTCTTCTGTATAATTCTGGCCCTTCAATATCCTCATCTGAAGAGCTATTTGCTAAGCCATAACACTTTTCTATAACTACAATAGCTTGGAAAGTAGAAATCACTTTCTTTGCCTTTTTTTAATTTCTTTTAAATAACAGCTATTCTTCAGTGACATTTTTTTTCTTTTTCTTTTTTTTCTTGCCAATGGACTGTCTCTTCCCAAATTTTGGCTGATGACTACATTTTATGGAAATACTTTTTGATATTTCAAAGGTTGAGACAAATGGACATCAGTTCTATTTTTCATTTGTTTGCTTTTGGTCAGTAACAGGTCACTGGCATTCTGACGGTTTTACCACAAATCTTTTATTGTAAATAACCAGAAATCCTTTATTGCAAATGTGATCTAGTCATTGAACCCATACAAACTATGGTAGATGGAAAGATAGCGGTAAGGTTCTGAATTGCAACACAAAGACTGCAAAGATGATGAAGTGATTAAGAAAGGAAATGGTTAACTAATCTGCCTACAATTATTGTAAAATGGAAAATTCACCTGTTTCAGACACATGACAGGCTCCATCAGGTACTTAGCACACTGTGTTGCTGGTATTATAGGCCATAAGAAATTTTGAGCCCCTTCACACTTGCCTTGCACTCAGGAGCAACAGTTCTTCCCCCATCTCCACTGTTGCTGTACAGCTGTATTTACTTTTAAATATTTTTTTGTTAAATTCAAACAGCAAAAGCTCTGTTTGATTATTTCTTTTTCTGATTTTGAATAAATTGTTGTACATCCAAATCAAAATTGTGAATAAACTGTCCAAAGTCATGTTTTTGTTTTCTTTTTGTTGAAGCACTTTTAACTGTCAGTCATTATCAAGATCTAAATATTGTCATACTGACAACATTTAGATCTTGTTTGCTACATTCTGACATTTTTTATAATACTACATTTCAATTTCAGATATATATATATATATATATATATATATATATATATATATATATATATATATATAATAGAACAAAAATTTCAGTCAGGATTTGAGACCATTCTACAGATGACATCACTTCTGGGATAAACAGAACAAAAAACATGAATTTCAGATAATTTATCCACAATTTTGATTTGGATTTACAGCAATTCATTTGACAGTTAGAAATCTCCAAAAGTTAAACAGCCGTATCTTGTCAGCTGAATTTAGAAAAACTTGTTTAAATGAATTCTTGCTGCCTAAAAATAATTTAATTACTTGTATTTACATGTTTGAGTTGTTGAAGGCATGAAAGAAAAATAGCTTTAATTTGGAATTAAAAATTAAAGTAATTGAATCAAATATTTGATCATTTATAATGTTATGAAAAGAGTTTTTGTTTTTTAATCAGATTTTTTTCAGTTTTACATACGTTCTATTTGTAATAACTAGTTTATCCATTTTGAATTCACTTCAAATTCATTTTAAAAATGCATTTATATAAACAGATTATGAAGTTAACAATAAATTACTTTTGTCTTGATATTCATAGAGTGAAACTAAAAAGTATGAAATCTTAATTGTTTATGGAAGTTGAATGAAGTTTTTCAGACCATTTCATGTTTGCTTTCAAAATTTTACAACTGGCAATTTCTTGACATATTTTAACCATTTTATAACTAATGATAAAGTTGAAAATTCAGTGAATGAGCTGACAAGTATGCATGCATGCATGTGTGTGTGTGTATATATATATATATATATATATATATATATATATATATATATTAATCCAAAACTTTTAGTAGATACCCA
Organism: Acanthosepion lycidas; assembly: GCA_963932145.1. Taxonomy (NCBI): domain Eukaryota; kingdom Metazoa; phylum Mollusca; class Cephalopoda; order Sepiida; family Sepiidae; genus Acanthosepion; species Acanthosepion lycidas. The sequence continues at coordinate 66,776,046 of OZ010597.1, read as the reverse complement.
TATTTGAGTAAACTTTTTTTTTTTTTTTGAAACAGTATTTATTTTGTCTACCAGTCTATACACTCAGAAATCATATTAAAGAAAATGTACCCTCTGGCAGGATGGCAAAGTTCTCAACTAAAAATATAGTGTAATAAGAATAAGGGAAAATGTTTTGCATATGAGTAGGGATAATAGCTTACAATATGTTGAAAGAAATCTTTCTGTGAAAAATCAGTTTTCATGCCAACATTGTTTATAGTAGTTATTTACTACTACCCCTTTTCACATGACAGAAATATTAATGTCAGATTTTAATTTGAACTGATTTTTTTTAAATGTGGTTTTTAACTTAGAATTTACTTTAGCAAAATTTATCTAATGTACAAATCATTTTTGCTTAATTTCTCCAGTACTGTTTGATATTATGGTAAGAGTCTATGATAATGAGTTTAATTTCCATTGGCTTTCATCTCATCCAAAACTTGTATCTGTTAAAATAACAAACTATAGATAGTCATATTATGAATTATTTTATGCCTGTAAGAAAATAACTATGCTTTACATAAAAATAAAATTCGACTGAGGATTGAAGAAAAGGTAATAATGGAAAATTCATAAAAAATTGAAACTCTCAAAACAAGTACATGTGTGGACTTTCAATTATTGGATTTCAATTTCTGTACTTGAACTGATGAAATTTATTTATTACAAAGCTGATTTTTTTTTTTTTTTTTTTCCATTTTCTTTCTTTTTTTACTTTCATGTGATTACATCAAACTCTTTAATTTGATGAAATCATCAATTTATTAATATGCTGTGAATATTGATTTCTTACACTTCTTTTTTAGAGATTGGTATTTTGTACTAAGAATCATTTTCTAGAATTAAGACATTGGTTATGAATAAGACTAGCCTAAACAATGATTCTTTGTTTATAAACGTAAAGTATATAAATTTTATACTGTGTTCATTTCAGGTGGTACACAGAGGTCGGAGTCAAGATGAAGCCTTGTCTACTATCAGTGTGAATACAGACTGAAACACTTTTTATGCCAACACTTTACCAATTGTTCTTCCCAAAATCCTTCTTATCTACCACAGATTTATTGATTATTCTATCAAGTTGTTAAATTTCCCAGTCCATTTTATTTGAATTTTCTGTGAATTTTTATTTTAGTTTTAGTTTCTAAAATCAATTTTAAAGATTTTACTTTTAAATCACGAAGTTGAATTTTATGTAAATAATTTATCAAAATTTAGGCTTTTATGAGTTGAACATTTTATTTTCTTAGCAAAATATTTTAACCTACAAATGAAAATTTATCACTGATTGAAAAATCTGTTGTAGATCTGCTTGTATCCAAGGATTTCGTGTGCAGCAAATGTTGATCCAGTAATGTGTGTGATATTATTTTTTTAGTTTTTTTCAGTTAGTTTCTCCATTTCAAAGTTATAACCCAAAAGTGAACAATAAGAACATTTTTTTTTAAATTTTATTATATACCTCTTAAACTTAAAGACCTTTGTGTGTGTTTAATTCTTTAAATAAAACAAAAATTCTTAAGATGAATTTTCATTAGTCTATAAATTATTTGGACAAGCAACATTTTAATTGATATGCAAGAGATGTGATATTCAGTTGAGCCAGAGTTTTAAAAAAATTATCTTTTAAGAGTCTGGTTTTTAGTTGTAATTTTTTTTAATACATGCTAAAGTGAAAAGAAAAATAGTTACTTGATCAAAAGATTTTAATCACCTTACAAAAATAGTCAAAAAATTATTTATTCAACAAGAATCATTCTATTGTTATCTGTTGGTAAGATAAAGAAGTTCACTTGTTTTTCCTTGTTCGATGTGTTACTAAATAAAGCCGTGTTAGTGTGTGTACACTCACATAGTGGAATTATGTCCATCAGCAAATTGTACAGAAGCAATTTTGCTTCTATTAACTCCACTTCATCATAAGTAATGAGTGATCACTGTAAGACAGAGTGGCATTGATGGCTGTGCACAGAAGAGATTTGATAGAATCCAGTATGTCAAATAGTACTGTCTCCTATTGAGATTTTGAAAGATTTTGGGAAACTTCATTGGCTGTAAAGAGTTGTTTGGCTAGTCATCTAGGTTTAAGTATTCTTATAGCTCCTTGGACCAAAGTGTGTCCATGATTAGAAATGAACACAAGGTGTCCAAAATATTGTGAAGACCAGGTATAGGTATTGGGTGACACCGCTGGTGGTTACATTTGGGCAGACAAATCTGAAGGGAAAATGGAATTACTCATTCATTAGCAAGTTGGTGGATAGTCATTCTTAAAGTTTGTGAGAAGAGGTTTTTGAAATCTAGGTTGAGTTATTCTATTGGTTGTGTGGCTTTTATAAGGTGGGTGCCTTTTGGAGAGCAACATCAAAGCTTAAATCAAATTCACTTTTAATAAAGCAAACTGGGTTATAGCATGATAAATTTTCTGCTATCAATATTGGCCCCACAATGGGCTTCTTACCAGGTTGGTAAATGATGTCATACTTGATGTCATATATTTCAAACCCTGTTGGAGAGCACATTTTGCTTCTCGGGTTAAAAGTATAAGGTTGAATTTGAGAGATTAAATTGAGTCTACTAATTCTGAATTCATATTCAGTTTTGTGTTAGGTGCTTAATTGGGGAGACTTTGTTTTATATTAATTACACAATGCAATAAAAACAACTTTTTTATCCAGATAAATAATGTCATATGAGACTAAATTGAGTACACTGATTTGTCTCATGTGTCATTTTGTGGATGTGCATACAGCATATTTATGTTTATAATAAATATTATATTAATAGCATATAAGTATCTATTTGAGCTGGAATTGGGGTTACACAGAACTTTTTGGAGTCTTAGACCTCTGAAGACAACATTAATAAGTAACATGAAACAGTATATCAAAGAATGATGTTGACTGTCTCTTAAAATTAAATCCTTGCATTCTCATCTAAATGTTTTCAACAAATATGGCTGTCCTAAGAGATTATCATGGTGAGGGATTCCACCAGGACTTACCTGAAATGAAATACATGTACCAATGCTGGTTCATTCCCAAATCATGACTAATGTTCATTCCTACATTGGGTGGCTAGCTCAATGCACAAGAGCATGTATTTCAAACATAAAGTCATCAGAAATAAACTATATTTCTTTCATTTCCTATTGTCATCTAAATTTTCCATGAACATAAATATGCTCTACGCAGTACTAATATGCTATTAATGTAATTGCTTTTAATATAATACACTATGTGTATATTTAAAAAATAAATAAATAACACTTATGTGCTCAGGCAAATCTGAGTACAGATTTGGAATCAGTGTTCTTGATTTTGTTTGCCTCTGTAGAAGAGAAAAAAAGTTCTTTTCTTTTCATACCTAGTTTAATTTTAGCCAATAGATCTGTTTTTGTTTGTTCAAATTGGATGTCTATCTCATTGTTCCTAAGATTTAGAAAACTTAAACATATTTGTCTGATAAACACCTTTTAAAAAATATTCATGGCATGTTGCAAAAAAGAGGTTTTTTATTATTATTATTTAATTTTGTTAACTCAAGTTCTTAATGTTTTCCCACAAAAAAATTGTTGAAAGTGTGTTCTCATTTTCACTCTCTACTGCCAGATTTAGGGAAAGGTTTTGATATCCTTATGTTTTGTCATACTTGTAAAGTAATGGGTCAATTCTTTAATCAAATGTTATTTCTTTACACGTAAAAATGTAACATTTCCCACTTATCTTCATATATGGTTAAAAGTCTCTAATACTTGTTTGTATATTTCAAACCCTGCTGGAGAGCACATTTTCTTTAAGTCTCTCAAATGTGCAGTCAATTTACTGTTTTAAAAAAAAAAAAAGAAATGGCATATACTCAAACATTGGTATCCACAAAATAACGTTTGGAAATATACAATTTGGCAGGATAATTTCATTTCACTACTTAAAATATTGTAATTCTTCTTTTGTTCAATGGATACTGAGTGGGTTATTTGGTTTAAAAAAAAAAAAAAAAAATCAACACAAAGTTGGTCCATTGACCTGTTTCTGCAGAAGTTATTACTCTTTAGTCATTTCAAATTTTCATCTTGTAACTCAAATCACTCAATTTTAGACTAATGTACTGCATCTATAATAGGTAGTGAAGATTCAATTTGATAAAAAGATTTCTTTGATAAACCAATTAATATCCAAGCCAACTATTATAATTTCCTTCCATATTCTAGTGTTGTCAATACACTCATACTTGCAAAATGTATATTAAAAAGAAATTCTCTTTATTTATGGTAGTAAACTTATCAGCGTCAAGTGGCTGTTAACATTATTGTTAATGTACTGTGGTTTACACTCTCTTAAGATTTCTTTCACAGGTCTTTGCAGTAAAATTATTAGTAAGAGTTGAATGCTTGGAAAGCCCAATTATTAGGTTGGTGCAAAAATAATGTCGTTTTCTCACATGTTACTGTGTGAGAAAACGACATTATTTTTGCACCAACCTAATAAATGCTGAAGCTTTCACGCTCAAAACTGAGTATAATATGAAAGGATGCTGAAGCATTCTTAGCCTGAGAACTTAGTGGTTGGTCAGACTTTGGGATGTGGGACAGCACCCACTTATACATTACATGCACTTTATTTATATAGCAATCGTTGATTTTTTTTTTTATTTATTTATTTTTTTTCACAAATTACCTAAATTGATTAAAAGTCATAACCTTTATCAACTGTATTCCTTGATATTAAATATCTGATATAGTTTTTCTAGTAGCAGTTCAGCTTTTTCCCTGCCTGATACCAAGTGAAGTTGTGTGTTTTTTTTTTCCCCAGAATGCCTTCCATTGTATTAGTTAAGCATTTACAATAACTCAAATTGGTACTTGCATATATCCACATTGTTAGGAGTAAAAATAATGAATATCAATACTTCAATTCAATTAGCTTATTTGAAGAAATCAAAGCTTGAAGAAGCTTGTGTAGAAATCAAAAACAAACCCTTTTGTTAAATGATCCAATAATGTGTTTTTTGAGTACCAATTGTTTAAAAATCAATTTGTATCACTTGTTTTTTTTAATTTTTTTTTTATATTTAAGTTTGTACATCTCTCTTTACACAACATAGAAAATCAGTCTGAATTGTTAAGTTAAACTAAGCAAAAATTCTATTATGTTAAAATGAATTCCTTTGAATAAGATGCTATCAATTAAAGTTCTTATGTATACTTTAACAATTGATAAGAAAATAATTTTTTTCTCTTATGTCTTTATTATTTATTAAAATAACTAGCATTAAATAACAATAAATATAATATGAATTATAAATAAAGATCCTTAAACAAATTAATATTTTTAATGGCAATTTAAGATGCCCATTTGACTTGATTTTTTTTATCCTGTTACTGGAGATAGGTTAAATAAATGTCTTTGGTTAAAAAACAAATGAAATGCCTCTGGTGTGGGTATTGAAACTTAAAAGTATTCCTCACTTTCCATTTTATTTAATTGCTCAATCTAAATTGTTGTGCACACTACAACAAAAGAATGCTTACAGTTTTGAAAAAAAGATATTGAACTTTCTAACTCTTCCTGAAATATTTCAAAATCAAATGCAAATTAAATTTTAAATTCCCAAATTTTATTGCATCAGTTTTTTTTTGTTTTTTGTTTTTTTTGTTTCATCAATTTCTGTTTCAGAAAAACTAAATTCAGAATATTTTAAAATCATGCAATGAATAATCACACATCCAGTTTTGAGATACAAGTCACAATTATTAAATTTGTACAATTATTTTCAATTAATAAGTAGAAACAATGGTTAACTAAATTTTTATAATCATCCATTAACTAATCAGAAAATTGTAACTGTTTCTAAGTATTTAAACACATTGATTTGTAAATTATTGCTTAAAACACTTGTAACAGTTATGACAAGGAATATTTTTCTATTTTGTTCTGTACATAAAAATCAGTTTTAGCTGTTTATGGTTGATGTTCTGAAATCTTTGTATTGTTCAACTGAAAAAAAAAATCATTATCATTTGTTTATGATTACTGGGAGGAAGATGAAAATTTTCGATATCACCTCACCTTGACAAAACTGCATATTTGGGATGCAAGTTGGATACAATGTTGGCTGGTTTGATTTTTTTTTTTTTTTTTTTTTTTTTTTTTTATTGAAATTTAGATATTTACTGAAAATGTATTTTTTTAAACATAATTATGGATGTGTTGTATAGTTTTTTTTCTTTGAAATGGTTCTGAAAAATTGTTGGTAATTTTTTTTTTTTTTTTGTTAACCAACAATATAGATTTTTTTTTTTTTTTTTTTTTTTTGCTGATTTGGTTAATTTATAATATTGATTCAAAGTGCAATCCATATTCACTTTTCTGGTGTGTGACTGTTATTTCATTAATTTACATTGAAAAGAAGATGATACATATCAAAATAAAACAAAGACATTCAAACCGATCTCATTGTTTTCTTTAAGTATTGTGAATTTCTGATTTTTTTTCTTTTTTCCTAAAATCTTTGATTCCTTGGTATGTACCCCTAAAAATTCTATTACTTAAGCTTTTTGTTGATGTAACTTTTTGATGTAACTTTTTGATTTTCTGAATAACTATTCTAATTAAGGCACGTTTATGCTCTAATTCACTCAACTATTCAGGAGCAACATTTCAAAATGTTGAGTTCTGTCAGCAGCAAGAAATCCCCTAATTTATCAACTTCAAAACCATAGGGAATTTCTTTTCTCTACTTTCTGTTTTAAGGACATCTCTTATCAGCCTGTTTTTTTTTTAACCCTGACAGTTAATATGTGAAAAAAATATTTATTTTAGCATTTCTTCTTAATTCATGTGTTAAGATAGCAAAAACACTTTGGTCAAATTATACAAGTAGGTTTAACCCCAAAGTACTGCTGGCACTAACTTGAGTTGTCACCCACCAACCATCTCTCTTCACACCATTAACAAATATAAAAAAAAGTTCAGCCCATTAGGAATTGAGATAGAGATTTAACTGACTAACCCAAAGACAGGATAAGATGAGGTTAATAAATAGTATGTATAGTAGTTGTATCAGACCACAGAAGTGAATGGTATGAGGTATCATGGAGTTCTTTCTCACATTTTATGTTGTCAGCAAATGAAAAATTTCAGAATTTCTTGATATTCCTATAAATAATGTATGCTATGATTTTGTCTTTACTTAAATGACAACATGTCTTTATGTGCATACCCACATGTTAAAGCTGACCTTTGCTGAATTCTTCTGACTGATTTGATCTGCCTCTAATACACTCATGACACTCTCTTTCTGTTAATGTCCTGCTTAAAATAAATTTGTTTAAACTATTTTTCTTGCTTGTTCACTGCCTTGGCTTAAACATTAGACACTATGTCTGATGCAGTTACAGTATTACTATAAACATCAATTGTGATACACTATGATAAAGCACCCTAATTACTGTAAAAAGCATTGACATGTGATACCACAACATCATATTCTATCAATCTATGCAGTACCTATTCTGTATACAATGCTTTTTTTTCTCAGCTCTAGATGATTAATTTGATCTCTTAAATATTTTATCAAAATTGTACACATTTCGCCAACAGATATTGCTGATTTTATTAGTCATATTGTAACAATTCTTTTCCAGTGTTGCAATTTAAAGTCTTAAATATGTAAGGCATCTCTGAAGTGATATAGATCAAGTGACATGAGGTGTTAAAGCTTCCGGAAGAAAAAGTGACTTTTCAAGTGGGATGTCAGGATTGTAATCATAAGCTTGCTGTCGCCGTCTGGTCTGTCTGCTTCTTTTGGGGACAGGCAGATCAGAGTGATGAGATGGTAATGGCATACTGAAGAAATACACATGAAGCAAAGCCTGAAAAAAACAAAATCCATAGAGTTCCATTATTATTTTTACATGGACCAAATTATTAGGTTGGTGCAAAAATAATGTCGTTTTCTCACATATGTGAGAAAACGACATTATTTTTGCACCAACCTAATATTTAATATTTTAAATTTGTAAACATGATCTCCTTTATTTTTGGATATTCATAAATCATTGTTCATTTTTTCATAGCTTTGTAACTGACATCTTATAATTGACAGTAAATTTAAGAAAAAACATTTTCCCACTTTTCCTAATGGTGTGCAAAAGGAACTTTTACATTAATTGTGACAATTTCTGATTTGCTGTTTTATTTAGTCTGGACAAAATTGCTAAAAGGCAGAAAACCACAGTAGTTAAGGAATCTGGTGATAATCAAGATGTTAAATTAGTTTGCAAGATGAACTTACAATTACACTAAACCAGGCACTCTCATGAGTTCTGTAATGGTTGTACTAATATTGATCTGCACTGATCAAAGAGAATTTTGAACTGTTGAAAAATTGAACCATGGCTTTTAATTGTTCCTAAGTTGTGCAACATTTAAAGAACCCATATCATCCCTATTTGTAATATTAAAATTCTGTGGAGGTGTTAATTCCAAGAAGTAAATGTGTCGTAAGCTGTAAAAGACAAGAAATCAGAATACACAAATCATGTATTATTGAATTAAAATTTATTCTATTCTATTTGATTGATCAAAACTGTTCATTTTGAAAGGTTTTCATACTGGTGTTAAATAAAGAAAAGTTCTTTGCAATCATTAGTCACAGCAATCCCTATTAGGCTATTTTGTTAATAATGAAGAACCACAACAATCTACCAATGCTTACCTCATTTGCTGCAATTCTTTCCTTGGATGGATAAACCAGGAACTTCTCCAGAAGGTCAAGTGCTTGAAAAGAAGCATCTGGAACAAGTTCTTCAAAAGGAATTGGAGGATTCTCTGGAAATGTAATCTTTTTATAATCTGGTAATTCAGTCATCCCCTGCAAATTTAAATATTATTTGTAGGTATTTTTATTGCACTTTGTACAGACAGACTATAAACTTCCTATGTTCTAGAAAGAATTACATGAAAACTTTTCATTTTCAAATATTTTTAGTGAGTAATTCAAAGAGAACTTTGTCATATTGTAATGAACAGTCTGCTGGTATCTAAAGCCATTGGTAATGTGATTCTCACTGAGATCTTTATAAAAACATGGCTTAATGCAAAACTTTGGCTTAGTCCAAGTAAATAAAAATCCTAATTCTAACACTATATCCTTTCATTTTTCTATTCCCTTGTTTTCATTTATTTGATGTAAACTGAAGAAAAAGTTCAATGCACACTGTGGATTACTTTTATGCTATAAAGTTTGAGAAAAAAAACACTTCAGAATTTGTTTCAATAATTGGTATTTCTCATTTTTACGCTTTTCCTCTTGATTAGGTTGTCAGTAAAAAGTTAGATTATAGAAATCACCCAAAGCAATTTGAACTCTGAGGATTCTTGTCAGAAATGAGCTTACGCTGTCAGTGGTTTATCTCTATACCTAAAAATGCAGACAAATATTAGTCCATTCATGTATGGAATAGAAACTTTTGGTTTTTAAGTAAATTCAGAATTTGACTTAGTATATGAATGTTAACTACTTACTGTGTTTTTGAGTCTGCAAAATATCTTGTCACCTGCATCTGGATAATCATTGTTTTGATTACACGTTATCTTAAATCATTCTTCAATACCAAAGTTAGACTCAGAACAAAGATTCATTACATAATACAGATTGGAGAAATTTTTTTTTTTTTTTTAAAAAGATCTTTTCAACTACCCTAAAGTGATTAAATGAATGAAGTCTAAGGAGTTAGTTTCCCACAGAAACAAAACTTATTTCTATTCTAAAACAGATGTTGACAGGATTTCATTAACATACTGGCCATAATTTCTCTGTTGGAGTACCAAGAGCATGCAACACGCAGCACAATTGTTCAATATCATTTTCACCCTGAAATAAAAAGAAATTCTTATTACAAATGTTTAAAATAACTATTGTTCAATTAAATTTAAACAAAGAAGGATTTAATAGACATACTGGAAAAAAAAACATTTAAAAATGTATACTTTTATAATTTTTTTTAATTCTTCAGTAACAGTTTTTACAATCATTTTTCAATAATTGCCTCAAATCATACATAGAATGGAAAAACTTGAGTAAATCAGCTACTCAAATGCCATATTTATAAATAGGAGTCACAGTAGTAGGGAAAAGTGGAGTCCTACTCTACATTTTCAGGTCTTGAAAACTCTGAGCCGTGCATTCCTGAACAATTATAACCCTTCCGCCTGAGCTCCTGAGTCAAAATTCACAAACAATTGGTATGTAATGTTTCATGGTAGATATAAAAATAGTTACAAGTGTTTACTCACCATTTAACCGGTAACTGAAAGTAACTTTTCTCTACCACTGTTGAACCAGTGGCTGGGCATTACATCATTTTTCTCTACCATTGATAAAGCAGTGGTCAGGGCTCAAAGGGTTAATGAAACAAATGTATAATTATCTGAATAACTAATTTGTAATTTTAGTGGTTAAAGTAGCTAGTTATAACTTAGTTTTTATAAGTAATATCTTGTATTTGTTACAATAAAAAAAACATTGAGAGGTAATATAAACTTAGTGGTTTATCTATTATAGTTCTATATTTTATTTCATTTTTCTGACAGAAAAACAAAAGAGAACTTACCTGTTTAATGGCTTTATCTCAGAAGATTCAACTTTATTTAGTGGCAGTGTAAAAACAAAATTATAAACTGGAGTGATATTAATATGACACCACTTAATACCTAATGTGTGTTGTGCATATTCATTTGATTATTCTTATGGGTTTAGTTTTCATCATTGAAGGTAATGAAAAATAACAGCAAAGAAAAAAAATTATCAGTTTTCTTAAGAATTTTGAAGAAAAATGGTGATGCTATTTTATTTGTCATTTATTAGGATAGACAGCAGTCTCTCATATTAAGAAAAATATTAGTAAAATTAAACATTGTCAATCTATGTAAATCTAAATCAAGATTTATTATATTTATTTTTGAAAAAATTGTCTACTTACAGGGAAAAGAGGAGAATTGTTCAAGAGTTCACCAAAAATACAACCAACAGCCCTATAAAAAAAAAATGATGATGTGTCATTAAATGTTAATTCTATTTGAACAACTGTTGGAAAGAGAGCATTTTGAGCAAGGGTCACAAATGAAATCTTCCAGATTACCAGAATTTCTTAAATATGATAAACTTCATCAATATCTAATAAATTTTAACACAAAATAAAAACATTATTTTTTATCTCTAATAACGTAATATAGTACTTATAAAAGAATGTTTCCAAATTAATAGTTCAATATTTTCAAAGTGCTTCAGTAGCATCTGAATTTGTAATTACTATGTTAAAAAAAATCTCTAGCTTCTATTTATTTGTTCTTATACTGTATTGAAAAGAAAAATATTGCTATTATTAAGAATAATGTTGGAAAAATGTTTTACATCAAATATTTTAGCATGTATGATAATTGAAATTGTATTACATTTAGGAAATGTAATACAATTTCAAAGATCGAATGATGAGAGAGAGAGACAGATAAGATCAGTGATGGCTTCCACAGGTTTTTTCTCTACATTTGCATAGAATGTGCCCAGAAAATAGTTTGATAAATCAATAATTTCATTTAATTCCTAAAATATGACTAGATTAACATAGAATAAAACTGCACCAATGCTTTCAGAATTTCTTTAAATCATTTAGCATGTATATAAATACTTTGTATATAAGTTTACATTCAGTTTTCATTGTCTGGTGGGAGGATCAAATAATTATGGCTATATGCTGATTAGGGCAAATTTGACATTTGTTTACATTTTTGTCATTGAATAGCCTAGTTTTCTCATACCAACAAAATCCTTAAAGGATCTATGTATGATATGATAGCTTGTAAAATTAGGAGAAACATGTTTTGGAAGATCCTGTATAGCGCATTACACACACATGCTCAACATAATTAGATACAATGATGCAAACACACACATACATACATACATACATACTGAAGATTGCATGTGTTTATGTGTACAGACCTATGGAATGTTCATTATGCTTGTATTATTTAGAGGTTGTTTGATTTTATTTAGTGGCATATCAACCACTATGGATTATTTAATGCCAAAATTTAAATATTTTGAATACATTTGTATGTTTTCAACTAGATAAAATGTATTGCTGGTATTTTTACTATAAAAATGTAATTTTATACGTTTATAGTGTTTTGTATTTGTTTGGTGGTTCACTATTTGCTCATAGCTGTAACCCTAGCAAGTGCTACCACCCTGGTCAGGGTGGACCTGGGAACAACAGCTATTAAAAGGTGGTTCCACACTCCTCAAAACCTCTAATCTCACAATCAGACATCTTGCTATTGTTAAGAGAATCCTGGTAATGATTAGAAAAATTTGAAAACTTCATGACATTCTATAAAAGTTCCAATTTTTATCAAATTGCTTAAAGTAGACATGTCCACTTGCTCACTGAAAAAACAGTATAGCATGCAGAAAAAGACCCAAAACTTAATAAAAACAGTTTTATTGTCAAAATGTTTATGTTATTAAGTGGAAAGACCAAAGTAAAAAAAAAATTTTTTAAACCTAACATGTTCAAAATTTTGGTTTTAAAAGCCTTGTCTTTTTTTATACATCAGTGACGTAATTTTTACAATGAAGTGTTTTTGCACTTTTTTCCAGTGAAAAACACATTAATTTGGAAAATCTTGCAAAAATCAAATAATTGTTGGATTTTAATGAAACTTTCACAAATTATTCACAATTTTTTTTTTTTTTTTTAGAAAACCTTGGTAAAAAAAAAAAAATTATATATATATATATATATATATATATATATATATATATATATATATGTTACACCCCATTTTCATGAAATATCTCCAGACCGTTTTTTTTTTTTTTTTTAAATTTTGCTCGATTTCTGAAAATCTGCTCTAAAAAATCTAATAAAACTATGGCATTATTTAATTAGAAAAGCTTTTAGTTGCTTTTGTGAATAAGTTAAATTAATGATACTATTGTCTTAAGAAAAAAATGTTTTTGATGAATAATGAATTTTTATAAGAATCTTTTTCATTTTCTTTAATTTTAATTATAATAATTTAAAAATCAGAGCATTCCCAGACCCCAATATAAAATTAAGATTAATATAGATTAATGACAGGCTTAAAGGATGTTTTTTTGATGTAAGCAATAATAGAAAAAGCAGTCAAACATACAACTCTATTTCAGGCTTTCCACATCAGCCATAACAAAAGATGAAGTTTCATTTTTACACCATTTTGGATAGTGGAGTTAGTGAGGAAACCTGTGAATTTCTGAAAAGTCAGCAAGTCCAATACTCTCAAACAGAATTTATTATCTTTAACTTGCTTATTTTTAAAACATTAAGATATAATGCACTTGAATATAACCAGCAGCTTTTCACTGTCAGGTAGAAAAAATTGCTATATAGGCTCACTTGAGTGGATTTTACTTCTTTTTCTTCTCCACCTGAAATTTTAAAATCCTTTGAGCTTTTGACTCATTCAACACGTTAACTGAACCTGAAGCATTTTGATTCCTAATCCACTATTTTATTCAATGATCTTCTAACTCACCAAATATCAACTCCTTCATCATATTTCTTTGCACCATACAGAAGTTCTGGAGCTCGATACCATCTGAAATATAGAAATAAGATTTACCAAGATATTTATTGAACTTCAGATAAAAAACGATTTTTTCTTGACATTAGTCTCCCAGACTCTAAATTTTTTTCCTATCAAAAGTTTTAGGCATTCATTTGACATTTATTGAATAAGTTTTAAATAGACCCAAAATACTTTGCTTGGCGCAGAGAGTTTCAAAACTTAAATTCATTTGAAAAGATTGAAAGTTAGGATTGATTTAAATTAATTTTACAATGGGGTGCTGAAAAGTTATCATTCTGACCCACTTCCCAAAATCTAACTAAATGATCAAAGCTCAGAATATCTGGTTGAGCCAAGAACTTTTCTGCACCCTCTCATAAAACTGAATAGGAATCAAATTGGTGAAAAGCTAATTTAATTTGGATTTATGCATGTCTTATATAAAATGGGGAATTTGTCTTGGTCAACAGATTAGTAATGCTTACCTTGTGGCTACTTGGTGGCTATACTGCCGATCACCAACATTTTGATACACTCTGGCCAGACCAAAATCTGCAATTTTCAAGTGTCCACTTGAACTGATCAAAAGATTAGCAGGTTTCAGGTCCTAAAAAAAATCTACCACAATGTTATTGCAATTTTAAAGAACAAAACCTAATACATAGTAGTTGATGTACTGAATTAGAAATCAAAAGCTTTAGAGTTCATTTTGAAATTAAAGAAAATTATATACTAATACCTGTAATAATCTTCAATATCAAAAAAGGGACAAATGTCAATAAGTTTTAAACTACATGATTACTCTTTTTCCTAAAATTTTTTATAATATGAAATATAATTTTTAATGCAAGAGTTTGTTTATAGCTAAGCCAAAAACAGTGAGAGATTTTATGTTTAAACTGATCTATAAAGGAACTTTAGCTAAAAGCAACAAGAAAGGCAACCAAAAAGGATTAGAAAGAAAAAATATGCTACAAAAGCAAAATAATTTATTTTATTGTTCCAAATGTCATTTGTAGAAATAGAAATATTAAACAAAATTCAATCATAGAAAAATATTTGTAAAATCTTTAAGGAATAAAAAAGCATCCTAGTAACTAATTCTTACCAATATTAACAATGGTAAAAGTTCCCAATGAAACAAACGTAAGTTTTACTGCATTTGAATGAGTTTTTATTCCCTTTCCAAAATTATAGCATTACTTTCAGAATAATCTATTATAAAATAAGAAACCATTCATTTTGAGGAAAAAGTCCTTGTAAAGTCAGTAAGATAAATATCAAGTTTACTTTTAAACAGAATAACTGTTACATCTTTAATAGAACCTAAAATCTATGTAAGAAATGTATTGTCCTATTTATAAAGAGAATTAAGCCACTTACCCTATGCATAATATTGTTTTCATGGCAAAAGGCAACTCCCTTGAGTAACATGAGCATGTAAGATTTAATCTGTGCTTCTGTAAGTGGCTGCTCTGAATTGTGCACTACTTCCCAAAGATCTGACAGCATGTAATCAAAAACAAGCACAAAACCAGCCCCATGAGGGAATACATCTAAAAGTCTCACCACCTGAAAAGTATAAGAATGGTGCTTGTACATTATTTATTATATAATTAGCATGCATATAATAAATTAGAGTCTCTAGTACACTAGATGCTTTCTTTCTACCACACCTGGAGAATTGAACTCAATCAAATGACATATAGATAAAGAGGTATTGTAGATTTGGCAGTTATGGAATGCTGGGAGGATTTAATACTGTTTTCAGAATGATTGTTGAGGTCAGAAAGATGAGGCACTTTATCTCAGAGGTAGAAAGTGCTTGAGGCTTTTCTCAGGCAACAGTAGCAAAGATTATAAGAGGAATGTATGAATTTCAGACAGATATCAGGGAAACAAAAAAACTGTGGGCACCCATGGGTGATGCAACAATGGGACTAGTGGCAACTGCTAAGTGTAATAACCACCCAACAAAAAAGAACATTGCACTAAATCACATCTCAATTAAAGGTTAATGCACTCAATCAATCAAGTAATGTACTTTACAACATACACTGTATTCTATGGGGTTTTGTAATAACTGACCAATAAAGGTACCATTATTAACATCATGGTATCAATTGCTACTTGGGCCAGAGAAAAATCACCATTGAATCATAGACTGGTGTCATGTCACCTGACAAGCAGAGGGTCAAATTCAAGTGGTTTTGAGAATACATGAAACCATGGATACAGTCTGTCAATAAGGTGTTGTGCAAGTTGGTGGTGGCTTTGACATGGTGTGAAATGTGATCTGTTCTGTTGGAGTTCAAAAGAACAACTAGCAAAACTGAAGCCTGTCTCCATATGGATGATGAACATAGATCTTAATAAATGCAGATTATTGTTTTATCCTCTTATGCTTACTGTGTTTCCAAGTAACAACATAAAGTAGCCACACCGTCCATCATGTGTGGTTGACATGAAACTGATTTCAGGAACACTTGGCTGACTTCAACGTTCCAAGCTTGTCAGATTTAAACCCTGGTTGTGATATGTTGCAGGCCTCATTAAATTCCATGTAGCCACACCTCATAAACACAACTCGGTTATAGGAGATCCCTGGAATATGTCTAGATAGACCTATTCATACAATGACTAACACCAGAGTATGTAACGTTTCAATAGTCATTGTGTCTGGCTGTGCTGAAAAGTCACATATGAAAAACAAAGGTGAGTAAAACTGATATAAAATATCCACTAAACATAGAAAGCAGACTGAGAACAATTTCTGTGGATTGAATAAAGGGTTCAATTTGAAATTCTAAGAAACCAGAGAAGTACAATGTTCAATTGTCAATATCATAACCAAAAGGAATATGCTGGTCTGATTACCAAAGCATAACAAAATATTGCTTAATTCCAATAAAAAAACCACCATCACCATTGAGCTATACTCTAATAAACATTTTTGAATTAGCATATTGGAATAATATTTTGTCATACTTTTTAACTGAATTTTATTTCTGAAAATAAATTCTTTCAAATACAATTAAAATAGTCAATTAACTCACATAAGGATTATCTTCAATCTGTTGTAAGGCTTTGATTTCCCTGAAAACAAAAAAAGTATCTCTATATTTCTAAGATGAGGTATTATGTACACTATTTACATTATTCAGACTATTGTCCTCATCTTTGTTGCCATATTTAGCACAGCATTTCAGTCATTGTATGCTCCAGCCTTCTTCAGGTGGCTGGAATGTCAAACTGAACCCTTTATTTCACTCACTGGGGTAGACTGTTCTAGTTCCACATGCCATGTCTAATGAATGTCAGTTATCTCCTGTTAATTCCCCTCTCCAAGTTCTCCACCGTCTTAACCAGGTATTGAACTCACACTCTTTGGGTCCTGTCACTGGATCTAGCTAACACTTTTATCCACTGTGCCATGTGTCTTTGAGGAGAATTTCTGGGTATTATAAACCTAATGTCTTCAGCAGTCTACCCCAGTGAGTGAAATAAAGAGTTCAGTTCAACATTCCAACCACTTGAAGAAGGCTGGAGCGTACAACAGCTGAAACATGATAAATATGGCAACAAAGATGAGGACAATAGTCCGAATAATGTAAATAGTGTAAAAAATAAAGTGAGCATGAAATCAGAAAATTAAATTTTGTAGCCATTAAATGACATTCATGTTTCACAACTCTTTATATGCAAACTAGAAAAGTAAATGAATTTTCTTCAAATACAAATCCTTGGAATAATTAGATATAGATTGTCAAAAAGATATAGTTAACTTTTGCTTTCAATAACATCTAAAATTATATCAACACAATAAAAAAAAATGAATATTACAGTGGTGTGTGACCACAATAAGGCACTGGAAAGTCAGTGTAGGTCTTTTAATTAAAACAATTTAAGAAAATGTTTAAAAGGAAGGTTTCTAAAAGTGATAATTTTGAAATGTATGAAAAAGATCAAAACTATTTTTACAACTACAAGCCAGAATTTTTATCAGCAGAAGTGGCTGTGTGCCATTGTTAGGAAGTCAAGAAATAGCAGAAATACAAACTTCTATCAGAATTGTCCTGTGCTTTCTTTCATCTTATGATTTTAATTTAACAATGTATCTTCAACCAGCTGCTCAAGTTATCTTGTTACATTTTATATCAAAACTCCTATCTGACACATGTATAATGCTCTGATGACAACTGATGCTGGACTTTTTGAAACAACTAATTATCTTTATTATATGTCATTACATCCTTATTTTGGCTGTTATACTCAGAGTGTTTCAGCCATTATATCTGCTGGTCTGTCTTCAGGTGTCTAGCCTACTCAGTAAGCCCTGAATTTGAGTAAAATATTTTGATTCTGCTTTCCAAGCTTAGGAAATATTAGTGAATGAATACAGACAACTGACTCAATTTCACAGTAAACTACTACAGATGTACAGCCAAAGATGGCCAGCTGCTGCATAGCTTCCTTGCAGGTATAATCAATTCATTAATAGATACGTGTCTGTGCTATATGAAGAAATCTGCCCATTTTGTGGAAACTGTCAGGGATGCTACCAACCAGATAGGGAGCTTAGACATTATGAGTTCACCAAGATGTTACTCTATTGGTGGTTTGAGACAAGTTATAATTGGACCCATATCTAGGAGAGTGTACAAGGGCCTCAATAGATAACCTGATGAAGATAAAAACAATATACTTTCAAATAGGTTCCAATATTTACTGATAAGAAGAAGGCTTAGCTTTGAGATCACCATTATCTTTAGTAATGGCAAGCATATAGATAGAACAATTCATGGACATTTCTGTAGAAACAATCATGTGGCTTAGATATAGAGATGACACCATCATACTTTGATCCTGATGGACAGTGTGAACTTAATAAGACTTGCAGTGCACAGTGGAAAAGAAATCAGATCAACTGACCTTGGATGCACTAATAACTTGCACAATATGGATTCAAGACATTTGTATATTTTAAGCTAACATTCACAGGACAATACATGAATTTCAATTACCATCATCCATACAGTGCTAAGAAAAAGGGATCATCCACTGCCTACATCATCATAAATGGCACATAACAAGAAGTTAAAGAACAACCCTACAAACATCAATTTTCATGATCAAAGATGGAAAAGACGAGGACCAGAATTAATCTTCCACTGTTTGTCTACCATACATAATCTGATAAGAGTTAGAGAATTTGCAGTTCATACATCAAAATGGTCTTCAAAAACAGTTCTTTGTAGATATCACTCCTGAACTGAGCCCCTCCTCTCTCTCTCTCTCTTGTAAAAGAACATAACCAAGAACTGTGTGTATTCCATGCAATTGGGGCAAAAAATACAAGACTGCCCACTAAAAGTAAGGGTGGAGGAACATTGATTGAAAGGAGAGGAGACATTGAGAAAGGCAAGGGAAAATGGTAGTCATCAACCCCTGTCAGTTGTTCTATATCTGTCAGCTTAACAGACATAGAACAACACAGGAGAATAAGACAACTGAAAGAATCAGCACACATGTTAGATTATGACAACCTCCTCAGTAGACAAGATGAATACCATCTGGAAATCTCTGATTAAGAAAGAAAAGACTCTCAAAATTCCCAAAACACGAGTATAGACTTTAGGTTTAAGACTTCAAAATGACATCAATTTACACCAAGAGACTGTACTTGTTAGTTGTGAGTTCGATCTCTGAGTCAGGTAGCATGGAAAAGTTACATACAAACAGCACAAAGGCAAATAGACTAGAGAGAATTAATTGATGGAAGATATCTCCTAAACAGAGAAACATTCTACCCCAGTAGATTGAATAAAGAGTTCAATTCAAAATTCAAAGAATATTATGAAGAATGAGAAATACCTGAAGAAGTAGAATGTCCAAAATATTGTGAGCATAGCAACCAAGATGATGATACTAGTTTGAATGTAAAGGCATAAATATTCTGATGACAATTCTACCATAAAAATGAAAGTACTGACCAAAATACAGTTTGCCATTTATGAAATCTAATATTCAAATTTCCATTACTCCTGTTTTATTATGTTCAAAGATAATTAAAAGGATTTTTTGGAAGAGAAGAGAGAACATCACGTCTCTGATCCAGATTATTATGAATGGTGCAAACAAAAAAAATACTAGACTCTTATTCCGGTGTGAAATTTGAAAGAAATTTACATTTATTAAATGACATAAAAAATAATAGCACAGAATACAAAATTTACAAAACAAGCTTGAACAAAATTTTCCTTGTCTCATAAAAAGAATTATAATTATTATCAATAATCAATCACTTACTTTGATTCATTCAACTGCTAAAAGGAATTGAGGATGATGACAATTCAGTTTCTGATTTGTTTAGACAATAGTTCAGTTTTACAAAGAGGTGATAAAGTTTGTATTTTTATAAAAAGTTCAAAGTCAGAGTTAATACCTCTACTTTTGTGATAAACTTTCAGAAACAACTATAGAAAAATAATCATATCTCTCTAAATTTGTAGAATTTTCTCCTTTTTGCTTTTATTTCTTTTAGTGTTTTTCTTTTCCTTGTAATAGTCGTCGGCAGTTTTTAGTTTTCCTTTTATTCAGATCCCAGAACCAGCTGATGTCTTTCTTTTGAATGATGAAACTCCTCTACTTTCTTTGTCTTCTAAGTTCAGCTTCCAGAACCAGTTGACGTCTTTCTTGTGAATGTCAGAGCCCTTCTACTTTTCAGACAAACCACAAAAATTTGATTCCAAATTGAATCAGAAATTTAATACTATGGGTTCAGAACTTGCTTTCTCCATTGGTTAAAAAATAATCATAAAATATATCTCTTTAAACCTGTTTGCAAACTTTATTTATGTAGGTTTTGAGACCATCATATTTGAGTCTCTTTTACAGATTTTTGAAAAACAAATTTTATGTGTATATTTTTAGAAATCATCAGTTCTTTTAATCAAATTCTAGTCTTGTTTATACAAAGTTTTACTACATAACAAATTTTCTGTCTGACTTGATGTTAGCAGTTTCTATTTAAAGAAATCATAGTAACTTACTTCTATTACTAAATATTTTTTAAACACTTCCTTCAAAGAAAATGTAATAAACAAACCTGGTATTGTATTATTTTTTTATTTACTCTTAATTATTTTTACAAAATTACATTTCTTCTTTTTTATTACGTAAGTTTTTTATGATCTTAGATTACTTGAAAATTAGGTTCGCCTATCGTCCCGTTCGCACTCCTCTCCCATCTTTTGAACAGGAATGGACGTTTATTCCTTGTCTCCTGTTTAAGATAGGGGTTGTTTCTTCTAAAGTTTTTTTTTCTTTCTGTTTCACTTCTGGTGGCGTCTTTGCATCTTGGTGGCATTATTAACTTGCTTGGGATGGTGTCTCTTAAACTGTAACTCTTTACCCTCGAGTGGCTCTTGAACTTTGTACAGCGTGAACATCATTGTAAAAAAAAAAAAAAAAAAAACTCATACCCTCTGTTCAATTGATGCATCTTTTTTTTACACTTGTAGATGCAGAGCAGAAATAATAAAACATATTTATAAAATTTATAAATGAAATATAATCACAAAAAAAGTAAACACAAAACAAGAAAAACGAATTGTTAGTATAACTTTTTTTAATTTAAAAAAATGAAGGGAAAAGTTTTTAAAATTAAAATATAACTTAAAATTTTAAAAACGTTTATAATTATGAAATAAATTCATTCATTATTTTTTTTTTTAAAGAAAGATTTAACGATTTTATGGGAGACTGCTGTTTTTTTTAATTTTATGGAGTCAAATTCAAAGTATAGGAAATAAAATACCTGAGGGCAGTGCTTGGAATACCATCTTCAGGCTTCTTTAGACGAACTTTCTTCAAAGCAACTGTTTCACCACTCTACATAAAAGAAATACTTTTTTGTTTTTTTGTTCCAAGAGTTAGAGACACATATCGAGAAATGAAACAATTTTAATTTTTTTTTATTTTTAAACTCATCTTCTCTACGTTCTGAAGACAGATTTTTAGTGAGTTAACTTAAACATCTACAGCGAAATTCAGTGAAGTAAGTTCTACACAATATTTAAATTAGAAATTCTCTTATTTAGACATTTTTTTAAACGAGTTATTTGAAATGCCCTTTACGGAAAGAAGTTATTGTTACATTACAATACATCACGCTATACAGCAAAACTAAAAGAAATAGTAAGGAAACATGTATTCAAGAAAGTTTTTAAATCAAATTCACAAATTGTCAAGTACAGACATGTTGACGCGTAGTTTGTTAGCAACAATTCAAAACTTAATAAAGTTACTAAAAATTGTAGATGCAGACAGAAAAGAAAATGTAGATGAATTAATTCTCACCTGTTTGAATTTTGCTTTGAAAACTATCCCATGTGCTCC
The DNA here is from genome assembly GCA_963932145.1 of Acanthosepion lycidas. Classification (NCBI taxonomy): domain Eukaryota; kingdom Metazoa; phylum Mollusca; class Cephalopoda; order Sepiida; family Sepiidae; genus Acanthosepion; species Acanthosepion lycidas. Next base: position 66,754,006 of record OZ010597.1, on the reverse strand, counting down.
TTCCCCAATATTTCCCAAAATTGTGTACTGCTCCATAACTTATGTTCGTGTAAGAATATTTTTACAACAGCATATTTATATTTTTCTATGATGTCAGATATACTGTAAAAATGAAAAATCTCATATTAAAATATTTATATTAATAATTAATAAAATGCATTCTTTTATTTTCAGCCGAACACATTCAACAACAACAAAAAAAAAGTTTATCTTATTCTTTTTTCGGGCATCCCAGAGAAAGCAACAGATAGTTTTTTAAAAACATAAAAAACTAACACAACAAAAATTTCTCTCTTTCTCTACTTACAATTCATCATTGGATAAGACAACGATCAGAGTAAGAAGGAAAAAAGAAAAATATACTAATGAAATAAATAAAAAAAAAAGACTAATGTATTATTCTCTTTTTTTTTTTTAACGCAAAGGTTATCTTTTGCAATCAGCAACAAGTTTTTAAAAAAAAAATGCGATATCAAATGCTCGTCCTGGAATCTCGTACGTAGACTAGTATTACATTACAATATAGTGAGTTCGATCCTCACCCTTGGATACGCCGTATTTGTGTCGCCCTAAGATTGTACACAAACATCGATGGAGGAAAAAAGTGGGGCTGTTTAAATGTGTTTTAACATGTTAGTTTGTAATATTTTTAAATCGTGAAATAACCTTTCAAAAGTACAAGCATTTTTTTGTTTTATTAAGCAAAAAAAATGATTGTAATTGGTTGAATTTTAAATTAAAATTGACTAACCGCTGTCGTAACTCCGAAATATAATAATCGTGACTTGATATAGACTGAAGAGGCAAAAGAAATAATAATTCTGAAAATAATTTTGGTCTCTAATTAGACGCGAGCAAATTTGATGACATTTTAATAATACAATTATTACATCTATCAACAGAAGTACTCGTTTCGTTTCGCTTCATTTAGTTTCGTTTCGTTCAACGTTTTAAAAACTACTACAACAGAAACGTTTTAAAAATTACTACAACAGATTTAAAGGAAAACCAACTTTTGTAATGAATAATAATAAAAAAAAATATACAGCTTCTTGCTTCTGTGTCTCTAACTTCGTTTACTCTCTTTGTCCATCAACTTTAGGCTTTATAATTGAATCTTTGTACAGAACTTAAGCAAGTTATATAATTATTCCACTTCTTGGATGGTTCACTTAGTAAATTAGTAACGCAGCTAAATGACACGTTTTAACAAACTTCATAACTTCTCCAAATGCACTTTTATGGTTTGGTTTTTTTAGTTTTAGTCGATGAAAAATCTATTTCAAATTTTGTGAGAAAAGATCATCCTGTCATGAGAAGCTATATTGAAAAAAAAAGTAGCGGAGACTATTTTCAATCGCTACCGTATTCCATAATATTTTCAACATAAAATCAAGAATGATTGGCTCAACGGTAAATTACAGGGCTAAAGAACAGCTAGTCTAAGGTTCCGTTTTGTTTTCGTTTTTGTGAAATAATGCCGCTAAAACGGGTTTATATGCACTAATAAAAAACATAAAGGGCCTCATAACTTAAAAAAATGCAAATAATTATAAAGACGTAATGCATTTTTTTTAAGGACAACCGAGATACGGAATATTTTTAAAATTATCCTACTACTCTACGCCATAATTTTTCTTTCATAGATTTATTTTTATTTTTTACAAATCAAGTTGTACGACGACGCCATTATTTGTTACTGTATTTTTTAAATTTATTTTTAGTTTTTTCAGGCCTACAACAAAAATCATAAAGAATCTACTAATAGTCCGATTTTAATGATTCTTTTAGTCCGAATTCACCCTGAACAATTAAAAATGAGAAAGAAACAATACTTCTTGTATTTTCAAAATAAAGATAAAAAATTACGTCCCTTACCACTCAAAGAGACTAAGGAAAACGTATTTTTTTTTTGTTTATGATATCAATTTTTTCTTTTTTGCGCCGTAAGAAGAGACAAAAAAAAATAACTATCCAACTATAATGAATATAAAGGAAAAACATCTATTCATGGATTTCTTTTTGGTCATTTGTTTAAACTTTATTGATACCAAATAAAATTTGTGTACAGCTATTAAATAAAAATTGTTGAGTATCTGTTGTGAAACGATTCCCGATGTTTTCATTCCTTTTTTTATGGTTTTATTTGCTATTTAATTTGCACAATTAAAAAAATTATTTTAACAGTACTTGGTTTTTGTTAAGATATAGCATTGATTTAATAAAAAAAAAGACGAAGTTGCGAAGAGCCATGAGTCTATGCCACGAAAGGATATGGCATATAAAAGAAGAAAAAACCTTCATGTACTTTCAGATTACAAATCAACAGAAAGAGAAAACAAATATAATCAGATAATTTATCATAGTTACTACTTTTAATGAAAAAAAGGAATCAGATTCACATCATCAGAAATTAAGTTTGGCACCTCTTTGACAATATTTCGAGAAGAGCCAAGATTCTCAAACATGCACAAACATTGCACATAATCTTAAAGACAAAATGATGAGATTACATTTTCCCTCCTACAATACGCAATACCAATATTTATATATGTATAAATTACATAAAATGCAGCACAAGGCCAAATTATGGGGAAGGCTGGTCATACATAACTGTCCATAATTTAACGTATTCTGGCAAAGCAACCAGTCCTACTGCGAAAGACTTTATGCCGGCCCAGAGTATGTTCCAAATCAGCAGCCAGGTGAGTGGTACCTCATTATTAGTGAAGCATTTTAATCCCAAGCATCAAGGGCCATATGGATTAATTAATCTGATTTGAAACAAACGTGACACCGAGGCTGTCGGATGGTTAAACATTAATTCTAAGCAGAAAAAGGGTTAGGCCCAAAATGAAATATAAACTGGAATATAGATAATAGAGAGAATGGAAGACATTTTCCCTGGTAATGTGTAAGTGAAGAAAGTACCATCTGGGTTTCCTCATCCCTATGAATTGGAATGATGCACCAAAAATTTACTTTTTTTATCTATCAAAAATCTGGTATGCGGGTAAAGCAAATTGGGAAATGGCTTTATTTTTTCTGGGGGAAATTAGAAAAACACATATCATTGACGAAAAGAGAAGCAGATAAGAATTATATTTTCATTAGCGAAAACGAATTGAGAAATGAAAACAGAGAATAAACCCGTTGCCCGGGTTAGGATTATGAAAATCAATCCGTCATATCAGGCAGATGATCTGGCTTATGTTTTCGCTAAGACGACGACCAGCCTAAGGATAGAAAACGGCATATTTATTTGTTGAGAATTTAGGTAAAAAAAAAATATATTTTCATTAACGAAAGCAAATTGGGAAATAATTTTTATCTATCGCACGAAAGGTTAAAATGAGACGGTAATCAGGTTTGTGTTTTTCACTGGACAAGTGGATCCAGAAAAGAAGTCAGAGAATTGAAATTAATGAGGAAAATAAACCAAACCCTTTCTCCTAGGCACTTTAAACATTAGATTTGTCACAAAGATAGTTATGCCAGCCCTGAGAAGTGGACAGAGTTAGAATACCGAGGAGGAAGGGGCGGAATTTATCCCTGCCTGTGCTAAGTAGTAGTGTGAGATGTGAAGTGAATTAGGTTGGAATTAAGGAAAGAGCAATCCCTGTGACTATTCTCAAGAAAGGTGGACAATTCTCCAAATTTGGAAAGTTGATTAAGGAAGCAGAAATAGGGAACAAAGAAAATCTTTATTGGAATTAATAAAAAATTGGGGAATCACCGAATCCCCAGAAGTTGTCGGCCCCATGCCAGTTTTGAGCTGAAATGCATGTAAGGAGATGACTATGGGGAGCTCAGAGACTTTGGGCAGAGATCCAGCATTGAGTCCCTCTGAAATCCACGTCAAGATTCCTGATTCCAAGATGTCAAACCCAGCCCTCCAGAAGTTTAGATAAGGCCCAGTTTCAATATAGGGATTGATGCGGGAAGGGTTAATTTTTGTTGAACCAAGAGACATATAAACGAATTGAAGATTAACCTCTCGAATCTCTCGTTTTAATTTTCGTTGTGAAGATATTTTTTCCTTAAGAATAGCACCCGCCTCGGCTTGAACCAGCGCTGCGAGACTACGACCTTCGATTTCCCACTAAGAGGGTAAATTAATCCTAACCTTGGTTGGGACTGGTATTCTTTTAACTCGAACTCCAGGTGGTGAGGGCTTTCCCCCCAGGCAGTAACTCTTTCTCGGGAGGGGGCTAGGTTTATTGCCCGGCAGGGAAAAAAGGGAAGTGTCGAGGGACCTTCGTAATTTTTGCACGGTGTGGCCGTTAGACCCAGTTTAAACCTCGACCTTGTGTCACACCCGTTTGCGACGTGGGCGCTTTTTAAAGAAAGGTGCTTTTTCTGCGGAGGTCCTAGGAACTCTAGAAGTAAGTGTCTGGCTCGAGGAACGAGTTGCTACAATTGCAGAAAGGTCATTTCGCTAAAGTCTGTCGGTTGAAAACTGATACGTTTTGTGCTGCATTACCTGTCATTGGTATTGTAGCTACTAGGCTACAGGGAGTTTCGAAAGCCACTGTAAAATGTCTCGTGAACAACAAAAAAGAAAAATTGCTGTGCTAGTAGATTAGGGAAATATCAGTATGGCGTCTTCTGACTTGTTATTGAAAACTGTAAAGCGAATCTAACGGTGAGTACGAAAACATACAAAAATTATCTTTAATGGATAATTTATGTGCTGATGTGATCCTTGGACATGACACTCAAGGCCTGCACAAGAAATAGAAATTTTATATGAGGGCGATAGATCACAACTAAAACTGTACGGAATAGCTAGCATAAGGATTTCACTTCCTCTTCTGTTTGAAAATCTGTCGTCTGACTGTAGACCTATATCTATGAAATCCCGAAGATACTCTAGAGAAGAGGGCTCATTTATTAGGACGAAAATAAAAAGGCTGTTGGATTCAGGTATCATTGAGCCCACTACATCCCCGAGGAGAGTAGTGGTAACTAAGAATGAGAAACGAAAAGGTTAGTCATAGATTATTCACAAACGATAAATCGTCTTAATTTAAAATATGCTTATCCTCTACCTAAGATTACAACGATAGTTTCAGAAATAATAAAGAATAGTCTGTACTCTAAACTATTCCTAAAAAGTGCGTATTATCAAGTTCCCCTATGTAAAGCAGACTGCCCTTACATAGCTTTTGAAGCCGGTGTTAAATTGTTTAATCTTTATTTCTAAGATATAAAATGAGACTATCAATGGAAATAGATATTGGGACCAAGGTTGCAAAGATTTCTTCTTTGGGGCTTACTAACATAAGTCTAAGATCTTGCACACAGAATGGCATTCCAGTGAAAGGACAAATTCAAGTATCCATCTAGTTAGGGAAGTGTCAAGTTGAGTTACCACTTGTGGTAGAAGAAAATTTACCAACACTTTTAGGTCGGAATTGGTTGAAACACCTAAAATTGCCATGACAAGTCCATTCTATCCAGGCTACAGACACAAATGATTTGGAAGCATTACTGACCACGTATCAGAGTGATTTTAACAAAAGATTAGTTCAAATCCTTGGAGCCTATGCAAAACTGAGTGTTCAAGTATTACAAAGCTCAACTGGTACCATAACAAGCATTTGAAAGAGGGAACAATTCGTTTAGTAGAATTTCCAGAACGGGCTACGCTCACTGTATCTATCCTTAAGTAGGTTAAATATCTAGCTTTGTGGAGATTACAAAGTAACTATTAATCCTGTGACCAAACTGGTTAATTATCTGATACTCAAAACCGAAGACATGTATGCAGCTTTAGGATGGGTTTATCTTACACCAAGTTGGATCTCTGTCAAATGCCATTGCCAGGATTGATGATATTCTATTGACAGGATTACTCAGGAAAACTTATCAACTTTAGAGCAAGTATTGACTCAGCTAGACAAGTTTGTCGGACATCTCAAACGTTAAAAATGCAATTTAATGTGATTTACTGTGGTCACAAGGTTAACAGAGATGGCATTCAAACAACAAAATGGTTGAAGTAGAGGCTATTTAAAAAGTTCCATGTTCCAATAACACTTGTAAACTTTTTGCGGAATGTTGAATTATTACGTTGGCTACAATTCTAACCTCTCTAATATTTTAGCAATTTTTTATCAGATGATTGCAAAAGGAACCAAATGGAAGTGGACATAACAGCAACTAACTTGTTAAAAAAGGATTCTTTAAATTTTAGCAAATTATTACTTCATTTTAAGGAATTTACCATATGAACTGAGGGCAGTGTTGTCGCATATCATGGAAGATTGATCTGAGAGTCCTGTTACCTTCCTGCAAAGGACTTTTGCGCCTAATGAAAAAATATGCCCAAACTGACAGAGGCGGTAGTGTTGGTTTATGCGGTTAAAAATATCACTAGTATTTGCATGGTCGGCCTTTCAAATTGTATATCTACTATAAGCCACTTTTGGAATATTTAAAGGAAAATCCCCAGAATCCGCTCTGCAAGGATTCAGCCTACACCTATCAACTTGTGTCTCGGGAAGGTAAACAAAACGGAAATGCCGACTATTCTAAAAGGAGGCTTAAATTAGTGGCAGTAGAAAATTGTATATTGTGAGGTAAGAGGATTATGATACTCTTACAAGGATGGAAACAACTCCTAGAAGTACTCCATGATGGGCATAGAATGAAAGAAACTAATTAGGTGGTCTAATCTTGACGGGGACATTGAGTTCAAATTGAGGAACTGTTGCGGATGTCAAACAACCAGTTCAATGCCTACAACTTTCTTTTTACATCCGTTAGAGATTCCAGAGAACTGGTCTAGATTGTATATTGATTATGCTGGTCCATTCAAAGGACACGTGTATTTGGTGAGCGTTGACTCATATAGTAAATGGATGGATATTAAGTGTAAGAAAAAAAGTTTTTCTTACGCTATAAAATATTTATATGTAGGTGTATACGATTCGGTTATATATATATATATATATATATATATATATATATATATATATATATAGGAACAGGAAGATAAATACTGTTTGATATTTGGTGACTTTACAAAAAAATCAAATCAAATCAATCACTAACAAAGCAGGTTCTATCTGAATTTCAAGAAGGAGCCAAAAGATTAGGTTGGACGATCATGATTAAAACATGTCCCGTATCTTATTTGATTCCGTTGAACTCAGAGAATGTATAGTGATGTCAAATTGATCATCCCCACCCCCATGGATTAAATCTATACCAAATGAACCGAATTGAAGCCCAGGAAACTGAGTTAAATTTGAACAACCAATTGTAGAAAAGTCTGGATCAACACTTAGTTTTTCCACAGGTTTACTAGAATGATTCAGATCAGCCTGTCAGGAACTCCAGTTCACCAAGAGAGACCTAATGCCCCAGTTAGTGGTGGAACTAAATCCAGAAAAAGAGATACAAAAGCATCTAATTATCTGAAAGACTATATTACATGAACTGTATCTGTTACCAGGTAGGATGAAAACTAAAAAAGGTGGAGTTTAATGTATTACTACTAAAAGTTCCATCCATCCCCGCCAGCAGCCAATGCCGAGCTGGAGCAATGGATTGATGATGGCTGGTTGGAACTGCTGCTGATGACTGGAGCCGTGGACTGGCTGTCAGCTGCTGGAACAAATACTACATTTTGACCCTAGTCATCTGGGCCGCAGAGGTTTTTTTTATGCTTTTAGGCCTGTTTATATCCTGGATCAGTTTTATAACGATCGCTGGTTAAGCTTTTTTCTTACGGTTGTTTTTTAAAAAATGTGGGAGTGCCAGTGGGATACATATGGCTGAAAAATGTGAATCGGTAGCGATTTAATGGCATTAATGCTGGGTCATGAAATTTCATCCCCATGGACAAAAAAACAAATGAACAAAAAGAAATAAAATAAAGAAGAAAAGGCCAAAAGAAAAACACATACCCAAACAGTAAATAACTGCCCAGGCTATCCAGACAGGGCAAAAAATTCCCACGGCGTCATCCCTCAATGAGACACATCTCGAGTTGCTACTCAAGTTTCATACTCTTAAGGATCTTCAGGCGACGAGAACGCAAATGAAAGATGGAGAGACTCCCATTTGTATTTTCCCGTTATGGACATTATTATATCCATGATATAACAGCGTAGTTCACGGACGAAACGGAATGGCTGAAAGAAAAAGAATATGCCTTGTTCTCGGAGATACTTTTATATCACTAAGACATACACAAAACTATATAATACATATATACAAGTGTCCCAGTGGAGAATAATATATCACATATCTACACTGAAAATTAGAGTGTAAGGAGAAACAAATAGGAAGTGTCTTACATATAATATGGAGATAATACTATATCTGGAGAAGCCATGTTTAGGACTCCAGATTCAAACGGAACGGATTCATTTATGTCCTAGGCGAGGACATATTCTACGAAAGGGAAACAGCGAGCCTTGGATTTTCCCAAATTGAGGACAGCGAGCTGGAGTTTGTTTCTATATCATATCTGGGAAAGATATATTACCAAAGAGAAACGGTACCGTGTGCTTGCAAGCTGCTGGGGGAGGCAGATTTAGATTTGGCTCAGGCTAAAAGAAAGCAAAATCGCGTGGTGGCTACTGTAAAAAAACTGAAAATTGACTTCCGCTTTAGTTACTGAATGGAGTAACGGCATGAAGGGGTCGTCACGTGACTTATCCCCACCAAAGGGATATAAGCGCCTTCTGTGTCCCTAACTATATTCATATTCATTGAAGGATGATTCTAGAATTTTACAATGTTTATCATTAGCCCTACCACTTTTACTTTTTGTAATCATAAGCCCATCATCTCTGTAGAGGTCTAATTTTTTTATCATAATTACTACAGCTTCCGTGACAAAAAGATTTCTAAAAATTCCAACTAATACTCCTGCGTCGTTGTAATTTCTAATACCCACGTCAATCTCTTTGTCCTGTTTTGTCCATATTTCATTTTTGTGGAAGAGTCGGGATTTTTAACAATCAGCCTAAGATATTGTCTTATTTAGCAAATTTTCTGAGATAGGAAGTAAAACTTCCTAATATAGACTTCCTTTTTTTTTCTATAATATCAACCCAATTCGTCACAAATTGTCCCACACAAACAAATTAAAACACATAAAAAAAACAAGCTGCATGTGATGGGGACGAATAAAAAAGGTCTTACTTTCAACGTCCGCAAGAAAGACACGGCACAGCTTGTGGTATAACCTGTGTTTCTATTTATTCTCGAAGGCCCTTTAAGATATCAGTAAATTCGTCCTGTCAATAGGGAGAGATTCGTCTTCTGCTTGCCTCCGCATCCCAAACACCTCACAAATTGATGAAGTACCTAACCTTATTTATACTGGTTTTTTTTCCCTGTACGCACATACTTATGATAAAGTTTAATTTATAAATTTAAGAAATTAGCAATAAATAAAAATAAAATATAACAATTATGACAATATATTGTAATAAATGTTAACGGATTAGCCGTTCTTAGCAAACGATTTATTTTTTTGTTAAAATATGAACTTTATCTTTTTTATTTAAAAGTTTCTCTTTGGGGTATACGAATTACCAACATCACTACTTCTGCGCTTTGGAATTATTATTAAGTACAATTTATTGTTTTATTTCAAGTAAATGAAACCATTGATAAGAGGAGTCATTGTACTCATAATTGATTGATTTATAACCGAGCTACTAAATAGAAAGTTTATAGTGGGAAGAAATAATAACAACTTTGCAGATTCCCTCCAAATTCAGCGAGCTGAGGAAAAAAGATGGAAATTTTTTTGGACCAGTGGAAACCTTGTCTTCACGGAAATTCAGGGTCAGTGCTGGGTTCTCCCCACACCCGACAAAAAAGAACTTTGATACGGAACCGTTCTCTCTACTACATGTCGATTCCCAAGTTTCCAAACCTGGGGCTACACACAGTCGAATGAAAATTGGAGGTGTAAATGGTAGCGCTTTTTTAAAATTACCAAAAATCAGGGAATTATTTAATTTAAATGAAAATCAGTACGTATTCATTAATTATTTACTTTTATAACGAATAGTTTTTTTTATTAAAAAACTGATAAAATGTTATTCTTTTCTAATAACCAACAATATTTTCATGATTAAATTTTACTCGAAAAAAATGTTTAAGTCGTAAATTTTACACTTGCATAAAGATTAATCGACGACGGATATCCACTGAAAAAAAAGAAGTTTTACAAAGATTCCAACACAACACAAACGGGATTGTCTTAAAAATTTGTTTTAAAAACAGTATTTCAGTTTTCGGGAAAATTTTTCATGTGTTGAAATTTTGAAACATTTTTATTTTTTAAGCGATTAATATTCTCGGTTTTATCTTTCTAGAAATGTAAAAAATACAGACTAGAAATTTTACTTTAATTACTAGGCGTCGACTTCTGGTTAGTATCACTATAAGTAAAAAGAAAATCAGAGATCCTCCTTAGTAGATGATCTCGGAATAAAAAAATAATTTTACCGAGATATATTACCCTTTTAATTAATTTTAATGAACTGTACAAAAAGAAAATTACAATTTAAAAAAAAAAGCGCTACTGAAATTAGCACTTTTGCACCTCCCCACCCCTATCGCCAGTAGACATGGGGCCCCCACGCGGATGAGAGGTTCGGGGTAGCAAACACCGGCCCTTTCGATTATTATAGTTGATGATTAACAAAATAATTTAGGTATAAAAAAAGAACAAAGTAAAAAAAGCAAAAAACGCTTCTGAAACTAGCTCTTTTGGGACTCCAAACTCGTCGGGGGTTCCTGTGTAGTACGCACCGAAATGGCCATGCAGATACACCATGTATATTATTGGGTGATGAAACTAGCTCTTTTGAGATTCCAACATCGTCGGTGGTCCCTGTGTAGTACGCAACGCACTGGCCATGCAGAAACACCATTTATATTAATAGCTGATGAAACTAGCTCTTTTGAGACTCCAACCACGTCTGGAGTTCCTGTGTAGTACGCACGAACTGGCCATGCAGATACACCATGTATATTATTAGCTGATGAAACTAGCTATTTTGAGACTCCAACCTTGTCTGGGGTTCCTGTGTAGTACGCAACGCACTGGCCATGCAGATACACCATGTATATTATTAGCTGATGAAACTAGCTCTTTTGAGACTCCAACCTCGTCTGGGGTTCCTGTGTAGTACGCAACTAACTGGCAATGCAGATACACCATGTATATTATTAGCTGATGAAACTAGCTATTTTTAGACTCCAACCTCGTCTGGGGTTCCTGTGTAGTACGCAACTAACTGGCAATGCAGTTACACCATGTATATTATTAGCTGATGAAACTAGCTATTTTGAGAGTCCTACCTCGTCTGGGGTTCCTGAGTAGGACGCACCGAACTGGCCATGCAGATACACCATGTATATTATTAGCTGTTGAAACTGGCTCGTTTGAGACTCCAACCATGTCTGGGGTTCCTCCGTAGTACGCACCGAACTGGCCATGCAGATACACCATGTATATTATTAGCTGATGAAACTAGCTCTTTTGAGACTCCAACCTCGTCTGGAGTCCCAGTGTAGTACGCACCGAACTGGCCATGCAGTTACACCATGTATATTATCAGGTGATGAAACTAGCTATTTTGAGACTCCAACATCGTCGGGGGTTCCTGTGTAGTACGCACCGAACTGGCCATGCAGATACACCATGTATATTATTAGCTGATGAAACTAGCTCGTTTGAGTCTCCAACCTCGTCTGGGGTTCCTGTGTAGTACGCAACGAACTAGCCATGCAGATACACCATGTATATTATTAGCTTATGAAACTAGCTCTTTTGAGACTCCAATCTCGTCTGGTGTTTCTGTGTAGTACGCACCGAACTGGCCATACAGATACACCATGTATATTATTAGCTGATGAAACTAGCTCGTTTGAGACTCCAACCTTTTCTGGGGTTCCTGTGTAGTACGAAACGAACTGGCCATGCAGTTACACCATGTATATTATTAGCCGATGAAACTAGCTCTTTTGAGAGTCCTACCTCGTCTGGGGTTCCTGTGTAGTATGCACCGGACTGGCCATGCAGTTACACCATGTATATTATTAGCTGTTGAAACTAGCTCTTTTGAGACTACAAATTCGTCGGGGGTTCCTGTGTAGTACGCACCGAACTGGCCATGCAGATACACCATGTATATTATTAACTGATGAAACTAGCTCGTTTGAGACTGCAACATCGTCGGGGGTTCCTGTGTAGTACGCAACGCACTGGCCATGCAGATACACCATGTATATTATTAGCTGATGAAACTAGCTCTTTTTAGACTCCAACCTTGTCTGGGGTTCCTGTGTAGTACGCAACGAACTGGCCATTCAGTTACACCATGTATATTATTAGCTGATGAAACTAGCTCTTTTGAGACTCCAATCTCGTCTGGTGTTTCTGTGTAGAACGCACCGAACTGGGCATGCAGTTACACCATGTATATTATTAGGTGATGAAACTAGCTCTTTTGAGACTCCAACCTCGTCTGGGGTTCCTGTGTAGTACGCAACGAACTGGCCATGCAGATACACCATGTATATTATTAGCTGATGAAACTAGCTCGTTTGAGACACCAATCTCGTCTGGTGTTTCTGTGTAGTACGCACCGAACTGGCCATACAGATACTCCATGTATATTATTAGCTGATGAAACTAGCTCGTTTGAAACTGCAACATCGTCGGGGATTCCTGTGTAGTAAGCAACGCACTGGCCATGCAGAAACACCATGTATATTATTAGCTTATGAAACTAGCTCTTTTGAGACTCCAATCTCGTCTGGAGTTCCTGTGTAGTACGCACCGAACTGCCCATGCAGTTACACCATGTATATTATTAGGTGATGAAACTAGCTCTTTTGAGACTCCAACCTTTTCTGGGGTTCCTGTGTAGTACGCAACGAACTGGCCATGCAGTTACACCATGTATATTATTAGCCGATGAAACTAGCTATTTTGAGAGTCCTACCTCGTCTGGGGTTCCTGTGTAGTATGCACCGAACTGGCTATGCAGTTACACCATGTATATTATTAGCTGTTGAAACTAGCTCTTTTGAGACTCCAAATTCGTCGGGGGTTCCTGTGTAGTACGCACCGAACTGGCCATGCAGATACACCATGTATATTATTAACTAATGAAACTAGCTCGTTTGAGACTGCAACATCGTCGGGGGTTCCTGTGTAGTACGCAACGCACTGGCCATGCAGATACACCATGTATATTGTTAGCTGATGAAACTAGCTCTTTTTAGACTCCAACCTTGTCTGGGGTTCCTGTGTAGTACGCAACGAACTGGCCATTCAGTTACACCATGTATATTATTAGCTGATGAAACTAGCTCTTTTGAGACTCCAATCTCGTCTGGTGTTTCTGTGTAGAACGCACCGAACTGGCCATGCAGATACACCATGTATATTATTAGCTGATGAAACTAGCTCGTTTGAGACTCCAACCTCGTCTGGGGTTCCTGTGTAGTACGCAACGAACTGGCCATGCAGATACACCATGTATATTATTAGCTGATGAAACTAGCTCGTTTGAGACACCAATCTCGTCTGGTGTTTCTGTGTAGTACGCACCGAACTGGCCATACAGATACTCCATGTATATTATTAGCTGATGAAACTAGCTCGTTTGAAACTGCAACATCGTCGGGGATTCCTGTGTAGTAAGCAACGCACTGGCCATGCAGAAACACCATGTATATTATTAGCTTATGAAACTAGCTCTTTTGAGACTCCAACCTCGTCTGGAGTTCCTGTGTAGTACGCACCGAACTGCCCATGCAGTTACACCATGTATATTATTAGCTGATGAAACTAGCTCTTTTGATACTCCAACATGGTCGGTGGTTCCTGTGTAGTAAGCAACGCACTGGCCATGCAGATACACCATGTATATTATTAGCTGATGAAACTAGCTCTTTTGAGACTCCAACCTCGTCTGGTGTTCCTGTGTAGTACGCACCGAACTGGCCATGCAGATACACCATGTATATTATTAGCTGATGAAACTAGCTCTTTTGAGACTCCAACTTCGTCGGGGGTTCCTGTGTAGTACGCACCGAACTGGCCATGCAGTTACACCATGTATATTATTAGCTGTTGAAACTAGCTCTTTTGAGACTACAAATTCGTCGGGGGTTCCTGTGTAGTACGCACCGAACTGGCCATGCAGATACACCATGTATATTATTAACTGATGAAACTAGCTCGTTTGAGACTGCAACATCGTCGGGGGTTCCTGTGTAGTACGCAACGCACTGGCCATGCAGATACACCATGTATATTATTAGCTGATGAAACTAGCTCTTTTTAGACTCCAACCTTGTCTGGGGTTCCTGTGTAGTACGCAACGAACTGGCCATGCAGTTACACCATGTATATTATTAGCCGATGAAACTAGCTATTTTGAGACTGCAACATCGTCGGGGGTTCCTGTGTAGTACGCAACGCACTGGCCATGCAGATACACCATGTATATTGTTAGCTGATGAAACTAGCTCTTTTTAGACTCCAACCTTGTCTGGGGTTCCTGTGTAGTACGCAACGAACTGGCCATTCAGTTACACCATGTATATTATTAGCTGATGAAACTAGCTCTTTTGAGACTCCAATCTCGTCTGGTGTTTCTGTGTAGAACGCACCGAACTGGCCATGCAGATACACCATGTATATTATTAGCTGATGAAACTAGCTCGTTTGAGACTCCAACCTCGTCTGGGGTTCCTGTGTAGTACGCAACGAACTGGCCATGCAGATACACCATGTATATTATTAGCTGATGAAACTAGCTCGTTTGAGACACCAATCTCGTCTGGTGTTTCTGTGTAGTACGCACCGAACTGGCCATACAGATACTCCATGTATATTATTAGCTGATGAAACTAGCTCGTTTGAAACTGCAACATCTTCGGGGATTCCTGTGTAGTAAGCAACGCACTGGCCATGCAGAAACACCATGTATATTATTAGCTTATGAAACTAGCTCTTTTGAGAATCCAACCTCGTCTGCAGTTCCTGTGTAGTACGCACCGAACTGCCCATGCAGTTACACCATGTATATTATTAGCTGATGAAACTAGCTCTTTTGAGACTCCAACATCGTCGGCGGTTCCTGTGTAGTACGCACCGAACTGGCCATGCAGTTACACCATGTATATTATTAGCTGATGAAACTAGCTCTTTTGATACTCCAACATGGTCGGTGGTTCCTGTGTAGTAAGCAACGCACTGGCCATGCAGATACACCATGTATATTATTAGCTGATGAAACTAGCTCTTTTGAGACTCCAACCTCGTCTGGTGTTCCTGTGTAGTACGCACCGAACTGGCCATGCAGATACACCATGTATATTATTAGCTGATGAAACTAGCTCTTTTGAGACTCCAACTTCGTCGGGGGTTCCTGTGTAGTACGCACCGAACTGGCCATGCAGTTACACCATGTATATTATTAGCTGTTGAAACTAGCTCTTTTGAGACTACAAATTCGTCGGGGGTTCCTGTGTAGTACGCACCGAACTGGCCATGCAGATACACCATGTATATTATTAACTGATGAAACTAGCTCGTTTGAGACTGCAACATCGTCGGGGGTTCCTGTGTAGTACGCAACGCACTGGCCATGCAGATACACCATGTATATTATTAGCTGATGAAACTAGCTCTTTTGAGACTCCAACCTTTTCTGGGGTTCCTGTGTAGTACGCAACGAACTGGCCATTCAGTTACACCATGTATATTATTAGCCGATGAAACTAGCTATTTTGAGACTGCAACATCGTCGGGGGTTCCTGTGTAGTACGCAACGCACTGGCCATGCAGATACACCATGTATATTGTTAGCTGATGAAACTAGCTCTTTTTAGACTCCAACCTTGTCTGGGGTTCCTGTGTAGTACGCAACGAACTGGCCATTCAGTTACACCATGTATATTATTAGCTGATGAAACTAGCTCTTTTGAGACTCCAATCTCGTCTGGTGTTTCTGTGTAGAACGCACCGAACTGGCCATGCAGATACACCATGTATATTATTAGCTGATGAAACTAGCTCGTTTGAGACTCCAACCTCGTCTGGGGTTCCTGTGTAGTACGCAACGAACTGGCCATGCAGATACACCATGTATATTATTAGCTGATGAAACTAGCTCGTTTGAGACACCAATCTCGTCTGGTGTTTCTGTGTAGTACGCACCGAACTGGCCATACAGATACTCCATGTATATTATTAGCTGATGAAACTAGCTCGTTTGAAACTGCAACATCTTCGGGGATTCCTGTGTAGTAAGCAACGCACTGGCCATGCAGAAACACCATGTATATTATTAGCTTATGAAACTAGCTCTTTTGAGAATCCAACCTCGTCTGGAGTTCCTGTGTAGTACGCACCGAACTGCCCATGCAGTTACACCATGTATATTATTAGCTGATGAAACTAGCTCTTTTGAGACTCCAACATCGTCGGCGGTTCCTGTGTAGTACGCACCGAACTGGCCATGCAGTTACACCATGTATATTATTAGCTGATGAAACTAGCTCTTTTGATACTCCAACATGGTCGGTGGTTCCTGTGTAGTAAGCAACGCACTGGCCATGCAGATACACCATGTATATTATTAGCTGATGAAACTAGCTCTTTTGAGACTCCAACCTCGTCTGGTGTTCCTGTGTAGTACGCACCGAACTGGCCATGCAGATACACCATGTATATTATTAGCTGATGAAACTAGCTCTTTTGAGACTCCAACTTCGTCGGGGGTTCCTGTGTAGTACGCACCGAACTGGCCATGCAGTTACACCATGTATATTATTAGCTGTTGAAACTAGCTCTTTTGAGACTACAAATTC
Source organism: Acanthosepion lycidas (assembly GCA_963932145.1). Taxonomy (NCBI): domain Eukaryota; kingdom Metazoa; phylum Mollusca; class Cephalopoda; order Sepiida; family Sepiidae; genus Acanthosepion; species Acanthosepion lycidas. Next base: position 66,737,134 of record OZ010597.1, on the reverse strand, counting down.
GTCGGGGGTTCCTGTGTAGTACGCACCGAACTGGCCATGCAGATACACCATGTATATTATTAACTGATGAAACTAGCTCGTTTGAGACTGCAACATCGTCGGGGGTTCCTGTGTAGTACGCAACGCACTGGCCATGCAGATACACCATGTATATTATTAGCTGATGAAACTAGCTCTTTTGAGACTCCAACCTTTTCTGGGGTTCCTGTGTAGTACGCAACGAACTGGCCATTCAGTTACACCATGTATATTATTAGCCGATGAAACTAGCTATTTTGAGACTGCAACATCGTCGGGGGTTCCTGTGTAGTACGCAACGCACTGGCCATGCAGATACACCATGTATATTGTTAGCTGATGAAACTAGCTCTTTTTAGACTCCAACCTTGTCTGGGGTTCCTGTGTAGTACGCAACGAACTGGCCATTCAGTTACACCATGTATATTATTAGCTGATGAAACTAGCTCTTTTGAGACTCCAATCTCGTCTGGTGTTTCTGTGTAGAACGCACCGAACTGGGCATGCAGTTACACCATGTATATTATTAGGTGATGAAACTAGCTCTTTTGAGACTCCAACCTCGTCTGGGGTTCCTGTGTAGTACGCAACGAACTGGCCATGCAGATACACCATGTATATTATTAGCTGATGAAACTAGCTATTTTGAGAGTCCTACCTCGTCTGGGGTTCCTGTGTAGTATGCACCGAACTGGCTATGCAGTTACACCATGTATATTATTAGCTGTTGAAACTAGCTCTTTTGAGACTCCAAATTCGTCGGGGGTTCCTGTGTAGTACGCACCGAACTGGCCATGCAGATACACCATGTATATTATTAACTGATGAAACTAGCTCGTTTGAGACTCCAATCTCGTCTGGTGTTTCTGTGTAGAACGCACCGAACTGGCCATGCAGATACACCATGTATATTATTAGCTGATGAAACTAGCTCGTTTGAGACTCCAACCTCGTCTGGGGTTCCTGTGTAGTACGCAACGAACTGGCCATGCAGATACACCATGTATATTATTAGCTGATGAAACTAGCTCTTTTGAGACTCCAATCTCGTCTGGTGTTTCTGTGTAGAACGCACCGAACTGGCCATGCAGATACACCATGTATATTATTAGCTGATGAAACTAGCTCTTTTGAGACTCCAATCTCGTCTGGTGTTTCTGTGTAGAACGCACCGAACTGGCCATGCAGATACACCATGTATATTATTAGCTGATGAAACTAGCTCGTTTGAGACTCCAACCTCGTCTGGGGTTCCTGTGTAGTACGCAACGAACTGGCCATGCAGATACACCATGTATATTATTAGCTGATGAAACTAGCTCTTTTGAGACTCCAATCTCGTCTGGTGTTTCTGTGTAGAACGCACCGAACTGGCCATGCAGATACACCATGTATATTATTAGCTGATGAAACTAGCTCTTTTGAGACTCCAACATCGTCGGCGGTTCCTGTGTAGTACGCACCGAACTGGCCATGCAGTTACACCATGTATATTATTAGCTGATGAAACTAGCTCTTTTGATACTCCAACATGGTCGGTGGTTCCTGTGTAGTAAGCAACGCACTGGCCATGCAGATACACCATGTATATTATTAGCTGATGAAACTAGCTCTTTTGAGACTCCAACCTCGTCTGGTGTTCCTGTGTAGTACGCACCGAACTGGCCATGCAGATACACCATGTATATTATTAGCTGATGAAACTAGCTCTTTTGAGACTCCAACTTCGTCGGGGGTTCCTGTGTAGTACGCACCGAACTGGCCATGCAGTTACACCATGTATATTATTAGCTGTTGAAACTAGCTCTTTTGAGACTACAAATTCGTCGGGGGTTCCTGTGTAGTACGCACCGAACTGGCCATGCAGATACACCATGTATATTATTAACTGATGAAACTAGCTCGTTTGAGACTGCAACATCGTCGGGGGTTCCTGTGTAGTACGCAACGCACTGGCCATGCAGATACACCATGTATATTATTAGCTGATGAAACTAGCTCTTTTGAGACTCCAACCTTTTCTGGGGTTCCTGTGTAGTACGCAACGAACTGGCCATTCAGTTACACCATGTATATTATTAGCCGATGAAACTAGCTATTTTGAGACTGCAACATCGTCGGGGGTTCCTGTGTAGTACGCAACGCACTGGCCATGCAGATACACCATGTATATTGTTAGCTGATGAAACTAGCTCTTTTTAGACTCCAACCTTGTCTGGGGTTCCTGTGTAGTACGCAACGAACTGGCCATTCAGTTACACCATGTATATTATTAGCTGATGAAACTAGCTCTTTTGAGACTCCAATCTCGTCTGGTGTTTCTGTGTAGAACGCACCGAACTGGGCATGCAGTTACACCATGTATATTATTAGGTGATGAAACTAGCTCTTTTGAGACTCCAACCTCGTCTGGGGTTCCTGTGTAGTACGCAACGAACTGGCCATGCAGATACACCATGTATATTATTAGCTGATGAAACTAGCTATTTTGAGAGTCCTACCTCGTCTGGGGTTCCTGTGTAGTATGCACCGAACTGGCTATGCAGTTACACCATGTATATTATTAGCTGTTGAAACTAGCTCTTTTGAGACTCCAAATTCGTCGGGGGTTCCTGTGTAGTACGCACCGAACTGGCCATGCAGATACACCATGTATATTATTAACTGATGAAACTAGCTCGTTTGAGACTCCAATCTCGTCTGGTGTTTCTGTGTAGAACGCACCGAACTGGCCATGCAGATACACCATGTATATTATTAGCTGATGAAACTAGCTCGTTTGAGACTCCAACCTCGTCTGGGGTTCCTGTGTAGTACGCAACGAACTGGCCATGCAGATACACCATGTATATTATTAGCTGATGAAACTAGCTCTTTTGAGACTCCAATCTCGTCTGGTGTTTCTGTGTAGAACGCACCGAACTGGCCATGCAGATACACCATGTATATTATTAGCTGATGAAACTAGCTCTTTTGAGACTCCAATCTCGTCTGGTGTTTCTGTGTAGAACGCACCGAACTGGCCATGCAGATACACCATGTATATTATTAGCTGATGAAACTAGCTCGTTTGAGACTCCAACCTCGTCTGGGGTTCCTGTGTAGTACGCAACGAACTGGCCATGCAGATACACCATGTATATTATTAGCTGATGAAACTAGCTCTTTTGAGACTCCAATCTCGTCTGGTGTTTCTGTGTAGAACGCACCGAACTGGCCATGCAGATACACCATGTATATTATTAGCTGATGAAACTAGCTCTTTTGAGACTCCAATCTCGTCCGGTGTTTCTGTGTAGTACGCACCGAACTGGCCATACAGATACTCCATGTATATTATTAGCTGATGAAACTAGCTCGTTTGAAACTGCAACATCGTCGGGGATTCCTGTGTAGTAAGCAACGCACTGGCCATGCAGAAACACCATGTATATTATTAGCTTATGAAACTAGCTCTTTTGAGACTCCAACCTCGTCTGGAGTTCCTGTGTAGTACGCACCGAACTGCCCATGCAGTTACACCATGTATATTATTAGCTGATGAAACTAGCTCTTTTGAGACTCCAACATCGTCGGGGGTTCCTGTGTAGTACGCACCGAACTGGCCATGCAGTTACACCATGTATATTATTAGCTGATGAAACTAGCTCTTTTGATACTCCAACATGGTCGGTGGTTCCTGTGTAGTAAGCAACGCACTGGCCATGCAGATACACCATGTATATTATTAGCTGATGAAACTAGCTCTTTTGAGACTCCAACCTCGTCTGGTGTTCCTGTGTAGTACGCACCGAACTGGCCATGCAGATACACCATGTATATTATTAGCTGATGAAACTAGCTCTTTTGAGACTCCAACTTCGTCGGGGGTTCCTGTGTAGTACGCACCGAACTGGCCATGCAGATACACCATGTATATTATTAGCAGTTGAAACTAGCTCTTTTGAGACTCCAACCACGTCTGGGTTTCCTGTGTAGTACGCACCGAACTGGCCATGCAGATACACCATGTATATTATTAGCTGATGAAACTAGCTCTTTTGATACTCCAACATGGTCGGGGGTTCCTGTGTAGTAAGCAACGCACTGGCCATGCAGATACACCATGTATATTATTAGCTGATGAAACTAGTTCTTTTCAGACTCCAACCTCGTCTGGTGTTCCTGTGTAGTACGCACCGAATTGGCCATGCAGATGCACCATGTATATTATTAGCTGATGAAACTAGCTATTTTGAGACTCCAACCTTGTCAGGGGTTCCTGTGTCGTACGCACCGCACTGTCCATACAGATACACCATGTATACTATTAGCTGATGACTGACAATGTCATTTTAAAAATAATTTAAAAAATGGTGGATAGCCATAAAACAGTGCTGATAAAATATGGTAGAACACCCCCCCCTCTCGATTGGGGGTTCCGGTGCTAAGAAACTGGCCCTGTGTGATAAATTCACCAAACTGAAGCGCGCTACTTGGCAAGTAGGCACGGTTGAGTAATGGATAGCGGCTCGGTTTGAGGAATTGGAGAGCAGAGTTCAAATTCCAGTCGAATTCATTACATTCACTTACGTGCTAAAACGTGCTAATATCCTTCTTCTATGGCTAAATAGTAGGACAGACCTGGTTCCATAGCTTGAATAGCAACTGGCAGAAGGAAATGGCCTCGTGCGTCATGTATCTTTCGATACATGATCGCCTAATGGCACATGACTGAGTTAGCAAATATTTCTAAACATGAATTAAACCATTTGCATATATAATTAATCTAGTAAACTGTAAGTGATTTAATTCTTTTCCTTTGCTTTCCTCCCATTCTTTTTGTCATTATCCCATAATTAGAAAGAAATTATAATTTTCAACATCTAAATCTGATATCATCTTTTTCAGTGAATCATTTTTCTTAGTGTCAACATATATTTTTTTGACAGACAGTTTTCCACACTTTTAATTTTTTCAATGAAATTAACTATTTCTGTAGTATCCTCCGCATTTAATAATGGGTGTGCTTCAATGGCAGCTGCAGTTTGATCACAAAATACTTTTAAACAATAGAAAACGTTTTGTCACTCAACAGGTTTTGGGTAAACTGCTACATCAGTTAGTTTCAACAGTTTAAAAAGACTTTTACAATTTCCCATTTTGCTGTCATCTTTTTACATTCAGAATAAAACACTAATTCAGAAGTAGGTTCAGTAATCCAATTACCCCAATATTAAAAAACATTTTTTGTTATTCAAGGCTTATTAAAAACAATGTCAAATTCCTTGGAAAAATAAATTTATAGGTCCTGTTATTGTCACATACAATTGCAATTACTTGACCCTTTGATTGCATCAAAAATATATAAAAAATTTTCATGAATTTTTTTTCTAGAAACTACAATCATTTTGTACATTTCACACAAAAGCAGAAGTTTTATTTGCTGGTTTTGGTTGTGGATTAGGTAACATATGACAATTGATTAAATATTGATGGTGGATTTCTGGATCACACTTTTCTTGTAATGACCACTGATACATAATCATATGGAAATATCTTTCACAAACAACAGTGGTGTTGTCTTCAGGTATTGCCTCTAACCATGGCTCTCGCTCATTCCATTCTTGGAGAAGACAAAATACACAAACCATATTTTATTAATCATAGTTACTACGGCAACCTGTTACACAGCATTTTTTGACAACGATTTTGGGGTAGTGAAATTTAAAAAAATATTAACAGTTAGCGGATGTTACTTATTTTCCACTATAAATGACCATAACTCAAAATATAATGGAGTTAGTCCCTTGTCCACGAGTGGGAACGCGGCACTTCTGAATCCAACGTGATAATAAGCTGAGACGCACGTGGAACTCATAGTTTAAATCCAAACAACCTTTGCTGTTCTGTGGCAGTAAATGAATAAAATTTATTTTATTATATGTTAAAATACACTTGTCTTTTATTTTCATTTGTTTTTGTTCATCCCAACAACCTCGGATATAACAGTAACTAAACTATTATTTTATAACAATTACAATTTTATTACATGGTGCTTCTAAAAATGTATGAACCTTAAGGTCTGGACTATAAAAAATATAGGTTATCTCCCTTTGGTAGATAACGGCTACTGAAAGAAAGATGAGTCCATTTATCTGATAATAATGGGTATGACTCAAAATTAAGCGCCAAATAGAATTTAGGTGCAAAAAAGAGGCCAAGACGACCACGAACGGGACAGACCAATTCAGCCTATTCCAAGAACAAGCGATGCTGACCACGAGCAAACCTGAATGATGCAAGGGCAAACGGCTATCGGAAGAAGATATGAACAGCAGCAGATAAGTGTTTCAATCAATTTCAGACAAACTCATGTATTTGGATATCGTCCCGGATACTATGACTTTTAACCGGTAAAAGAATACGTTTTTAACAATTCTATTCCTATGCTCGTTGTATGATGCATTTCTTATATAAAGTATTTTTTTTAAACTGTTCAATTGTCTTTTCTTTGTTCGTCAGCCACGACTCAATTTTGAGAGTCGCTAAATTTCTCACAGGACTGGAGGGATTAGGATTCAGAATTAAGAATTTAAATTTTGTATGATTGTAGGAATTTGTCATCTATTTCTTATGTTACTTTCCGTCGTCTTTAAGGAATTACGTGGTTCTAAAGGATTTTCAAATTGTTTCAATGATCAGGGTCCGTTTTATGCTGAAGTTAAATAGGGAACTGAACCTCCATCATTAAAATTTTTGGATAATCGTATTTTATGGGGGTTGCGGATCGATCCCTTTTCCCCTCATAAAATACGATTATCTAAACAAAATTAACCACTTTAACATGTTTATTGTATATTTTAAATATTAAACTGGTTAATTTTTTAAATTTTTAGCAACAATGCTAGTAAAATTCAACCTACATTTTTTTTTTAAATACACGTACATGATTATTTTTTTTAAATCAATATGTTTGTTATGAGGAATAATGTCATAGAAAAAATATTAAATTAAATTTTTATTCAAATTTTTTCAAATGCGCAAATTTTTCCAGTGCAAAACGTTACATTCATTATTTTTGTTTTCTTACAAGACGGTATCAATACACTTCACGTGTTACATAGAAAACACAAATTATTTCTTTAAAAATGAATTTTATAATCAATATCTCCGTTATTATAAATAATAATAGCATAAAGAAAAAAATTAACTTTCTGTGCCAAATTCTTAATAAAGACATTTTTTGTGAATTTCATTGTTTAAAATAATCGCAAAAACTGTGATCAATCCACGTGCGCCCGAGATGTGCACGCCTGAGGAAAACTGTGTGGTAGAAAAAAATGGTAAATGAACCTTGTTGAGTTGTAACGGTCTCTGCGACCGAGTCATCAGACGGTGGATTCCGCTACAACGGGAGACGCAGATTCGAACCTTGCCTCTGAGCACATTTTATGCGTTTCGAATGTACAGGCCAGAAGACGTAATTCAAATAATTAATTTAAAGAACGGGATTACTACTCAAACATGGGTATCCACTAAAATAACGTTTGGGGTAATAATACTAATATATATATATATATATATATATATATATATATATATATATATATATATATATATATATATATATATATTATGGAAATAAAATAAAATATAAAGGGCAAGACGAGCTTTACCATTCACGATTAAAAAAAACATGTAATGAAATAAAGGCAGAACAATCAGATGGAAATAATGTCAAGCCATAACTGACATTCCCTTTGTTTACAGCGGGATGGCTGTCTAGATCGTTTCCAATGCCTTCAAATGTAATAAAGAATGCGCATGACTAAGGATGGAGAAAGGGTCATTGCTGAAATTGGTGGTGCAGCTTGAATTATTTATCAGGTGCTCAGCGATGACTATCAAAATATACTAAAAAGCGAAACCTCCTCGACAGAATTTCTAATCACTTGCAATGTGCCTCTTGCACACAACATATATTCACACCGAGCCGTTGAAGTACGCAAACGACCCTTGCCCTCTTAGGCTCAGACTTCAGCTCCAAAACGTTTAGAGTACGATTGGCGATAAAATCTTGTCCTAAAAAAAAAAAAAAACGATGGGAAAATTAGTTGCCTACTCCTATAATCTTCCCCAAACAATACCTGCTTTCAACTATTTAATCTTTTATTGCTGTAATCAGTGGCCTGCGTAGGTAACATTTTAAATGTCATGTGCGCCTCTTCTAACATATCCAAAATTTATTGTGCTCATCGTCAATTTGACCCGAGTGCTTAACTGCACTAATTCGCAGGAATTATGGTCAGGAAACTCTGTCTGGTTTCATCGTACGAATGCCGTGAAGGATTCTCAAGTCTTTCAATTGTTGTGCTAACAGGTTTTCTTCTGTAATATGTCGGCGTCCACGCGGCAAACGTCTTCTCAGATGTTTTACTTATTTCTTGTATTTTTTAGTGGTTAATCCTCTTCGCAACTTTATCTAGACGAAATTCTATGCCATTCTGATGCTGGCGTTGTAATTGTTTTTGTTGAATGAATAGGAGAGGACGGAAGAGAAGAATAGGATTTTCTCGAAGGAAGGGGATTTTATCAATGGAAGGTGTTTGTGGAACAGGTGTGAATGAGGAAGCTGAATGGGTTCGATTTGAAAAACTTTTTTGTGGGGGAGGATATTTTATGATGGCAGATGGCAAAGATCTTGGAGAAGACAAGGCAGTGAATGAGACACCGCTAGCCTGTATTTCCCTGTCCAGGTTCCTTGCAAATATAATGATTTTTTCCTTACAAGAATTTGCGCTCAATATTACAACACACCATCAATTGAAGACAGCGGTAAGGTTGACCTGATGTGAACTCCCGGTCGCCGAGTCACGTGACTTCACCTCATTGATTTTGTAAGCGTGTGAAATAACTGTGATATACGTAATTGCATAGAGGGGAATTGGGCAGTCTCAAACATGGGGCGGGGATTCGCACCACACACCAACAAATTGTAATTTACGAAGTACTGGCGGGAATAAGATGTAATGTTAAATATGAAAGATTCAAAGTCTCGTGTTATACACTAATCTGCACATATTATCAATCAAATCAAGGGTCTAAAAAGACAAATATGTGGATCTTCCTCCCTCCGCTTCTCACCACTTGAAACTGTTCCTTGTTTCGGTCAGAGGAGGCAAGCGTGGCTATTACAACCTCCTTTTCCACTGCTGAGATAGGTGGAAAGTTTTCTTTCCTGGGAAAGATGCAGTAACAGTTGTGATACATACTAACAACATTCCGTCCTCAATAGTTGGTAATAATGTTAAATGCTTTACGATGTATAAATCTTTATGTAGGTACCTCCGAGAGATCGCTAAAAAAAAGAGCATAGCATGAATAAAAAAGGCCTTAAACTTGATGAAAATAGTTTTTATTGTCTAAATGTTTATGTTATTATTAAGAGGAAAGATCAAAGTATTTTGGGGATATTTTTTATATTTTTAAACACTCCTAGCACGTCTGAATTTTTCGTTAAAAATCTTATTTTTTGAATCAGCAAAATTGATAGATAATCAATCATGTCAACCATTTTTTTCCATTTTATAAAAAAAATGAAAATCTCAGCTTCAAATTCTTTTAAAAATCCATTATAATTTTTTTCAAAATTTATTTTAAGAAAATTAGAAATTATAATGTTTATTTAAAATATTTTGAAACAAGCATTACTTAGTTTCTGCGTCGAAAAATGTAGTTTAAAAATAAGACAAAGCGGGTCATAATATTTGGTATCACTTGACAGGTGATGAGTGATGATTTCACCAGGTATTGGCAGTTTACCCGAGTAAAGGTTATCGTACGGAAGTAACATAATTATTTAGATTTAAGTGAACTAATTATTTACCTCGTTATTTTGAAGGAAAACTTTCAGCGCTCTAATTTTTTTTTGTACTTAGCTTTTACCCTTACGTTTACAAAATTTTATCAAAAGTGTACATAGAATACTACAATTTTATGTACATTTATTACATTTTACTGTTATTTGCATTTCCATTCATTTTATTATTAATTTTGATATTTCATTTATGGAAAAAAGTCATAACTGAGATAATATAAAAATAAGATCATATAAATTTCATCAGATGATACTAATACTTGTAGGTACCCTTCTCTGTTGAAGTTGAAAAATCAAATTAACTTCTTGTTGTGGATTCCGGGATGAAATCCGGTCTCAAATGAATGACAAACGCAGGAATGAAATATAGCAAATAAATGTATTGACGTAATAATACAATTGGTAATACGGTTAGTAGATCCAGAAATGCGGTTAGTAGCAATAATAATATATATACAGTCTGGGAAATTCAGTATCGAAGTATGACTTCCTTCTGAGTCTACATGCTCGCAACTGGGACTCCTACAAAGCTGTTACCTCACACTCTCACTCCCGGATATTCACCGGCAGCAGTACAAGTACACACTGGGCGAGTCCACTTGTATAAAAAGGGGGTGGGGACCCCTTAACACTTCTCTACACGTGTTTCACAAAAATAAAGGCCCTAACAGCGGAGAACAACGCTTAACTCAAATAACGCGACTTTTTATTGTATTCTTGCTGGTTTTCCGTACATTTGAATTACAGTCGTTTTATGAACACAAAAGCCATCTGGAATTAGGGTTTTTGTTATAAGCTATACATCTTATAATGCTATAAAATAGATCAATTTAATAACACCATTGACTAAACTGAATGCCGTTTTCACTAATTTTGGAATATTTTTACAACTTTAATGTAAAAATAATAGAATAATTTAAGAAATAACAAATAATTGTTTGAAAAATTAATTTTTCATCGAAAAAAGTTTTTTGCTTTCAGACAATGTTATCCATATTCATAAAAACAAATAAAAGCAAATAAAAGCATTTGAAATTAAATAATATCTTTGTTTTATTGAGTTTTGTATGTTACAATTCAGAGGTGATTTTCAGATGGGGGATCCAATTAAAAAAATACATGATTAGTTTTCCTCAGAGCCTTGTGCTTTTAACTAATATGATCACTAAACTGAACAATGTTGAATTTCTAGAGTTTTCATGAAATTATTTAGGCGGGGTAATAAATATAAAAAATAAAGTTTTATAAAAAAAAAAAAAAAAAATTTTATTAGCATCCGACAATTATTTTTATTTTTGTAAGATTTTCCAAATTAATTTCTGTCATACAAAAAAAAAAAAAAAAAAAACATACTAAAATTTTATGTTATTTAATAGTTCCGCTGATACAAAGGTGAAACAAGGTTTTTTAAATCAAAAATTAAAATGTTCAAAAAAAGAAGGAAATTTTTTTAAATAATTAAAAAAATACTTTGTTCTTTCCTCTTAATAATAACATAAATATTTAGACGATAAAATTTTGTTTTCGTCAAGTTTGGTGCCTTTTTCATCATGCTATGCTCTTTTTTAGCGATCTCTTGGAGGTACCACACAGCCACTGTTGAAGGCTATCGGTGATTGGAAACGGGTCAGAGAGGACACCACGATGGTTCACCCGACCCTCCATTCCGTCGTGAGAAGATTCTAAAAGTTGTTTTTCCAGCGGTTCAGGATGGACTGAGAATCAGTAAGGATGGTGGTAACCTCCGAGTCTTTAAGGCCCGCCACCGTTGATTTGACGGGGCCAAAGATTTCTTTTGTAGACTCATAAAAGCGACGTATATCCAGTTGATCCGCATATTGACTTTGCTTGCCACCAGGTGTTCTTGATTGTACGGAGTTGTCTTTGGTAGTTTTTCATTGCCCTCTTATCTTTTTCTTTCAACTGAGGGGAGGTTCTCAAAAGTCAGGCGTGCTTCTCGTTTTTGATTAATCAACTGGCCAATTTCTTCCTGATGCTCTTCGAACCAGTCCTGATTTTTCCTTTTCTGGTATCCAATCACTTCTTCGGCTGTTGATATCATTGCATCGCGCAGGGTTTTCCCTTTTCCGCTGATAGTCTTCGTGTCCAATGAATCGTTGAGGTACTTTTTAACGGAGCTTCGCACAGTCAAGGCATCAGTGAAGCCTGCCTGCAAGAGGACGCCTAAGTGGTCGGCGAACAGATATCTTGAGATGCAAGAGCAGAAAACGGTGGTCTGTCTGATTAGCGTCTTATGCTGAAGACATTTGCTTCTTTACGCCAGTGATGACGTCATAAAACCAAATGACATAAGACTGCAATATGCCGCAAAATTCTGCGACTCAGATCTTTGAGCCGGTCCTTAACAAGCTGCACTGAAGCTTCCAGATGGGTTCGAAAGTAATTAGAGTACCCACCTCAGATGTGGAAGACTTCTTTCTGTTGGGCATTTACATTCAATGGTTTATGCTCCTGTTCAAAACGCTGAAAACTGTTCGTTATATCAATTATCTTCGCAGCTTGCACACACCACCTAATAGGATGGGTTTCGCAATGGACGGGCCAGCATTCGAACAATTCAGACAGTACCAAGCCCACAGGATACTTTTCTACAACGCTATCAACCTCTTAAAATGCATTTTAATCACATGTATCTATGAGTACAGAATAATACCTATGTTGTGGAACTTTAGTGGTTCTGTACTTAGAGACTTGGAGATCAAAAGCAACGAACGAAATAAATCGGCTATTTTATGTGTGATGGTTAGCACTGCTTACACACTCTATCAAGCTGTTAAGTACGCCTATATTAATTATGCTCTGAATGAAACATTTAATTTCTTCAGCGAAAATATCCACTCGTTTATAAAAAATTTGATTATTTATTGGTTTTACAAAACCTTGAGCTTGCTAATTTTGACGTTTGCAGTATTTTTCGGTCACCGCCAATTTGGTTTATTTTTCCCATTTTACGCTTGGAGTTTGATACTACCGCTTCTGGGCACGCTGGGTCTCCTGTCGGGTTATTTGGTACCGTCTGAGAAGCCGGACAGTGACTGGGTATTAAATAGTACCAAGCGTTTTGCTGGATATTTCGACATAAAGGTTGAGAAAATTACAATAAACCCTTTCTTAAGAAAACCGGATCGAGTAATGTACAATTTAAATCATCTTCTCAGCTTTGGCTTGTTTCGTTGCATCAGACTTGATTACAACATCATCAGAAAAGACAGCACAATCAGTCAGAATTCTACCTGGAAAAAGTTAGATGGTGACCATATCATGGCTGTAATCTGTCATCAGCTTGGTCAATATTATTACAACCACAGTTTCAAGACGCTTATCTCATGGATGTCCAATATGTTCTTCCTTGTGGTGAGTGCCTGCCATTTTTTCGGCTATTCGCTGATCCTAAAAGAGCGACCTCTCACTGTGATGTTTTTCTATTACCTTCTTTATGTCGTCGACCCTTACATCAATCTGACAGAACCACTTCATATGGCCACCCAGCTCCAGTTTATACGCGAAGCAGACAAGTTTGTTGCAGATAACGGTTTCGCCCAGGACTTTCAAGAGGCCCTAGTGAAAATGTTTCACTTAGAAATGGAAGAAGACGACGAGATTTCATTTTATTCTTTTCTCTACCATCCTCGGGTAGTGCTGTATGAAAAAACTGTGACTACCTATAGGATCCTATCATGTGGAATTTAAAGGCTCTTCCACCTTTTTGACGCACAACAAAGATTTAATCTAAAATATCTGTAACTTTTAACAGAAGTTTACGCTTTTACACTTCGACTTTTGTTATCTGTGGTGATTTGAACTCATCCTCTTTCGACAAAAAAGTCAAAAAAGTCAAAAGATGAATTAAAAAGAACTCCTTCCAATCACTAGTGTGCTGTTCCTTTGTTGATCTATACCTGCGTGTTTATAGTGATTATCTCCTTTCGGTTGTTCATTTGTCCACTCGCAGGTCAAACACTGTTGGATTATAAAGTAATATAGAATCTAGTGTTTGGTATATATGTTATTTTTGTCGTTTTCTGATTCTCATAAAAAGTTATTTACTTCCATTTGAAAGTTGATAACTGCCACTCTAGATTGACTCTTAGCTAATTGGACTCTTAACAGCTTGCATGGAACCTGAGCAGCTGTGTGTTTTCAACAGTTCAAGAGAAAAGCGAGTATTCCGAATGTTGATTTTCAAGGTAGGCAAAATCTATCGACTTGAAAGTTTAGTGTAGGACTGCATCTTGTTGTGGCCTTGTGCCAAACTAAGCTATCCTCAATTAGGTACCTCCATGAGATCGCTAAAAAAGAGCTTAGCATGATGATAAAGACGCCAAACTTGATGAAAACAAAATTTTAACGTCTAAAAATGTTTATGTTATTATTAAGAAGTTAAACCAAAGTATTTTTGTTTTTTGTTTTTAATTTTTCCTTCTTTTTAGAACATTCTAAATTTTGATTAAAAAAACTTGTTTCTCTTTGTATCAGCGGAACTACTAAATAACATAAATTTTTAGCACATCTTTTTTTTTTTTTTTTGTATGACA
>OZ010597.1:66022281-66122501 GCA_963932145.1 Acanthosepion lycidas | reverse complement strand
ATCAGTCGTATGACCCATTTTCAGAGAACTAACTCCACAACAGGACAGACATTATTACTGCCACCACCACTACTATTGCTGCCGCCAGCACAACCGACAACTCTACCTACCACTCTTTGCTTCTGCACACACGCACTCAACAGAAGAAAAAAATGTCGCTTTTACTGTAGATTATTAAAAATAATTCTATTAAATTGTCTTATATTTTTAGGGTGCACTTTTCATTAAAATAAATAAAATAAGAAATAATCTTTAACTTCTGACGACCAAATTAAACATCTTTTTTCTCACTCCAAATTTTTCAATATGGATGAACTAACGGCCTTAAGAAATCAATAGCGGGTTGTGTACAATTAAGTATTTAACATCTTTCATCAGGTTAAAAAAATCCTTCCAGAAAAGAAAATGACGCAATGCTTAAATGTTTGGCTTCCATTATTTTCTACAACCGAAAAAGGAGGATGATTATGGTAATAAGTACAATCAACAATTAGCGGCCTCCATTCCTTTACCATATATTTACTTGCAGTAAGTTGGAGGGAAAATTTGCAGGAAGAAATGTATTTTATGGAAAAACCTTACAAAAGAATATTTAAACAATACCCATATTTGACATCGAGTAAAAGAACAAGCTTAAAGTTTTTTTTTTCTCACTTTAAAAAAGCAAATAGAAACCCAGTGAAAACCAGAATGTAATAAATATTTTATATTTCGCGTTACTACTAACAACGAAATGGTACTTTCAATACAAAACAAATATCAGCTTCATCATTGACACATTTGTAATGTATAATGAGAAATATTTTCACGTTATTAAAGACACCGGAAGATAGAATAGATTTTTTTTAATTTAATAACTAAAATAATCCTTTGACACACAAAAAGAACTTTTTTTTTTAAGTTAAGAGTCAAGCAAGGGTGAGACTGGAAATATCAAATATACGCAAAAGCATTTTAAAATCATATCTACGCTATAAATAAGGAAAAAGAAAATGTATATTGACGTTCATAAAGTACCAATATCATGGTTTAGAAAATGACAAGACTTAAAGATCTCTGCCCCGAGCTTAACACCATTATTGCTGGCAACAACAGGTAATAAAATTAGGGCAAACTTGGTTAAATATTACGGGAGAAAATAGACAATAACGCGATTATCAATAAATTATTACTAATTTAGCTATTTCAATTATTAAGGTTATCTGTCTTTGGAGGATAAAACGGGCAAAACTTATAGTTTAGTGGTTTAATAAAGAAATGTAACATCTGGCCGATCTCACGGTAATACGAAACAAGTTGAATATTAGAGGTAGCGTACTAGCAATATTAAAAGTATCTGAGAATAAGACGAGGAAAACTGATGAGCAAATCAGATATCACAATGTTTTTTTTATGCTGGCCCACTATTAGAATAAAAGAAATGTTTATTCCATCAGTGTGTTAAAATCAGTTTTACAAAAGTTAAGGTTTATGACGTGTCTAAATAAATAAAAAAAAAAACAAAAAAAAAAACAACTTTATTTCTTAAATAAACTGAGCAAAAAAAAAAAAAAAAAAAACAACAACAAATAACGTAGTTTTATAGTATTTTTATAAAGCTAGTTACCGGCGATGTTTGAAATTATAAACTGAGTAAAACAGTTTAGTTTAAAAACTAAAAAGGTAAAAATACTCAACAAAAAGATCACTAAATTAACGAAGATGTAGGCACATGGTGTTAATAATTGTAACTTTATTATACACACAATAATGTGCATATTTGAAGACAGTAAACAATAATGAAAAGTACTAAATTTTAGAAGTCATTTCTACAAATAAATTCGCTCTATTTAACAGTTAAAATATAAACTGTTGTTTACAACTGAAATGTATACCTATATACACAACTATAAGCTTAAGTGTAGAGGGGGTGGAAATCCACATTAGATATAAACAATTTTGAGAGGGAGACTGGAGTGTATATTCTATATATTCAATAAACCTAGTTCAGCCAGTGACGAAAGAGAATATAGCATTGCTACTACTACTTCTACACACGACAAGATAAAATAATATACGACACTCAAGATTTTAACAAATCTAAAAAAAAAAAAAAAAAAAAAATATACAAACATTGCTAGTGGAAAACGACTCGCGACGAACATCACCATTTTAAAAATTGTTGACCTTTCTCTAACGCAAGAAGATTGAATAAGGACCTCTAGTTTACTGCAGAAAAATATCTTTAAAAGTAGAAAAAAAGAAAAAACAAAAGACCTTTACTAAAGTACCTCACTCCCACTAACACATATGTTTATCTGATGCTACTACTTTTGAAAGAGAGAACAGATGAAAAACCAAGCAAAGCAAGACGTACTTATACCAACAACATAACGTAACGTACTACGGCTTATAGGTCCGGACCTTGAACGACGAAATCGCCTGTGCGGCAAAATTATTATCCGTGGCCAAATATTGGTGTATACTTACCCGATTGTCGATATGCAGCTAACTCCTGGTCACCTACTCAACAACATTCAATCAACATGTATTGTAAAATCCGGCGGGTGATTACTAAAAATCGTAGAAAAAAGCCACATAATTAATTCCAGACAGATTTCATTTTCCAAGATGGCGTCCCTTTTGTTTCCCGCCCAAACACGCAGTTCGAATGGAGACGAATCACCCAATCACAATCCGCGCCGACGAAAAATAGTCCCGAATGCCCGCTTCGACTTTGCGCCGATAGTGAGAAAACCGCCGCTGACCCCCCTCCCTGGGAAAGAAATAAACGGTTAAACTTGCTGATATCAGTAAAGATTCCATTTATTAAGCTAAAAAATGAATATACTGAGTTGACGTTTAAAATATTTACAAATAGGATTTCGGCTAGTATAAAAAATTAACTCCGAAGTCAGAAATAAATACAACGCGGCCCAATGAAATTTACAAGCGCGAATTAATTCTTCATGTAAAAAGAGAAGTACACAAACTCATACACAAATCTAGGTCATAAGTACAACGAGATTAGTTTTTGTTTTTACAATTATTGATTAAATACGTTATTTGTGAAATAAATGTTCGATATGAATAGGTATTTTGGGGGAATCAATTAGGTTTTCTTTTTTTTTTTTTTTTTTTTTTTCAAAGAAAATAATCAAACTTAGTTTTACTGAAGAAAAGTACTAACTAGTGTTGATTGATATATAATTTGATTGTTGAAATCCTTGTTCTTATCTTCATTTTTGGGTGAAGCCCTGCCCCTGTAACGCCCTTCAAAAGTTATTAGCAGAGGCGATCATTTTCTTCATTTAACTTACTTAGATCAAAATGTAAATAAAAGGGGGGAGTCAAGTTGTTTAACGCAGAGGGGGCTATATAGTATTATTCAGCTAAAACTGCCGCTACTACTTCGTCTATTGGCAGTCGACGGCATCAGTTACTAAAATAAGCTCTTTAGAAATGGAGCCATCACACATCTCTTATTTGACTCGCTCTTAAAAATAGAATATTAGCATTAAGGTTTCATACCATCAAAATAATAAACTAACAATACTTTTGTTTATTATTTTTAACTCTCATATATATTGTTAAATATTTAATTTACAGTTGCATGTACGAAACTTCACACAATCTCTTAGCAACAGAAAACCGTTTATCCCCCCTATTTACAACAGATTTTTTTATTTTATTTCAAAAGTGATTTTATAAATGTAACCTAAAATTACTAGTAATTTTTTTATAAAAAAAATAAAAATAAGACCAACTATGTAATCTTGTTGTAATAAGGCAGTAAGCTAGAAAGATATTTAAAAAAAAAAAAAAAAAAAAGACATGGTGTTGGAATGTTAGAAATGTAACTCGAAAGTTATCGTTTGTTTGGTTTAGGAACTTTTAATTAACATCCTAAAAGTTTATTTCTATTTTTTTTTAAAGAATTATGTTAAAATTATTTCAGAATTTGATAAAGAAAAAAAGTATTAGTCGGGCTATCATTAGTGGTCGTTTTAAACTCTGATTCAGTTCACAACTATTCAATTTAAATAAAAAAAATAAAGAAAGCTGTGTTAAAAACTTGAAATTAAAACGCTTCTGTTTAAGCGATACAAAATGATTTTTTGGAATAAGCTTCGAGATATTGGTGCATAAGTCTATATTTATTCATATTTTTAGTTGGAAAAACCCTAATGGCAATAATGTCCAGTGGAGGTTATGTATGTCATGCTATGCCTACGTAAGTAAGGAGGAGACTGGCTCCTCTTTTTATTCAACAAGCCAAAAAAAGAATACTGGTTCCATCAATATAGCACCCCTCCTATCCTTATTAATATTATTTTGTTTTTATTCCAGTGCAAACAAATATCCAGGAAAGCCTGGAAGTAAAACATTGATTTGTAACAACATCACATGATGAATTCTTCATTTTTAGCGGGTCTCCTTTTCAGTTCACTGCCCGCCATAATAAGAATTACATTTTTTCTTTCATGAAGTCTATTTAAGTCAGCATTTAGTTACCTTTAACAGTTTCGTTACTGTGTAGCTTTTAAAACCACTAACAAATGCAAATTACAGAATTTTTTTTTTTTTTATAATTGCTAACAACAGACCTCTTCAATTTAACTGAAAGAAACCAAAGTATTCACGTTATTGCAACTACTAGTCTTTTTAAAATTAAATAAGACTTTCACTTCTGCAATCTTTTTAGTTTTAAATTTTTATCTGTTATCAATTCTTTTGATACCTACAAAAAGCACGAACAACATTTGACTACTATGGGTCCGGATCCCAGTTTGAATAGTTTTTTTTTTTTTTTTTTTTTAATTATTTTAATAATATAAATTAAATAGCTATTAATTTTTCTCCCAGAAATTTAAGAATATTTAATTTCAATTTTATTAACTACGTATATTGCCGATTCAGTAAAAGCTGAATTGCTTACTGCTAAGAAAAAGAACTTTTATACAATTTCGTTTAAAAATTCTGAAACTGAAAATAAACTTTCCTTTTCATTTGAATTGAACTGTTATTTTTACTAAAATAACCAGTTAAAAGTTTAATGGTGATTGTGTTTTTTTTGTTTTTGTTTTTTTTTTTTTTTTTCGAGCCAAAGTCATTAGACTTAAAATTAAAAAAAAAAACATTTGGGATTTGGTCTTCTGCTCAAATATTGACACTAGCAAAGCTGTGCATTATGAACAACTTCACCTCATCGCACCGATAGCGCGTTTATGATGATAAAGATTCTTTCTTTATCATAAACAAATAAACTTACTTTGAGTAGTAAATTACTATTATTCTTTATTAAAGAATTATTATAATAGTAATTTTACTACTCAAAAGTAAGAAACTTATTTAAGCTTCCTACTTCTTCATCAATCTACTCTACCATTTTTGTCCATAAAAAAAGGTAAAGGCTTTTTTTTATGAAATACTGCACATAAATGTGCATTTCATTTTTAAATACTTTTTTTTTTTTTGCACAAAAATCAACAAATGAGAAAGTTTTACAATAAATAATTTATAAGAAAAATAATCCTACAACAAATACTATTTTTAAACAGGAATGTCCTGTTAATAAAATATTATTATAAATATTTTAAAAGGTAAATTAATTCTACTTCGTATTGTATTGTTGGTAAAGAAAAGACGAAAATTGCACTCAGTACTTTTTTGTAATGTACAACTACTACTATTTCACGTGAAAGTAGAGTAGTAGTAGTAGTGCTTACTCCGCAATTGTATTGAAATTAGTATTTAATATTGTTTTATAAAAATCTTTTAGTGCCTTAGATTTTCCATTTTATAAAGGCTGAATCTGTTATGTTGTTCTCCGAAAAGGACTAAAAAAAACAAAAAACCTTCCTTCCGATAGTCTGTCTATAATACGTCTTCCTCTCTCTAATAATTTACTGCTCCTCTTCCTCCTCCTCCTTCACTCCGTCCTCCTTTCATTTCTTTCATAACTGCTGCTGCCTTTCCTATAGCCACAGGTTCTAAATGGCTGTGTTGGGATTTTTACTATTATTACCCTTATATCTGTGATATGGAGCAGGAAAATGAATCGGACGAACCTAAACAAGGCAAATTGCTGCCAGGTAAAGAAAAAAAAATATCAGAACTTTTGTTTTGATAAACCCGCTGGAAATATTTTTCTAATTTCTTTTTTTTTAGTTCCGAAAAAAAGAAAAATGCTCTTCCGTGTAAAAAGGATATTCTTCCGTCCGAAGAAGAGCGATGGAAAACAAAAAGCACCTTAAAGAAAGTGACTTTTTTTTTTTTTACCTTTATTGAATTTAAATATCATCAATAGTTGTATTGATTTTTTTTTTTGAGATTCTTTGGTAACATCTACGCTATTTGTCTTTAAAGATCATAGCTTAAAAAACAAAAATAAAAAATTCAAACACTTTTTTTTTTTTTGCTCGTTTGTGGAAGAAAACATGGAAAGATGTGTTTAAGTTATTTTTTTTTAATCTCGTGGTCATATCGAAAAAACACGGAGATAGATTTATTAAAAGCTGATAAAATATTGTTTTACTGTTAAAACAACTTTTAAGAGATGAAGATGATCGTTAAAATGCAAATTTTGCTCTTTATTGTCAATAATATTTAAAAACAATAACCACAGGTGAAGCATTTGTTTTGTAAGTCTCTACTCTATCCGGTGGTTTTCTTTTAGTTTTATATTTATTTAATTAATAAATTTGAATGTTACTTTTTTGTGTATGCGTGTATTTTTTTTAAGCATTTTCTTGTTCTAGTGGCTAAGTTATCGTAAAATCCGAAATTTACTTATCACTTTCTTACGAAAAAAAAAAAAAAAAGAACTCATCCATTAATATTCAATATTAATAATCTATTTTTAAATTTGATTAATATTTTCTTTGCTATTTCAACTCTAAAATCCGTTAAATTAATGAATCGCGCTTATAAAACCTTTAAAGTTTTCTAGAAAACTTTTCCTCCTACGTTGAAAAAGAAAAATCATTTATTTTGAAGATGGTATTTATTTCTGCACTTTTTTAAATTTAAGTTTCTGATGTTGAGTTGCATTTAAATTAACTTAATTTTATTTCTGTTAAATAAATTTTACCGTTTAAGTCTATTCATTTGTACGGCCTTTTAAAGTTTTTTTTGTTGTTGAAAACCATATCCTGGATCCCAATATATGCCATGTTTTTTTTTTTTTCAAATGAATGACCCCTGCCCTGACTAACAATTTGCTAAGAATGAAATCTAAGTGAAAATTAACGCACCTTCATTAAAAAAAATGTACATTTTTTCACTAACGAGACCAAATTTGTAAAATTGCATTATGCTTAACTTTTTCCTTCTTAGTGTTTTAAAAAATCTTGTTTTCTCTTCATTTTTCAGCTCGGTTGAGTGACAAATAAAAATACTTTGTGTTTTTTACAGTACTTAACTAATTTACTTTTTTTAACCTTCGCCTTTCTGTGTAATTTTGGTATATTGAGATTTTTATGCATTTGTTCATTTATTAACAGGTGGCCAGTTTCGATATTTTAATTAGTTATGGAAACAGCATAAACAAAAATGCCAGCCATGATGAAATTAAAAAAAGTATTAAAAAAACAAATGAATGAAAAATGAAACTTTTTTTTTCTCCAAAACGAATTGCAAATAAATTCCATTAACTTCACATTTGCAATGATCTTAATTTTTGTTATCTAAGTTAAACCAGAAGCAGAAGCTGTTCTTTCTTTTTAAATTATTCCTTGCTTTTTTTTTTTTTTTTTTTCTTTTTAAATTATTTCGTCTTTATAGCAGATTTGGTTAATTTTTTTTTTTTGTTTTTATTATCTTTATCACTCCGCAAACAATTGCTGAGTTGAAAGTTTCTAAAGTTCGATTCTGGTATTTATGATGTTTTTATTTTATTTCTTATTTATTTATTTATTTTTTTTACTATCGTTACTTTCGGCATTTTTAAATGGGCTAGATTTTGAAAACATTTACAGTCGTATTTTCGATTTAAAATGCATTTCAATATTTTAAATTTAAAAAACAAAAGTAAAACTTTGATCAAGAACACTGCTGAAAAAAATCTTAAATTTTCCAACTTAGATATGGATAATTTTGGTCAGAAATTGTCTCACCAATAAAGTCAATGTCAGTAGTAGTAAAAACGCCAATTCCATGCTTTTTTTATTTTTTTTTATTTAGATTTCTACACTTATTTTATACGTGAATATTTAAACGTCACATGATCAATTGCAGAAGTTTTTTTTTTTTTTTTTTTTTTTTATCAGGTCAAAGTAACGTTTTTTTTTTTTTTTTTTTTTTTTTTTTTGCTCAAACAAATAAAAAAAAAAAAATTCTACAATAAATGAAATTTTCATGTTCCAACATATGGATTTGTTTTGAAGTGGAAATTTTCAAATAACTTTTTTTTTTTTTTTTTTTTAATCTTAGTCATTTTTTAAATATTGTTAACAGTGGAATGAAAATGTAAACAGTTTTTTACAATACATTTTCACAAAGGGAACAGTTTACACTTTACAGTAAAACTGTTCCCTTTGTGAAATCTCTCTCAATTTCACTTTCATTATTGTCACTTGTTATTTGTTAATCCCCAGAAAAGCATATGCGAACATTGTCCCAATTTATATTGTTTTACTTTTCAATTTATTGGAAATCGATACATTTCTTTTCTCTAAAAAGAAAATTAAAATTCTTTTTGTTAAATGTTTGGCATAGGGGTGTTTAGGTTTTTTAGATTTTTTTTTAAAAACAATTACTTTTGATTTGAATGTTCCAAACTTAAAACAGTTTCATCGTCAAAATCTTTAAGGGGAAAGAAAGACCAAAGGATTTTTTGATTAAATTATTTTGGGGGATCTTTTAGAACCTTCCCAATTTTGGTTAAAATTTTTGTTTTTCTTGCGTTAGCTGCGGACCAGTTAAGGTAATAAGTCCTTGGCGAAGTTGAATCGATTTTTTTTTTTTGTCAAACAGGGCTCCTCAACTTTGAATTGTAAAATAAAAAATGTAATGAAACAAAACTTTTTTTTTTAAAAACCTTTTTGCTTTAGTTTTAAGTCACAACTGTATTGTCTTAAAAACTTTTTTATGAATTTTTATAAGAATTGTTCATTAGGGTAAATAAAAAATTTATAAACTTCTGTACTAATTTCTAGCAGTTAGGTGATATTGTTAAGTAAAAACTTTTAACAATATCACACGCACATAGACTTTAAAAACTACTCATCATAAATGGAAAAGCTCGCTACAATTCGATAACCCCCAATATTTTAAAAAGAATTTTGAATTTGTGTCGATTTTTGTAAATGTCTGATTGCAACATTAGCAGAAAATAAAAGCAGTAATTATTATAATAAAGTTAAAATTTATTGGTAATTTTTTGACATTTCCTCAACAAGTGTCTTTGTGAGTTAGGCAATTGCTTAAAATAATTTCTGAAATTTTTAAGCTTATTAGGTAGCTAAAAAAAAGTATATAAAAAAAAAAAGTCATTCACACTATTCAAGTTTAGTAATTTTTACATTATGTCCACTTAGAAAAAATTCTAAACATAATTCTAGCAAGAAAGTTGTCAACACCTCTTAAAATACTCACCTCCATGTTAAAAATTGTTTTCTGTGATACTTTAAGCTCAGGGTAATGTTTGTTTCAAATTAGATTAATTAAACTTTAAGTCAGTTAATCTTTCTCAAATAAAGTTTCAGAAGAGTATATTTTTAGTTTTGAGATTTTTTTTTTAATAAGGAGAATTACGTTGTTGACAGATTTGTTAATTTGGCTCATTTTAGTGTACTGATAGTAATAAGAAAAACAAAAAATTCCAACCAACTGATTTAAATTCAGTTTGAAATACAGCAAATTATTGTGCCTATTGGAAATAGTAAATCTAATGAGGTACCACCAATGATTTTCTAAAAAAAAAGGCCCCGTACTTAAGAAAAACAAAGTTTTACCGTCAAAACAAAATGTTTAAAGAGGAAAGACCAAAATATTTTTGGTAATTTTTATTGATTTTTTAATCTTTTCTACCACGCTTGAAATTTTGGTTAAAAATATTTTATTTTTTTTTCTCAGTGGGTGTGCTGAAGATTAGTATTGGAAATTCTTGCACAAAAATCAAATAATAATTGTTGGATTTTAATGAGATTTTCAGGACTTGTGCACATATGAATGAAATTATTTTGGAAATTTTTTTTCCATCTCTTTTATGAAATTTCAAGAAACTAAAATTTCCTCTTCATAATTTAAAGCAGGACTTGGAGAATTTAAATCGTCAATTTTTTTTTTTTTTTTTCAAATACATTTCATTTACGGAAAATCTGAATCATAAAATAAAATTATATGACATTTAGAAAAGTTTTTAAGTTGCTAAGGAAACTATCGTCCTAAGAATAGACATTTTATTTTTCAATGAATTTTTGCAAGAAATGTTTTAACTTTTCATTTTTAATAAATTTTAATTAGAAAAAAATGTTTTAAATCTTTTAAAATTCCGTATTAATTTCAGCCTTTTTAATTAAGTGAAGAATACTAATCATAAATGGTAAAGCTTTAATACAAATCATCACACACACCAGTATTTTTAAAAGAATTTTTTTTTTTTTTTGTGTATAAACCTGATAATTTTTGAGAATACAGCCAACCATAGACAACATTATCAGAAAATAAGAGCCATAACTAGTAAATTTAAAAATACATTTCTAGAATTCAATAGAACATTAGATTACAAATATCTTCCTAAATTTTTAAGATTACTGAGTATTTATATATATATATATATATATATATATATATAAACAAAAGAAATGCGTTCATGTCATTTTCTTCAATTATGTTTTACGGATAAAGTCTGTACAACATTAGATGTGTCATCAGGCTGTCAACATGTCAAAACAGCTGGTCTGTTAAATGCATTTCAACAATACTTTAAACTTAAATATTTTTCAAATAAGATTAATTATATTTTAAATCAGCTAGTATTTCTCAAAGTTTCAGAAAAGTGTATTTTTGTTTTGCAAGAGTTTTTAATAAAGAAAATTACATTGTGATGAAAGATGACTAAAAAAGAGCACTAATCAACTATTTTAGTAAAAAAAAAACTTCTTTCAGTCAATTTAAATTAGTTTGTGAAATAGATAAAAGTATTTTGTTTATTGGAAATATTAAATTTCTATTAGCTTGAAATGGAAACTAAGATAAAAGCTTCAAGAAAGATTTTTCATTTTTAAAAATTAATTTTAAACTTTAGGTATTGCGTTTTGTGTGGATGTCCCTAATTTGAGGTACCTACGTATATGTTTGTTTTATATTAAATAAAGTAAAAAAAAATGTTACTTCAAGCAGTTAGTGAAGTTTTGTACGGGAGATTTCAGGCAGATCAGTTGAGGTTAAAAATGACCAAATGAAGGCATTACATTACTTGAAATTGAATATAATTAACATTACAATACTTGGGAGATATTCAGTACTCAAACATTGATTTGTACCTTTTTTGCTCATCACAAGTGAAAGGAAGAGAAAAAAAGATTAACTACTGTAGATATAGAAAATATACTTTGAAACAAATTGTGATGACCATTGAAATGAACCCTCAGTAACCATACCATAGAACAGTCTTCAAAAGTGATGGTGGGAATGAAAGAAAGTCTTCTATAAGTTCCTTCCAGAGAATCAAATGACTGATTGAAACAGGTACTATTCTCAAGTAGTACTTGTTTCAATCAAGTGAAGGCAGTAATTGATAAAAAGCAACTACGGATGAGAAAGGACAGTAATATTCTTACAAGATAATGCTATACTTTGATGACCAAGCAAAAATTGTTTGCTTGAGAATTTTTCACTGTATTCACCAGATATTTCAGCTTTTGATTGCAATTGAACACATAGCAAAAAAAAAAAAAAAATGAAATATCTGGTCTTTACAGATTTCTCTTCGTGGAAAATAAAATAATTTTCAGGAAGACAATATAAAATCTATGTAGAGCAGTTTTTTTTTTGTTTTTTCTTTTTTGAGAAAGGTAAAAATTTTCTGTAAGGACAAAATTATTTAGTTTCCAGGAGATAGGGTCAGGGGAGATTGTAAATATATTGTTCAATAAGTTTAATGTCAATTATAAAATTATTTGATAAAAAACAAAAGAATAACAAAAAGTTTACATTACTGGTAATATTGAAAAGTAAATAAATTAACAAAAACAACTAGTTTGTTGTTCCTTATCAGAACTTGGTTGAGGATGAGAAATGTGCACAGCAACTAAAATGAAAACCAGAGATGTTAAATATATAAACCTCAAAGTGTAATTATACTTAAAGCTAATAGCTACTCCTCCTGCCTTCAGAGAGATGGCTGGAAGGACATAATATAAATTGATTTAAAACCTTCAGGTGGAAATCAGAGTGAGCCTTCTTCAGTACTGAGAACATGTCTTGGTTATAGGACCTGGCACATTGATAGCTTAAATGCTCAGCTATTGCTGGTCCAGATGCACAAATGAAAAGTGTCAAAATTGCCTTTCTGAATATTGGCTGGTATATGCTTATTAATCCTTGATTCCAAACTTTTATTAATTTTAGCTGTGTAGTAAGTATCACACTGACAGTTAAATGGGTAGAACATTTTTTTTTCTGATCAATTTTAATATTGGTTGGACAATTAAGAAATTAGTTTTACTTGATAAACCAATAAGTAAATTTAATAAAAAGAATTTTTTTCTTCAGGTCAATGTATAGAAATTACAAAATGAAATCCTATCGACAATATTCACTTTTACTTTCCAACATCTAATTTGTGGTTATTACAAATGATGGTATTTGCCTAAACTTAAATTCAAAGTGAATACTGAATAAATTGAATTTGACTTGGACATAGAAATCTGTTTTAATATTGTCTGTTCTTGAATTGGTACAGATGATCTTGATCTTCATTTTAAATGGTTAATAAGTGCATCATTGACAACTGATGTTTCAAAACTTTTAAGCCCGAATTTTGTAAAAAAGACTTTAGTTCTTGGAAACAATGTAAATATCTCACAGACTGTTAGCTGTGTAAGCATATCAGTTGGTACTATCTAAGAAAATGTTCAAATATGGAACTGGGTTGACTTTGTATGCAAACTGTAAGTAGGATTGATTCAAGTATTACTTGTACATTGCTTAACTTTTATCACTCTGTATATGACTTGATTTGCTGTACAATAAGTTTATCCTGCCACTGAAATTGACTCTGATCCCTGAACAATACTGTATTTGAATTTCATAGTAACACTTAAGTGTTCAAATGCAAGAATAAAATTAGTTTTTAATAACTTTAACATGTTATAATTTCATGAAAATTTCAGACTTTACATATTCTTGGGAGCACAGAAGATGGCATTTATAAAATAGTTTGATGGCAATTTTATATTCTTTGACTGCTAGAAATACTGGTGTATTTAAAGTCTACTTAACTCCAAATTACTAAGATTTGTATTTAAAATCTGTCTAAATTCAATTAAAAATTCAGTTCATCCTTATTCTGATGCAGTTGAATGAAAACTCATTATAATAGGCTTAGTTCTTTTTGGAATCCATGATTTGTTGCCTAGGAACTTATAAAAACTGATTGATTTTGAAATCATGTTTTTCTTTAACAAGGTACTTGTAATACATTGAAAGAAACCTATGTAATTCTGGATTAATGGATAGTAATTTTACTGGTGAATATCTAGCTTGTTCTTCATGGGTTGGTATATTCTACAACATGTTAAAATACTGTTAATGACTTGAAGACAATCTGCTGTTGTACTATAGTTAATCTGATGCTGTAAGATTTTCATAAATTACTTTCTCACTGGGTGATTGTTAGGAATATCCTTGTAACAAAGTTAACATAATTTAGTAAATATAAATGACCTTTTGGCCAAATATAAAAAACAAAATATTCATTATGAGACAACTAGACAGGAATAGAGAGATTGTGTATGATGACATGGAGCATGCAGTAAAAAAAAAAGTATATATTTCAAAGACTAGTATTATCAGAAATACTTAAAATCAAGAACTAAAATATAAAGAAATTAATTTTTTATTATTATAATAAATAGATTATAAAATAGTCCAGTGTTTTTTTGTTTTGCTAACTCAAGTCAATAGATAAAAAATATCCAAATTTATATATCACCTGTACCATTTCTCACAATTCTGTAAAGTATTTATAGATTTTCCTACAAGAACAACAATATATATATCTACTTGTATTTTACATGTCTTCTGTAATCTTAAGAGGATTTAAAGTTTATAATAAGACTAAGATCAATTAATAAATTAAGGGTATAACAATTTGTTTTCAATTTTTGACATTTTTTATAACATTTATTGTTTTACTCCACTATCTTCTACCATCTTTCAGGCAACTTCATATAATTCCATCTTCCCAGTACTTTTCTCTTTCTTAATAAATACTTTTGTAGTTTTCCAATGAATAGAAATTATTGTAACATTATCATTGTATATTACTAATGAGAAAATTTAATCTCATACATTACATTATTTATTCAACTCTAGACCCTGTCAACTACTTTTAGCCAGTGGGTAGGTGACCCTGGGGTTTCCTCTGAACATGAATTCCACATTCTCCACAGGATATCTACTTCTGATCATCTTTTCCCCATGTCAACCACATGCTTACATGTTAGTAAGCAACAGGGATGTGACATCTAGGTATCCAGTACCTACCCTGAATAAAATAGATCAGCAGTTATGTGTTCCTTATGTGGCACAATCCAACAGAATTATGAAGGTTACTCTGATTATTATGCATAAAATGCAAAATCTATATATTTTTTGTAGATTTACTACATAAGGGTCACAAACTGTCTACCCTGAGTAATTACTGATGGCTCAGATCTTGCAACTAGTGTTATCTCCTAGGTTGGCCTGCTGATTCACCTGGCTTTGATTTGGTGTGACACTGGGTTCAAAGTTTATTCTGGGATGAGTCTACTACTACCTTATTTTCACTAAGAGAATTTTATAAAAACTAAGAACAATTGGTAATCTGAAGGCGTAATATCTGATAAATGTAGTGGATGAATGAAAATCAAAGCTGTAATATTTTTGCCTGCACACTAAAGAAACACTAGTCGAGTATTACCCTGATGGAATATTTTCTTAATTCTGGATTTTTCATTGCTACTTCTGGTAGTGATGGTTTATTTTTCTTGTCCCACAATCTCTTGCATTCTCCATTTGTAAATCATCTTTTAATCACTTGTTATCAATCTTGCTTGGAAATAGCTACGTAAATATTTATCTTTTACAAAGTGGTTAACATAACCAAGTTAACACAAATTATTTTTTTGATTTGAATATTTTTAATACATTGGTATCTATTGTATATAATTTATTATTTTCAAGTAATGTTTGATTTAATCACTATCAACCAAACCATGGAGCATCATTCAGATTGGAACTTCATTCACCCCATTTTGAAATGTCTGAGTTTTACTTTTTTTTAAATAGTATGATATGCTGAAAATTTTGTTTATTTTCTATCTTCAATGTTAAAATCAGTAAAGAAAAAGAGGCCAATTTTGATAATTAAAAATTGATAGGTTAGTTGTGATAATACAATCTAAATTTGTCTTTTTGAATCAAGGTTGTAAAAACTAATTGCTCCTAATAACATATGACAAAAATCAAAGAAATCTTGACTTGTCCAATATTTACTACTTCATAATCTTATATCCAAAATAGACAAGCCTGCTTAGCAGTTTAATTCCTTTGTTTTTGTTTTTTTTTGTTTCCAATCTAGCAACTGTTACTCCATTTTATTTTCCACGTTTTTCCCAACTGTCTGTTCATTTCAACCTCTTCTTCCTTCTTGTTCCAAAAAGAAATTAATTTTGAATGAATTTTCCAGTCTACTCTTCTATTCTGAACCTAAGAGTACATATTAATAAAAAAAAATTATTTTCTGGCAGATTTCAGTTTGCATTTCTTTTAACAATGTAGAAATTTGATTGTATGGCATACTATTTTGAGTAAATTTATATGCATGTTTCCTAATCTTTAGTAATTAAAACTTTCTTCTTGTAGACACTACTTGACAGATCAATGATTAAAGAATGTCTTTTTTTTTAATATATAATAATCAGTTGATGAAGAAAAGAAAATTATCTCACTTAAAAGAAAAAAACATAGAACAGTTTAAAATTTTCTTAAATTGGCTTTTTTGTTGGGAAAAATTAACTGAATCAGTTTGCTGAAACAGGTGACATTTAAAAGTTGGCCCATGCTAAATTTGGAATTTACTTTTTTTTCTCTTCAGTGAACCAATTTGGCAAGGCTTTTTTTTTTCTTCAGAAGTAGCCCCAAAGATTATAAAATTCAAAATTTAGCACTGGATTCTCAAAAGTAGCTTAATTTGGTAACTGAATTGAATTTTTTTTTTTTTTTTTTTTGCAAAAGACATTGGACTTATTTTAGTCATTGGAAACCTGAATTCAACATTATCATCATCATTCCTTTGACCAGGTATGGTTGTAGGGCCACTGTATTGTGCCCTACGGGTATACCTGGTGGGTCCCATTCCTCTTCAGGTAAAAATTAAGCTGCTTAAAATCCAGTATTTTCATTTTTATCAGTAATTACATCCATATTCATCATAGTTGGTACCCCACTAGGCTAGCATCTGGATCATTATTCTCTTTCTCCCTTCTAGTGGTAGTTGTGAAAGCCCAACCTACTCCTGAAGAATTGTGAACAGGAGTCACAAAAAAGTGTGGGTGGTGGACAAGGCTGGGTGAGTTGGGTCCTCCTGACAGCAAACTTTATAGTATAGATATCAAAGTGGGCAAAATTACTTCTGTATTGCTTCTTCCTCTGCATTGTATAAATTTGTATCAAAGTTAAGTTTACAGGTTATCATCATCACACTGGGGGAAATAGAATTATTTTTCTTTCTTATTTATAATGGTGCTTGAAGTAATGTGTGATTTTATTTTTGTAATGTGCTATAATTTAAAATTATTACTACAAAAATGTCTTATTAGTCAATGAATGAGAAACATTCGAATTTAACCTGGATGATCTTTGTCAATCTTCATAGATGTTTTTTTTCTCCCAGGAATTCTCTTTGCAAATATAAGAAACTTGTAGACAGTGCAAATTGACTTGTGACTTCATAACATGGAAAGGATTTAAGATAAAAAATTTTCACTAAATTTTCTTACAAACTACATTTCAATTTAGTCATAATTTTATTGAAACACAATAATTAGTACAATTTCTATAATTTTCTTTTGATGTAATGTAAAACTTTGTTATTGTTTTTCATACATGCACATTGCGCATATACACACACAAGCTAGGGCTGAACCATTCTTGACCTGATCAAAAGGCTCTTTCAAATAAAAATCTGATGTTTAATCATATCTTGGAAAATGGATCTGGCTGAGAGCTTTTCAGTATCCACATTGTGTGTGTGTGAGTGAGAAATTGGCTAGATGATGAAACTGTTCAGAAACCATCAATGGTTACAAGTCCTCATGGCCAAGTAATTAAGTGTACTGGCTTTGCTTATTTGCTGATCATGCCAGGTTATGAATGCAATCTTAGAAATTGTAACTAAGATCTGCTCAGCATAGTTTAATTAGCAAACAATTGGCTGTAGATTTTAAAGAAACACAAATATGCCTGAGAAGGTATCTTCAACAGTCATTAGCTAGCCACCATAACAGATAGGCACACTGGGAAACACACAATCAGCTGCCATCATCATCATCATCATCACACACACTATATATATATATATATATATATATATATATAAAATAGTTTAATTCCTTTTTTTAAGAAACTGTTAAAGTTTTGAAAAAGAGTTTTGCTCTGATCATTGTCAAGAAATCAGGAAATATGTTTCTTTTACTCTTTATTGAAGAGATAGCAACCAATATGTCTGTTTTTCTTCATATGTAGATTCTATATTCTCTATAATTTGTGAGTTATTTGAGGCAAATTTTTACAAGGTTGGAAGCTCTTCTTGATGCCCAACTCAGGCACAAACTATACTTAAAATACACCAATTTTTTTACCAAGGCATCATCTTTATGAAGGTTGCCATCCAAGCTTAATAATAAAGCATATCATTTACAATTATAGTTTACATTTCAACAAGTAAACAAACTTGTATGTGATAAATGTTGTAATTTGTCCGTAACTTTTTTTTTTAAAGATATGGGTAAGATGCCTTTTAGTTGTGATGAAAAGTTTTTTTTTGTATTTAAGTGTCAATGTATCAAAAGTGATATTTGTAGCAGAAGTTAACTAGGATTCCTGTTCAGAAGAGCATTTGAATAGTTTTGATACCCCCAGAATTGTAATTAATTTTAGTTATAAAATCAAGTAAATTTATTTATTGCTAATAATGAGTAATATATACATGTACTGTGTGTGACATATATGTTTATCCATTATTTATTTTCTTATAAAAAGATTTAGGCTTTGGTTAATGAAAGTTTACAGACTATATATTCATAATTCAAAATGGGCACCCTTTTGTTTTATCATAACCATAACCCTTAATCTTTTCTCAACTTAAATGTCTGGCTTCTTTACCTCCTTGCTCAAATTGTATCTGTGGTGAATGGGAAAAAAAATGGACATTATCAAGAAGCTAGGCAGAGTTTGCATTGCTGTATTTGCTGAGGTTAGATTTTCTAATCTACCTATTTGTGTGACCGTAAATATCATAAATGTTGGATTACTGGAAACTAAATGGACATGTTGATGCATACATTGCTCATGCCGGTGTTTGTGCAAAAAAATTGAGAATGACTAAGGTAAGGAGCTAATGTCTCTGTGTTCAATCTTTAGAAATCCTATCTGCAAATAGATGTGCATCGATTGCTATAGCCATTTCAAATGGTCACTTACAAAGGATGGAAATACTGCATAACTAGAATGGGGTTTAAGCTTAATGTGGCACTGGCTGTCATGAATCACATTATAGATACCTTACTGTCGAAAGATCAATATATTTGACAGTCCACTTCAGCTTGTATTGATGATATATACATCAACAAAAATATGGCATCTGCAGCATGTGTAAGGCAACATCTCGCTAACTTTGGTCTAACATGCAATGACCTCGGATAATTAGAGAAAAATGCCCAAGTACTTGGCTTGCAAGTCTGGGGAGAGCAGGACACCCTTTATTGGAAATGTGAGAGTGAAATACCAAAAGGACCTGAAATTGTGACATGCAGAAAAGTATTTTCACTATGTGGAAAATTTGTAGGATACTTCCTATTTGTGGATGGCTCTGTATTGCAATTGTCTTCATTAAATGTAGAGCAACTGTGGTTACATTTGGTTTTTATGATGAAGTGACTGAGCTGTCTCCTAGAAATATGATCATGGATGTTGTCACTAGGACTTTCATAAGCAAGAGTTAAGGCAGTAGTCAGTGAATGCCAGGAATGTTAGTCAATCATCTCCATCATGATGGCTGAGGGGAAAACTGATGTGGGGGAGGGACATTACTCATTACAATGGCAAACATTACCTAGCACTAATAGATTGTGGTTCCACTTGATTCACTTTTTGCCGACAGCTACATTGACAAGATTCAGCCAGGGTGATTGACTATTTAAAGGCCCTATTTTTCAAACGGGGCCCTCCTGCTGAAATACTCACTGGCAACACTACCACATTCTGCAGTAAACTGTTCAGAGTTAGAAGAGTAGGTTGGGGGGATCTACATCAGTTTTTGCTGCATATATATATCCTCTGCCAATGAAATAGTTAAATGATTTCATTACAGTGTTAAATGAATTGCTATGCAGAAACAATGCTCAACAATGGAAGCCATGTATTGACACAAACAATGTCACATCAAAAGAAGGTGTATTACCCTGCACTGCACACACCAATAGGATTTATCACTGCTGAGTCCATGTACGAGGCATTTACACACCTTCCAGATAACTACTGTATGACTGTGCATGAGTAAAACTACCACAAAGCTGATGTACAGCAGATTCAATATCAGAACTTTTTTCATGCCTAACATACTTGAGCATGAGATATGTG
The DNA here is from genome assembly GCA_963932145.1 of Acanthosepion lycidas. NCBI lineage: Eukaryota > Metazoa > Mollusca > Cephalopoda > Sepiida > Sepiidae > Acanthosepion > Acanthosepion lycidas. The sequence goes on along the minus strand of OZ010597.1, from coordinate 66,102,449 downwards.
AAATATCACTCCCCAATATGGGACCATATTGTAAAGTCCATAGGATTAATGTCAGGCCAAATTCGCTTGTCCATGAAAATGCCTCTCACACAAGTTCTGCTTCAAATTGCCCAGGTGTGCAGGAGTTCCATCTTGAGTGAAGACATGGTGACTTCCAAATGTAGCATCAAGGCAACACATCTCTTGCCAACATTTGCTTGTAAACTTTGCTATTCACTTTCACTCTTTCTTCACTGAATATCAAGGGCAATTTTAAGCCATCAGAAGCAAAAGTTGCCCAAACCATGACACCAGTTGGTTTTTATTGCTTGAAATGTGTTCTGACACCTTTCGGGATGTTTCCTGGTAAACTGACATAAATCCTATCATTTTGGTAGTTGACCACAACCTCCACAGTGAAAAACTTCTCGTTCGAACAAAGACTTTTTCTGCAACATGCTGTATTTCTTCCAACATTTTTTTTTCCTCTGCCAAGCAGTTTTTGTTTTGAGGTACTTGAGAGCGGTTGTCATTGTTGAATTATGGTTTTAGCCTTAAGTCCTCTTTCACAATTCTCCTTAGCAACCTATCCAAAATATCCAGCTCTTTTGCCATCTTTTTCATTTGAAACTATTTTTATGAATATATATTTATATATTTAAAATATTTATGCTGTACTTGGTATATATTAAAAAGAGGTTACCAGTACCAAAATCAAAGACATGAGGTTTAGTACTGTAGTGGGGTATATTAAAGTTCTGAAAGCATTTTGATATATGTGTAATAAAAGTACCAACATTTTCCACGTTTTTAATACTTGCTGTCAATCAAAATAAAGGCAATTAAATTCAATACAATCAATCAAATAAGAAAGGCAAGTTTTTCCTTATGGAATGGTGTAGGTGAAACTAGGACAAAGGAAAAGTGGTATGATAGCAAGCACCATATGCAATCATATATTTGCATGACTAGAAAATAGTGACATTTTACCCATTGTAATGGTGATATGAAGTCACACACCTTTAACTGTTATTTTAATTTTTTTTAATTTAAGATTTGAAAAAGCTACCCTCCCAAAATGTATGGAATAAGGAAACAGTTGGTGATGGATACTCGATCGAAGATCAAAAACTTGATCAAATAATAAAATTTAAATGGGTATCAGGAAATTGATACACAGTTACTTAGTCAAAATAGCTGAAACATCATTTAGTACCACTATTTTATGCTTGGGTACTTATTCAAATTCCCAAACTAAACTGACACCATCTACCAGCCATGTGTCCAGTACTTTTGTACCCTTAGCTTATTTGCTTAAAGAGTTGTCTCAAATACACCAGCTGCATGATTTGTCCCCATAACCCAGGCATATTGAGCATGAGAATGTAACCAATTAAATATACTGGTGGTGTTTCACTAAAACATCCCCCAAATATTTTAATACATTCAAAAATTCCAAATTTTGAGACTGGTTGTTTTATTGAATTTCCTTGAAAGTACTATGATATACATGATGTTTTGAATTTTGGTATCCCACCCCTATTATTAACCATGTATTTAAAGTGATCACCATGTGATCTTCCATCACAGTTTTAGAGCACTAATCCCAAACTCTCAAATACCCCTCTATAATTATTATGTATCATATGGAGTTATTTCACAGAATATGAAAATGTTATATTTTTTATAAAATTTTCATTGCAATGAAAGATGTAGTCATTTTGTCGTTTTGATGCAGAGTTCAATGCTGAATTTGTTCAAAGGTATTTGTTTTGTGTAAGTGTTAATATATAGGAGTTAAAATAATTGTCAAGACCATTGTTGGCTTCTTGGGTAATTTTATTTATCTGTTTTAACATAATCTTCAATAGAGCAAAAAAATGTACAAATGTGATTTAAAAAAAAAAAAAAAATTGTGAGCCTGTTAATAGTACAGTACAAAATCCTTTATCTTGGCCCTTTTCATGTTATTTTTTTCTCCGTGCTGTAAAGAGGGGGAAATATTCCAAATTTTATTCAGTACTGGGAATATATATATATATATATATATATATATAAGTATTAAAATATGAAGAAAAAAACTTTTTGTTGTTATAGACAAGGGGTCTTCAAACATTTTAAACTATTGACTCCCTTATGGAATCTTTGAATCATTAACCCCACTGCCACAATCGAAATGTTAAACAATATCACTAATAATTATTTTTTATTTAATTCAAGAAATTTCTTCGCCCTTCTCCTTCATTATTGTTTCTCAATAATAAATTAAATTAAATCTTTTAATTGAATTTGATTGACATCATTAACGTGAAGGAAGATGTGTTTGAAGAGCAGTAGCAAGAGCATTGATAATTGGTTGGAAATTGGTGAGTTTTAGTCATAAATTATCATGATTTATCCCTTTCCCTTTACTCCAGGCATTTATCACCACCTAGACCCAGGGATCAATATTAACTCCTTTGGTGACTCCTGTTAATATAGAAAGGCACACAAAGATAGATTTATATAAAGGATTAATTTGTAATTTAACACCATTAAAAATTGGAATACCTTATTTCAAGACCTTAATGAAATAGTTTTTAATAGAACAAATACAGGGAATTATTGTTTTTTGTTTTTTTTCTTTTAAAATTTAATCATTTTCTAATAAATTCTAAAAATTATTAAAGTTTCCTTAAAATCAATAACTTTAAAGGAAAAGTAATGTAAAAATCCTACTGTTAAGAAATACTTGAAATTGCATTGATAGGTTCTCAATGGATTCACAATAAATATAACATTAAGTAAATTTAATCATGTTTATATTGGATGATTGTGAGGAGAAATATGCACAAGACTACTCTCTATCTCTCTTTCATCATTAATGAAGACATGAAAATGGTAGTAGAACAGTCTATGGTAAGGGATGTTATTTTTTTTTTCTACGATGACTGTAAAATAAGATTAAGTGCAAAAAATAAAATGGAAACCATTTTGCTGTTCCCAATCAATCCAGTAGGTCACTTAACATTTGTCCCCCAGCTTATCAAAATCAACAAAAAAAAGTAACTTTCTTTTAGGAACTTTAAAATTTTGATCAACAAATTGATGCATATTGGTCAATGTCCATTTATAGACATACTTTTAAAATCCTACAATGATTGAAAAGGAAACAAGGTTGCAATTCTGCTGCAGATTTTGTGTTTGTATTGTTTTAAACCCATGGCTATAATCATTATAACACTCTTGTAAGGACAAACTAAAACTGAAAAGTATCAAAATAATACATTGATTCAGTGTTCAGCACTTTAAGATTTAAAAGTTGTATTCTCATTATGAAATACAGTACAAAAGATGAAGGAAAGGCTGCTTGATTGATATAGGCTACCTATTCATTTCTATGTTATGTACAAAAAATTATAACTTTTAAAAAGGCTTAATTCAGCTGCATTCAATGAAGTAGCCATTGTTAAGCATGCAATTATTTTATGACCTAAGTATTATATAAAACCAGAACTTTCATTTTTAAGTCTACATGTGTGTGAGGAAGAAACTATTTCTCTCTCTCTCTCTCTCATATATATATATATATATATAGTCTTTATATTGGCAAAATAGGTTATACCAATGTTTTGTGGCACTAATGAGATTTTAATTATTTGTTACCTATTTACTAATCTCTAAAATAGATACTGGTAATATCTTAAAATTTTGGTTCTGACTTTTAATACTTTTAAATGTGTTTCTAAGAATCTATGTTGTGCTTCAGTTGTTGATAAAAGGTGTAACTATTAAGAAGCAACCCAAAGTCCAACTAGCTATAGAGGAAGTAAAAGTATAATTAATTTGTATTAAATATTAATAATCTTGCATAAACTTAATTTTTTTAAATAAATAAAATTATTTATTACTTTTCTGAGAGAATATTTGTTGCATTAGTCACAGGTTTTTATTGTTTTTCCTTCTATTTTTTTTTATTTTTTATTACAGGCTAAATCTGTGCAGCCAGACTCAGGTAAACAGGCTCCAATGCCAAAGTCATCTCATAGGAATGTGGACTCTACCTTTTCTAATCAAGGCAAGTGTGCGTGTTATTAAATTATCATTGTTTATTTCTTTTCATATCCTGAAAAAAAGATTTCATGAATTTGACAGTGTTTGTGCATTTGTATAGCAACCACAATGACTACTTTAAAATTTTACCATGAAAAATTGTTAAAAATTGAATTATCAATGTGGAAAGTAACTGATAGATCACCTGAGATTTTATATTTTCATATTTGCTTTCTTATTGTTTTTAATACATTAAAAAATACTTATAATGTTATCAAAAGTTTAAAAATGTTTTTCTTTAAATAAGAATGTATTTTTCCAATTATTGTGACAATTTACTAGTCATATATGATCATACTTTATACAAACACAATTGCTTGAACAAACATTAAGTACATAATATCTCAATTACAAGTGGCTAAGAGCTTTTCACCACCCCTGCATACAAGTTTCACATTTTCATTCTTTGCTATGTATCTACATGTCAAGATATTTTGGGTAAAACTTTAGTAAAACTGATATTTGGAACCAGGATATTTTGAAATTAACCAGCTGCTTTCATATTACTGAAGACATTACTGCTGTTTTTAAACCCTTTAGGCTTGGCTTGTAAAATCAATAGGACTAACTTTGCTTTATTTAATAGCAAACATATATTGGCACACTGAGAAATTGAGAAAATTAATTTCTTATTTTAAGATAACTTTAAATCAGTTCTCTGTAGAAGTAGTCCAATAGATCTCTGTTCATTTGTTTATAATTTATCTACTTGTATATACAAAGGATAGGCATGTCTTTTGGGTCAGATCTAGTAAGGATTACTTTATTTGTAAAAATCAAGATTTGTTAGGATATGTTGAAGAAATATTAAAATTACTGCAATGTCATTGTCTTTTAAGTATACCTTGTTTAACGTAATTTGTAAACACATTGTCCTGGCAAGGTTCTTTTTGATAAAATGAAATCATTCTTTTTTTAACCTAGTATTTGTATTTTTCTTTGTTTTATATTTACTAAGATTACAAAGCAAAGGAAGATGGAAGCAAAGCAAAGGAAGATTGTTATGCTAAGGGACTATTGGTCTGAAATTAGCATTCAAAATGTTAACTTTTAGATTCAAACACCTATGTCTTTCACTCCTAGGAAATAAGTAATTATTTCCATTCCAAACCAGGTTACATGTAAATCTCATTAGCTTTTATTATTTCCTTTCTTTTTTTCCTCCTCAATCTCTATTTTAGTCTACCGTCATCCCCCACCACAAAATAATTACAGGAAAATAAGGTTTTTCATTGTATACTTAAGATAGGTTCAAATGAATCATGAGCTGCTTCTTCTTTCTTTTTTTTGCCTAATTTAGTTTGATATTTAAAATGGATTTGACTAAATAAAATCGGCCAATAAAGAATGATGCTGACAATTATTGGAGTATCACAAAGTAACCTTATTATTCTTTCAATAAGATCTAGGGATAATTTTATTAGAAGCTAGAACACTTACAAAAAAGATAATGTTGGTTTCTCTAATATTGATATGGTGTAGTTGTAATGGTTAATCTTGTTTTTTGGAACTTTTTTTCTTTTGTGTATTTTCTGGCAGTCAAGCTCATGACTAAATACCTTGAGTAATACAAGTCATTTTATTCCAATCTGCCATTATGTCTCTTTTTTTCCCAGCAGATTGTCTGTCCTGCTGTCATTACATGACGACAATAACAACTTCTCTTAACCCCCCACCCACCCTCTATTTTTTTTTTTTCCTTTTTTTTTTTTTGTTAAAAGAAATTACATGTTGTTATTTTTTATTTTATTTTGTTAATGAAATCCACGTTAGTAGATACTTGGAGAATAATTTACATTCACTGTCTGGGAGAGTATACTTGTTTTTGCTTTTAGCTTATATTGTCTGAATTAGAATGTGTTTCTTGTTTTATTTCTTTTCATATAGAACATAGTATAAAGAATTTTGTAACTTCAGCCTGTTACTAAATGCTATGCTTAAAAACTGGCACTTAACTAAGAAATTTGATGAAAAGTATAGATATTAGTCTGTATTAAATTGTGAATTTTATTCTCTTTGCTTTTGATTATAAAAGCATAATGGGAACATTGCACCTCTAATAGATTGTGAAGCACAACTGGACAATAATATTCTATGATTAAATAGTCAATCTTAAGTTGAACTTTACACAAGAAACATCAGTTCTAAGAATTATTTTCTATTGAGCTTATACAAGACATTACTGCACTTTTTAAATGACAAATGTAAAAGTATATTACTACTCCATGGAATGAAATATAAACTTGTCAAAAATTGTCATTATTTCCTCAGTGTAATGTTGGTAAACCACAATTGATTTTGTATAATCTACCAAAGTTTGATTAGGCAATATCTCCAATGGATATACTGAGTGGACACACTGTAAGAAGCATTGTTGTACAGTGATAAACATTGGAATGAATTGTCTCCTTTTGGATTTTGATTGTGGAAACATTTATGATGGACATACATTGATACATTTGATGTTTTGCTGGTATATAGTCTTCTAATCAGCATTTGAATTCAAAGTGAATTTGAAGAAAACCAATTCTGAAACCATATGAAATTTAATTGGAAGAGGCCTTACTGTCAAATGTTTGAAGAACATAACTTTTTAAAACTGTTCTGTTCAACTGACTTGTTAATAATTTTCTTTTTCCTTAGCATTGTAAAATGTTTGTGGATCTGCACATGGGTGCTGTGCAAGCAGAAAATATTGTATAAAAGATCCATACTCTACGGATGAAGAGAGAAGTTTTAAATAATATACTAGTGTCAAACACAAACACTGTTCCTCAAAAAGGTACAAAGTGAGTTTTAAGCATAATGTGAAATTTATGTACATTATAGCAGAAAGGCACACCTATTCCCATTCTATTTTCAATAATGATCTATACTTCAATTAATTTATATAATCTTTGATGCTATTGAATATTTCTGATGCATCCAGTGAGAAAATCAATTGCTGTTATCATATGACACTGGTTAGACAAATATAGATGGTGTACATTTGAAATAATGTGAGCCAAATTGTATTTGGCAAAAGCTTTTTGCTTTTACTAACTCTTATACCGAGATCAAAAAAACAAAAAAAATTCACTTATATAACTTCATCAATGGAGAACCTGGATTTAAGATGAGGATGAATATAGCTGTTGTAACATTTGCCCAAGGTAAAGGTTGACACCTATGGAAAGCTGCTTATTAATTCAACCCTGTCTTGGTTTCTATCCCACTGAAATGGCAGTTTGCATTTTTTTGGTTTTTGGTTATCTTCAGGTGCCAAACTGTATAAAAAAAATAGATAAAAGGGTTCTTTGATGTTGGGCATTTTATGTATTTGCTATGTTTGCATTAGATCAGATACTTTGCTCATAATTTATTTACCATTTTCTGATTTCTTCATTGTCAATCCCTGAAAAACTACAGAGAGAAAAAAAAAAAAAACTTTCAACCAATTGAAGAAACAAAAACATGACACCCACTACTTAGTTTGTTAGTATTCATCACCACTTTAAACAGAATTTTTCTCTTTCAATTCAGTCATTGCTACTTTTTGGTTTTACTTTAAAAAAAAAAAAAAAAAAAAGTTTTGATACATCACAGAAAGAGAAAGAAATTGTGTTTGTCTGTTTTGTCTGGTGTTTAACTTTACTTGCAGAGCAAATAATTGCGACTCATTACCAAAATTTCGATACTAGCAACAGGACATACTCAGAGGCTGTCTGCTTTTCCTTTTGCAAATAATTTTCATTATTTGATTGTGTGGAAATGTGTTGCTAATCAAATGCTACCCAAGTGGCAGTATTTGTTCTTTTGCTTTTGCACTGTGTTTTTGTTGATTTGTTATTTATGGAAGCTTTTCATTCATCCATGGATATTGAAAGACATTTCCAAAGGTGAGAAAGATTAAAGTTTTGTTTACTTTTGCCTGAAGATCCAATGAATATTGATGGATCTTAACCAGCAAATAACTTTCTGCTTCTGGTTTATTTAAAAATCTTATTACAAAATCATTCATAATTTTACAAGATATTTGTTAAAAATATTTACTGCAAATATTTTATCAATAGATTTCACAAAAAGGTATGTTTTAATTTTATGAAAATTTTAATAAAATGTAATTCAGTGAATAATTGCATTTTTCAGTAATTATTGAATGATTTTCAGAATTGGATACATAAATGCTCAACACATTTTATAGCTGATAAGATTTGTAATTAGATAATTGACAATTATATATATTTTTATTTTTTTAATTTTTTGGCAAAAGTTGAATTCTGGAATTGTATTGGAACCCTGCTAAGATATCACTTTTTTCTCTTCAATTCCTCTTGTAGCATATTACCTTTTTTTTTTTTTTTTTTTTTTTTTTTTGAGAAAATTTTTACATTTACCTCATTTTTCTGTTTAGTATATTTAATCTGTCTATATTTCTGAGATATTATGTACATTATTCGGACTATTGTCCTCATCTTTGTCGGCATATTTATTACAATGTTTCGGCTGTTGTATGCTCCGGCCTTCTTCAGGTGGTTGGAATGTCAAACGGAACTCTTTATTTCGCTCACTGGGGTAGACTGTTCTAGTTCTATGTGCCATGTATAATGGATGTCAGTTATCAGTTATCTCCTGTTAATTTCCCTCTGAAAGTTCTCCACTGCCTTAACCGGGTATTGAACTCACACTCTTTGGGTCCTGTCACTGGATCTAACTAACGCCTTTATCCACTGTGCGATGTGTCCTCAATTAAACATACAGTCAGGGCTGGTGTATGCTACCCCCCTCCAATAGGGGAATGCCTAGTCTGTTGGGGGGAGGGGCTCTGGTCAGTGCTTTGTGACTCTCGCTATCTTATCAATATTTGCTTTTTTTCTACCTACATTTATATACATTACAAATTAATCTAAGCACAACTTACTATTAAAGGATGAAAGGGTTTTGTGGATTTTGTCATATTTGCATTTTTTTCTTTTTTATCCAAATCTGTGAATTTGTTTTGCTCATGCTAAATCTCTGAAAAAAGACTTTATCCATAATGAATGTGTTAAAATGCAACTTCTTAACAAGAAAAATCTCAAATTGGTGTTAAAATCATTGATGAGTTATTTAAGATGGAAAGAGATATTATGACGTATCTTTAATTTTTATTTAGATACATTGTATTTATTTTCAATTTTTCTAGTTGAATTGTTAGCCTATAGGCTAACAATTCAACTAGAAAATATGATCTATTATTGCGCATAATTCAGTTACAATAAAATTTGTATATGATCCATTATTGCACATAATTCAGTTACAATAAAAATTATATGAATAGTGCCTTATGAAAATTGAGATGTAGTAGAGCAGGGGGTCCCATATCATAGATTACAATGAGGGGAGATATATATCATAGATTTAGTGTGTGGGGGATAGTTGCAATTGGTGCTGAATATTTTTCATTTTCCGGACCCTCCAAAGACTCCTCTTGTACTGTAGGTAACTGAACAGGAGCAGGACTACAACTTTTTTCAGAGTTTCTGGGAGTTTTTAAATTAACAGAACATTGAACCCAATCTTGAATAGAAACCTTTGATTTTCACTCATCAGGATACTTAATGTGAGCAAAGGATGGATTACTATCAATCAGTTCGACTTGATCTACTAAGGGATTGCTTTTACTAGTATGAATGAATCCTCTCAACGGTACACATCCAGGAGTCATTAGCAAAGTCAGAGGGTACGCCTTTGAAACTTGAAGAAATGTTCATGAGGTGTACAGTTAGTAGCAGTACAAAAAGCATCTGATAGAATGAAGAGTTTGTGACAGAACTTGTTCCCAATGTTTTTCTGTTAGGTTTCAATATTTAAGAGCTGATTCAATTGTTTTCCACATAGCAGCTATATATCATTCTGCTTGTCCATATTCTTGTGAATGATAAGGCATTGAATTACTGGTAGCAGCACCTTTACTTAGTAAATATTCTTTCAGTTATGATAGGACTTCTACTTGAATTGACATAGCCTGGCATTCTGCACATACTAAACAAGTGATCTAGATAGTTAATAAGCATTGAAGTATGCATATTTGGGCATGTTCATCAACATGTACAGGTTACAAGTAACAGTAGAGAGAGGTCCTTTAAAATCCATTCTGAAACATTCTAGTGGCCTTGTAACTTTTATCAATGTACTTTCAGGAGGTTGATAGAACTGGAGCTTTAGTTCTTCACAAATCCTGTAAAATGAATATTTTCTTAACATCTTTGGTTGAAAAGGGGAGATTTGTTGATTATACAAAATGCAAGAAATCTTGATACTCCTGCATGGCACAATTTTTAATGTAAATTCACTAGTGTTGAAATTTGCTAACTTACCGATTACAATAAACACAACTGAAAGTATCGATAGCTGCATTATTCTTCCAAGGTTGATATTTGATGTCAAAACTTAGTTCATTAAGCTTCATTCTCCATTCCTTGATTTTGGCATTTTTTACTTTTGTGCACTTCACGTTACCATGCATAAATGACACTGGTCTATTTATATGCAGTCTGAAATGACATTGTGATAAAAGATGCTTTCATCTATGCGGCTTCAGTTATGGTCAGATCTTCCTTCTTGACAATGTTATAACCGAAAGGTTATAACATTGCTCCCTTGGAGTGTTTTCAACATATATGCAACAGGCCTTTCATTTTGACTTAGTATTGCAGATATAGCATAGTCTGAAGCATCACAATCAACTTTAAAAGCAAAGTTTTCATTAATAGCCCATAAAGTTGCTTTACATAGCTCGGACTTTAGTGATTAAATGGGTTAAAGAGCTTCTTTGTTCAGTGGAAACTGATTAACTAAAGGGTGTATTTTATCAGAAAATTTGGGTATCCATTTTGTGTAGCATGCAAATATTCCTCTGGTCATATTAAGTAGGTACCTCCACAAAAAACAGCAAAAAAAGATACCTAAAGTTTAAAATTAATTTTTAAAAATGAAAAATCTTTCTTGATTTTAGTTTTAATTTCAAGCTAATAGATTAAATTTAATATTTCCAATAAGCAGTAATTTAAAAAATTTTGGAAAATATTCTCTATAATCTAATTTCAGGAATGTTGACTTTAAATTTACTATAGTCATTGCTCTTGTTTATTGATAATGATGAGTATGGTTGCCCATACTTAAAAAATGGGCACATTATACACTTCTTTAAAAATCTTGGGGTTTGATGATTTCTATTAAGCTTTCCATTTATGATCTCTTAATAATATTATCTAAAAGGTGTAAATTAATACAGAATTTAAAAAAATTTAAAACTTAATAAGTTATTGTAATTAAAATTTTAAAAAATGAGAATAATTCTTGTGAAAATTCATCATTCATTGAAAAAAAAAATTTTGCGTAAGACAATAGTTTCCTTAATGTCCTATTTATAAAAGCAATTAAAATCCTGTCTAATTAAATATCATAGTTCTATTGGATTTTTTTAAATTCAGCACAGATTTTTGGTAAATGGTGTTTCTAATGATTTAAATTCTCCAAGGAGTCCTGCTTTTAACTAATATAAATATGAAGAACCTGAAATTTTAATTTAGTAAAATTTCATAAAATTAAATGAGGGTGACAGATGTTTAAAAAAAAAAAAAAAAAAATCCGAAATAATGTAATTCATTTGTGAATAAGTCCTGAAAATGTCATTAAAATCCAACAATTGATTTTTGCAAGAATATCCAAAACTATTGTGTTTTTTTATTGCAAAAATGATGCTAAATTTCCTATAGTAATCTTTGGTTCATCGTTGAAAATTTTGGTCTTTCTTCTTAATAATACAAACATTATGATGATAAAACTTTGTTTTCATCAAGTTTGGGACCTTTTTTACACTGTTATGCTTTTTTTTTTTAGTGAAAAAGTGAAGGTACTTACTATTAAGTGTTTTCATGTCTTCAGAGGGTTGCATCTCTTATATCAGCTTAATCCATTATAGAACAGGCTTAATATTTCCATTTTCTACATAATATCCCAAAGTATTCAATGTGTTTTTTTGTTTTTGTTTTTTATTATAGTTTTAGAATCCTTCAAAGTCTGGTTTCTTTTCTTTAGAACCTTTACAAATTCTTCTAAATTCTTATACTCTTCTTCTGTCTCACCTCCAATTATAACATTATCAAAATAAGAAAGTGTATCTTTTAGATTTTCTTTTAAAGTTTTGTCCATATATTGGTGGAAAGCAGGAACTCTGAATGGAAGTCAGTTGAGTTGATAAAGTTGACCATTAGCTTCAAAAGTGGAAATATTTCTTGTCAGATTGCTTTAATCTGACTTGATAAGCACTTTTTTAAATCAAAAGTTGAAAAATATTTATACCAGTTTTGTAACCCTATCATCAATCTTAGGTAATAGGTTTAGTGTAAATATTTATGGTAATCTGCACACAATCTTTTCCTATGTCTTTTAATTTCATCTTTAACTATGACAACTTGGGCATGCCATGGTGAGATAGTAGGCTCAATAATCCTATTAGCCAACAGCTAATGGCAAAGTCTTGACTGTCTTCCCTGTGGTCTACCTAACTATGGCTGCTTTCACAACATATCACAACAGCACCCCCAGAATGATGAATAGTTGGTTCAACAATTCAAATAGGGAACTTTGGCCTCATGCCTGCAGATAAAGTTGATCACTAAAACTGGATCTCCAACTCTTTCAGTTGATCATCAGTCTGCAAATGAAAACCTTTAGACTGGGGAAATCTTTTCAGTTGATAAAATTCTCAGGCAGTATCTTGCAAGGAAAATAGAGTGGATGGTGAAGAGGGATGATGCTATTGTGTTCATCTTGTTTGGTTTTCTGCATGTCTGTCCGTCAAGAGCACTCTCCTTGGTCGAGAAAACATTGGCGTTATATAGCCTTCTCAGTCCTAGACCCATGCTATTAGTTAATACCTGCCCAGTATTACTTGTATGCAAATTTTGTCTGTGGCATCTACTGTAAGTAGAATGTCCTCTCTCAACAGCCAATTGTGGAAGAGGATGTAACTCCTGGTGCTTACTGCACCACATGCAACCAATTCTAGGTCTCTTGTCAGGTTGACCTGATTCGCCATTACAGAACTGTTTTTGCTACATTTCATTATCTGCTTGTATTGCCAATCTCTCTGGCTCTATTATCTTTCTGCCTGGACTGCTGACTATTGCACCATAGTTCTGTATATATAAGGAATATGTTCCTTTTGAGTATCAGGTTACAAGTTGATTGGTATACATGTATTGTAGCAGGAAAGGATTTTGATTATTTCATCACCCAATCTCTCATTGGTGGGGTCAGACCAATTGACCTCATCTAATATACAATCAAGGCAAAAAACGATGAATAGGATTTTAAAAAAGAAAGAACAATAATTACCAAGATCTGATCTAGTTTAGGGCCAACTGGTTTTATTTGATTATCTTTTTTCTGTTTTTTTTTTTTTTTTTTTTTCTTTTTTTCTAGTGCAAAACATTTTGGAAAACATCTTTTGTTATTCCAATTCACGTTCTGATTTTCACATTTTCCATTATCTGTTAAAACACTTCCAAGACAATTTATCTACTTGCTTACCAATTATATGCTCTTCTGAATCCTTATTATATTCTTGAGTTCTTTACGTACATCTAAATGTTATGTGTTAAAAATACAGTTAATATAATTTCTAGCATGAAATATAACATATTCATTGGGGATTCAAACCCTGATCACTACTGAGTAATGCTCTGAGTAGTGGATCTTTCTCCTCACATTCTGTCCAAGATCTGAAGAGATTACTGGGCTCAATGTTGAATTGTTACTCACTGGGCACCATAATGATCATGATTTGGAGCGTGTGTGAAATAAAAATGAAGGAGCCAAGTTGAGATTTAACACAAGGGTGTCATTTTATTTATCATTGTTTATTATAAACCTCTCACAATTTGATCTACCTCATCTAATTGATTGGATTACAGTTAAAAAAAAAAATGTCATTATCAGTTAATTCCTCTGGTGATGGTAGCAGTAGTGATTGTCTTGGGGGGGGATAGCTGCTAAACTGTTTTACTCATGTTGTGTCTCGTGGATGTTTGCTCTCTCTTTCAAGTTGGCATTTACAGAACTTTCTTTTATTAGCCCAGTTTAAGTGCAAATTTCTATTTCATTCACCAATTGACACTCACCTTCTACATCAAGAGTTACCTTTATGGAAGGAGTGCAGACAGACAATTATGCAGTATCTCTGAGGAGGGCCATGATATTAAATGTACTATATAATAAATTGTCTCAACATCAGACAGCTCTCTCCAAAAGGCTGCCTTGGTTTGGAGGTTTAAACAAAAAATAACAAAGTTAATGTTATATTATTTAAAGAAGGTTCCTTATTTTACTGCAGGAATAACAGGATAACAACTAACGCAATCAACAAAAAATGCAAATTCTTTGCTACAGTTCAGTTGGCAGGCAGGACAAAAATCCTTTGTGGGCCAGATGTGGGCTGAGAGTTGCTAACCCCCATTCTACATCAATCTAATTGGGTCCCTTTTGAAAACTGATAATTCTTTGATGCTTCTCTTTGTGTTCTGGAGAGTAACCACTGCAACTTTTCATTGCTCCATTGATAACAATTTGGCTTGATTCCTTTTCACTATTGGAATTTCAAGGATTCCAGAAATATGATGGAACTCTAAATTTGGCTGTCAGGATGCCAAATATATGAGAAATTTATTCCTTTGTCTTGACAATTGTGATGGATGACCAAGATCTCTCCTGATTTTCCACTTAACTCATAAGTTCACTTTCTCTTGTGTAATGTTTTTCTGTATGACAAAAATATTCCCTCTGCTGATTTAGGTCAGCTCTGGTTGACTGCTTAAGAAGAATAAGAACATTTTCTTGTTATTTTATGTACATATTTGATTTCAAGGATTTTCTAGGGGTAGTTTTGTTTAGGATTAACCAGCTGTCACTTTTCTAGTTCAAGTGTTTGTAATCGCAGTGTGTGCTTATACTCTGTATGGTGAACTATAAGTTAAATTTGAGGTTAATTCTTATGAATTCCTTTAACTGGATTAATTTGTTGGAACCAATTAACTCTCTTAATTAATTCCTTATGTACCAAAATACTAATTGGTCCATTTCTTTTTTTTTTAATTTTTTTCACTAACCTTATGATGAAAGAAATTTACAATGAGCTATACATGATGGGATTTGTTTTCAAGCTTCTCAAGAGAGCAATGTATCTTCTCTAACAAGTTGCAGTCCTTAAATGCTCTTCTCTCAAGGATACATGCCAATTTTGATTTACAAAGTTTTAGTTGGAGTGAGGTAATCTTCAGCCTCTTGGGTTCAGGATAAATATTTGTGACTTGTTTCAGGAACTAACACAAAAATCTTATCTGACTTGTAAGAGAGGTTGAATATGATCATTTAAAAATCTTATTTTGTCCAGTACTATAAGAATGAAATATTTTTAATTTGAGCTTTAAAAATACTTCTCATGTTGAATTCTATTTGTTGTAAATATCAATGTATGAGAAAGTGCTGAAAAAAATTCTTGGCTTGACCAAAAAAAGAATTCTGATCATTTTGTCAGATTTTGGGAACTGGGTCAGATGAAGAACCCTTTACAATTTAGTATGCATGCATTAAGAGTGAAATAAATTGCTAATATAATCATCTCAATCTCTTATCTCTATATCTGATCAACTGATTTCACCTGCACATACAAAACCACTTAAAATATTAAATGTTTACCATGATTGCAGCATGGTTTTCCTGATTCATTAAAAGAGAAGAATCAGAGAATAAGTGAAATTTTGATTAATGATGTACTTTTCTTTGCTAACTTGCAAAATGTTTGTAGTAAAGTGTTTAACATTTAATCTAATCAAACCAGTTTTGATGAATTATGATTTCTGAAAATCCTTATACATTCTGTTGTTGCAAGTTTCACTTTCTCTCTGTTTCTTTTAAAATCCAGGCATTAAAATTCATTGTAACATATTTCCAAAGAATATTCTCAGTAAAATGTGACTCTAACAAACCAACTACATACACACACACAATGTTATGTTTATGGGTAAAATTGCTCAATATCAGCATGTGTAAATATGAGAGTGGATGCTCATGTACACACATAGGGTATGATGGATAAATTGTCGCCTAAGTTAAGCAAAAATTAAAATAAACCTGGCATCTCATTTTAACAGATATATTTACCAAAATGACACAAAAATATCTTGAAATACTAAAGGGTAAATTTATTCAATAAAATCTCCATTGGCTTCAACCATGACCTCCAAATGACTTCGGAATCTCCTGTAACTCTTCTGAATTGTCTCCTTGTTTAAGTTGGTGAATGCTGCCATAATCCTTGCTTTCAGTTCATCTTTGGTGTTGCAAGGAGTTTTGTTGGTCTCTCACTCAACTGTACCCACACATAATAATCAAAAAGGTTGCAGTCTGGTAAGTAAGGGGTGATGTGGTTGCAGAAATTGTTTGACAGCCATGACTGAGTTCTCTGGCTTGTGTGGCATGGTGCAGGGTCCTATTGCCAGACATAGGGTTTTCTAGCAACCACCCTCTTGACCCAAGGCAGCACTACCTCTGCAAAGCACTTGATGTAGGTCTCTGTGCTGAGTCTGAGGCCCTCACCAACAAATTCAGGAGTTCTTTCCTTATCAGAACATTCATTGTGAGTTTTCCGAGTTGCTGTACCTTTGTAATCACCATTAGACATATCTAACTCTTTCCGAATCCTCTGTACTATCCTCAAATTAACACTCAAGCACTCTAAATTATTTGTATTGGAGCTTCTGGCGTGAATGCCAAGCAGTACAGTATGTCATTCCAAATTTCTGGCAGAGTAAATTGAGTCATGGTGCTTGTTTTCTCACAGATGGTGTCCAACTGACCCTACTATACTGTGCCATTGACAAAAATGAACACTGTGCATGTGTGAAATTAAAAAAGTATAAAATGGCGAAAATTTACCCATCACACCCTGTGTGTGTGTATATGCAGACACTCCACTCCCCCTCTCTCTCAATGCTTGTCTACATTGATGAGATTCAAATGCAGTCATTAAAATACAACTGAATTGTTTAACTCTCTACTTTCTGGCTATAATTTGCTGTTTCAGTCTATATAACATACTCACACACACAAACACACACAACAGTCTTCATTTCATTGAATGAAGCTAACACAATCAAGAAATATAATGTTGTTTAGAGTCTATGTTGTCTTACTGAAATCTGTAGTAAGCAGAGAAACTAGATCTCTCTCTTTCTCCTGATGATTGGTGTCAGTCTATATGTATTTGGACAAGTTCAAGTCCTATTCTGGAGAGGTGTATTCATCTCCACCCCCACCCCCAACCCCTTTTAGATATGCACTTTATTTAGTTGATATTTTTTCCGACATGAGTGCACTTCCATCATTTCAGTTGGATCATATTTTTGCTTACCCTGGCATTATATTGTAATTTCAGTTTTAAGAATAGGTACTTCAAAGTTATCGTAAAGTATGTCCATCGGTGAATTAAATTGTACTGGGTGCTTATTCCATGCATATATCAACCTCAATTGATTTACTCTTGACTATTTACACCATACTACCAAGGCATTGAATTATTTTTCCTTGCTGCCAATTTTTCTTTCCAGCTTTAAAGCTTTTAAAGAAAACTTTATCATCGATCTTAAATGATCTGGTAGTTTGAAATTGTTGGATTTTCTTCTTATTCTCTGGCAGTAATTTGTCATAAATGGATATAACTTTCCTAGCAAACATGAGCTCTGAAGGTGCCTTTTTTGCAGTGACATTTGCATTTGACATCATTTGATACATGTTCAAAAATTCTTGTAGTGCCGTTTCTTCAGTTTCAAAGCTTTTAGCTTGTCTTAATGCTCTTTTGAAGGTGTCTGCAAACCATTCTGATTGATCATTTGACTTTGGATGATAAATCGGCATTGTCAAATGTTCAATCAAATAATTTTTTTAAACTCACTAGAAGTAAATTGAGTTCTATTATAGGATACCACACTGTCTGGTACTCCAAACCTTGCAAAAGTTTTATGCAAGAATTTAATCATTATTGCAGTAGTAGGTTGTTTTCACTTTAATATCTTGGGAGACTTTGTGAAACTGTTGATCACAATTAAATAGTATGAACCATTTAGTGGTCCAGCAAAGTCCATATGGGGTCTTACCCATGGTTTATCAGTGCTTGGCCATTCCTGATAATTTATTAGGTGGTGAATTTGCTGCTGAATTACGACCATTCCATTTGGTAACTGTATTTTGGATATCTTTATCCAACTTTGGCCAATACATGTAGCTTCTCATCAGAGACTTCATCCTCACTATTCCTGGATATCCTATATGGAATTGTTTCAAAATTCTTTTTTTTGTAGTGTTAACGGAATTTCTACTCTTTTTGCATACAAAAGTACTCCATCACAAATAGAAAATGCTGTTATTGTTACCAGGTTTAATTTTAGATTTACTCTATTTTGACTTCATTTGTAGTTTTTTTGAATAAATGTATCCTTTTTAGAATGAATTTTGATATTGTCTGTTGTGACTGGCAATTCTTTAATAGTGTTACACATCAGGCTTTTAATTTTGCTTTCGGATTCCAGAGAAGTAATCATAATATATCTTCAATTTCATTTTGATATCAATCTGGACAAGCCATTTGCATGTCCCAATTTCTTTCACAATAGAAATTCTATCTTGAAATCATAGTTCAACAAAATTGTAGCCTAATGCTATAGTCTGTTTGCAGTATGCATGTGAATCCCTTTCTTAGAACCAAATATACTTAATAATGGACAATGATTAATTTGTACTATGTATTTTCTTCCTAATAACATCCTGTGAAATTTCTTTACAGCAAAAATTATAGCAAACACTTCCTTTTCAATTTGGCTAGCATTTTTCCATATTTGTCAAACTTCTTGAAGCATGGACAGCTGCTTTCACTGTACCTATTGCCACTCCTATGCTGTATTCACTCACGTCCAGTGCGACTATTATCTGTTGCTGTGGGTCGTAATGTGTCAGAGATACTCTGAAGTTAGTAGCTTTTTTAATTCCTTTGAAAGCTTTTTGACATTCTGACCAATTCCATTTCGTACTCTTAAGTAAATTATTCAGAAATTCTTGCAATTTGTACATATCTGGCATATAATTATTATAATAAATAATTCACTAATCTGAGAAATGATTGTAGGGTCACCAAATTTGTCAGGGGAGGCATGTCTTTAATGGCACTTGCTTTAGCCGTATCTGGTCTTCCTTTTTCATTGATTATTTGACCTAAATATTTAATCTTCTTATCCATAAAGAATTGACATTTCTATTCACTGATTTTGAAACCATAATCATGTAGTCTCTGAAATATTTCCTGAATCAGTTTTACATGCTATATTTTTGTAGCACACTTAATAAGTATGTCATTTATGTAAGCGACATTGTATCCATTATCTGCTGGAAAATACCTAGGGCTACTTTTACAGTAAAGTGTAATCTTTTAAACTTGTAGAGTCCTTTATGCATATTAATAGTCAAAAACTTCTGGCATTTCTCATCCACTTTGATTTGAAGCCATGCTTCAGACAGGTCAATTTAAAAAAAAAAAAAAAAAATTACCACCATTTAATTTTTAATAAAATATATCCTCTGGAGTTGGTAGGGAATATGCAGGTAGTAGGAGGCAGTCATTCAACTCGGTTGAAAAATCTGCACATAAACAAATCTTATTATTTTTCTTTCTAATATAAACTGCTGATGTGGCCCGTTCTGAATAATCTATTTTTTCAATAACTCTGCAGTTTTCTAACCTATCAAGTTTGGTCTTAATAAACTCCAATGCAGCAAAAGGTATAGTTCTTTTAGGCTTAAATATTGGTATTAGATTTTCTTTAGTTTAAAAAATGCCTTTGACTTTGTACATTTTTCCAACTTCTCTGAGAAAATATTCATGGATTTATTTTTTAGTTTACTCAGGTTTTAGTTTACTCACTGTAATCTTTTTCTCTGACAAACAATTTTTCCACAGAATGAATTAATCAGCAAATTCCATAGTTCAAATAATTCTAGTCAATTGACACCTAGTAAATTCAAGATGAAATTTTTTAATATGTAAACATCTGCTTTTTTAGTTTTACCTGCAAGAGTGATGCTATACATGATTTTCACAAGAAAAATTAATTTTTTGCCCAATATTCCTCTTGCAACTTTGTCGTTTTTTTTCTCAAGTTAGGCTTGCCAATTCTGTTCCAAGTTTGTTCATCAATAATTGTAATATTGCTACCAGTGTACAATTGAAATCTCACGATAGTGTTATTCATTTGTACTGTCACTAATTTTCTATTATTTGAACTTTTCAGTTTTTTAGCTGGTAACACTAATTTCAGCAAGTTAATTTGTGTATTGCTTTTGAATTTTGACTTGCAGTAGCTTTGTTTGTGACCTGTTCTTCCACAATTAAAAACATTTTTGGCTTTAAATGGACAGTTCTTTCTGAAATGAAGCATACCACAGCCATAGCATGGGTTAAGTTTTGCAATATTTTTATTCCAGAATTTTTCTTTTGGTACTACTGTTTTTTGTTTTTTTTTTTAAACTACTAGACTTCTGATATACCATTTTGCTTGATTTTCACTGTATCATGACTTGACAATTTTTGGCACTCTTCCACAACAGTTTGTATTGTTAACTTTGAATCCTGTTCCAGTTTTGTAAGTATTTGAGAGTGTATTTCTACATCGTTGCTTGATGTTAGACCTTTAATGAAGATTAGGCATTTAAATCTGTCTGGGGAGAATTCATCCAGTTTAAATTACTCAGTTATGGTTGACTTTACCAGCATATTTGACAAAATCTTTATTTTCATCCTTAGTAAAGTTCATGCACTGCCAACATATATATAAAAAGTGAATTCTTTTCCCCAAATATTTTAGATAATATTGACACTATTTCTGGGGTAGTTGGCAAAATTAAATTCAGATATTTTTCATATTCAGCAGGGCACAATTTTCAGAACAGATGTACTTTTTTATCTGAACATCCTTGACATTCTAATGGCCTTGTACCTTCTGAAGTACAATAGGAATGTAATTTTTTCTTCTGGGACATAATTAAATTCACTAATTGAGTTAGCGACTGAGTTCAGCGAACATGAAAATGACGCATTGTCTGTTCCTTATTTTTCCAGGATTGTTTTTATCTGTTCTTGATATTCAATCCACTCCGATTGCATTTGGGTAATAGTTGCTGAATAACTATCTTCGATTCTTCTATAGTCTATTATATTTATACAAGTAGTCCTTCACTAGGAAGAAAGTTTTTTTCTTTTTCTTTTTTTTCCTAATAGCAGTATATGATACAGCCTTGAAGTTTATCAACTTTCATTTTGCACTATGAGTATACACAAACTCCACAAAATTCTTTTTTGTGAATTTTGAATTTTCTTCTAAGAGGAAAAAATTTTTTTTTTTTTCTATGTGAATTTGAATCCTCATTGCCACTGTTTATTGAATGAAGATAACACAATCAAGAAATATAATGTCACTTGGAGTCAATGTAGTTTTACTGAAATTTGTAGTAAGCGGATAAGCTAGATCTCTAATGACAAATCTTGGCATCAATCTATATGTATTTGCACAAGTGTAAGTCCTATTCTGGGGAGGTGTGAACATCTCCACAAAAATATATATATAGGATTATATCATTGTTTCTTATAATCAAATTAAAATTTCATGTGTAGCAATCATCATGTATAAACACCCAACACACACTGTGCACTATATATAAAAATAAAATAAAAAAAATTAACTACAGTACCTTGTCAGTTGTTTTAAATGAAACTTACATAAAAGTGATTTCTGCCCAAATACACAATTTTTATATATATATATATATATATATATATATATATATATGTTTGTTTATTATTCCTATTTATTTGTATCTTTAATTCATTATGACTGAGATATATGAGTGTTAAAAAATTTTGAAACTGTCCTCACCCGCAAAATCTGACCAAATATCAGGATTTAAAAAAAAAATAATCTTGAGCTGAGAGCTTTTCACACAACTATTCTTTTTGCATTAAAATACTACATTTTATTGTAATAATTCCTTCTAAAATGTAACAAAAAAAAATCACAAATAACATTGTTATAATTTCTTATGCAATCAACTACCTGCCTGTTGTTTTTGTCATTTTTTTTTTTTTTTTTTTTTTTTTTTTTTTAGCAGCATAGCTTTTAGCATAAGCAAGTTTTACCAGTGTGAAAGTTCAGATAGCTTCTGATCTATCAACTTTTAAGAGAAGAGCCAATATTCAATAAATCTATGTAGGTATATTGCTGCTGTTGTTAATTCAATTCCAAACTTTTTTTTTTATACTTAAAATTTTATAAACAATATAGTTTTAATCCTGGTTTAGGCATTATTTTTTTAAAAATAATGTCTTTAAAGAAGGTATGTACCAGGAGATTTTTATACAGATGTACACTTTTACAGCTCTCATCTTTAAATAAGGTGGGAATTTATATCATTAACTGATCAATAGCTATTCCTTGTTTATTTTTTTATTTATTTATTTATTTTTTTTTTAAATGGTGAGTGGGGGCAACATTAAAACAGTATGGCATCTACAAGTGATGACATGAAGATTATTTGTGTATTTACAGTTACTTTCTGGTTTGATTGATCTTTTTACCTATTCTTAAGATTTAGTTTCAGTTTCTATAAATCTTTGTCTCCTTTTTTGAGTGAGTGAATTTACAAAAAGAGAAAAACAAATTACAATAAAAAATGCTATTATTGCTACGGCTGATTTTCTAGGCAAATAGTGACGCAGAAAGGCTACCTGCTGGAAATGACTTTTGGTAATTGATATTATCAAAATGCATTGTAACAACTACTCCAAGTATTGGCTATTGTGCAAAAGTTGTGTAGTGAAAAAATTATTTTTGTGTTTAGTTCATTTTCTATGAATTTTGGCATAACTTTTTTCTTTTTAATATCTTTAGTATAAAATCTTTATAGAAAAAACAAAAACAAAATAATTCAAGTTAGAACAAATGTAATTTTTAACTTAAGGAATTTGGCAGTTAAAAACATTACTGGTAATAATAATAATTGATTTGGTACTTGCTTATATAATGTCATGGGTCCTTACCTATAACTATAGAATGAACTCTTCCTAACACTATGTATACTATCCCTCCCAAGTGAGAGGATCGAATCGAGTCGAGTTGATAGTAGTTCACTCCAAACCAGACTGACAGTCATACTAACACCTTCCACATCTTGTATTATTATTTTGTGTAATATACCTTCGTTATTTCTACTCTTGTGTTCGTGTTGTTCTTCCTTGGTCCTAACCTGGACCATAAGTGGCGATGAGGATATTGAAGAAACGAATTCTACACGGAGGATATATTAAAAAAACAAAACAAAAAAAAAAACAAAAAAAAAAACATTTTTGCTATCAGTCATCCATAACAGAGGCAACAGAGATATTGAGAGAAAAAAAAAACACAAGTTCTATGCGAAGATAAAAGATAAAAAACTTTTTGGACACCAACCATAACAGTGGAATGAAGACACGAATTTTACCTGTCAGCCAGAATAGAATAGAATTCTAGGCAGGAAAATTTTTTCATATCAAGGTTCCAGAACAACAGATGACAAAGACCTGAAGTCTACACTGAGAAAAAAGGAAAAATCGTTACACAAGTACACAACTCTAGCTACAAAGTACATATTGCGAAAAGAAAAAGTAAGGGGGGAAAAAGTGAGTTTTTCTTTTCTCCTCTTCCCGTGACAACAGATAGCTTGTGTTATTAAATTACAGTGTAAACATGGAAGACTTTAAGGCAACCATATTGGAACTAATGAAAATGCAATTTGAGCAGCAAAAAAAAAAAATGAGGAAAGACAGACTAGGCTCGAAGAAAAACAGAACTTCAACAGAAAAACAACTCGAACTACAAGAATTACTACTACGGGCAGTAACAAATAAAGGACAAAATTCTGAAAATGAAGCGGCATTCTCGCAAAATGCTATATGGAGCTCAAAGACTTCGATTATGCACCAGACGAAACCTTCGCAGCTTACTTCAGAAGATATGAAGATTCATATGAGTTTGATTGTGGGAATTGGTCAGACGCGAAAAAAGTACAACTACTACTGAGGAAACTAGGGTCAAGCAAGTACACTAAATTCATAGACTATATCCTACCGAGGAAAACGAATGAGTTGACTTTCACGGAAGCCGTTTGAACACTTCACTATTCCACAAAAGGTGAAAATGTTTAAATTTAACAAAAAAGGATAGCGAAGACTATATAACATTCGCTTCCATAGTAAACAAACACTGCAATGACTTTAAGTTATCTGAACTCAGCCCTGACTATTTTAAAAGTTTGATATTCATCCAAGGCCTGGTTTCGACTAAAGATGCGGAGATCAGATGGGAATAATAGTCGCGAGTGACACAAGTGCCTATGGTGTTGGGCATGTATATTTCATAAAATGCCGGATGGGACACTAAAACCCATTGTGCGTCAAGAACGTTACTACCCGCCAAACAAAATTACTCGCAAATTGAAAAAGAAGTGCTGGGGATTATTTTTGCAATTACAAGATTCCACAGATATATTTACGGTAGATTTTTCACCTTGCAGACAGACCATAAGCCATTACTAACAATATTTGGATCAAAGAAAGGTCTACCTGTCTACACTGTAATAGATTACTAAGATGGGGGACGATTTTATTAAATTATAATTTCAAATTGGAGTATCTTCCATCAAACAAAATCTGGCATGTATTGGTATTAGTCTCAAAAGCGACTAATACCAAAGAAAATGAAGCCATTAGAAGATTCCGTAATTGCAGCTCTATGATATGAGGAAGATAATATCATTATGTAGTACAATTCAAAACCTCCCTGTCACATTACAGGAAATAAGAAACGAAGCAGTGAATGATGAATTTATAAAGAAAATGAAAACATATATTGCAGGAAAAGATAAGCATATATCAGACAGTTTTTCATTATGTGATAATGTTCTGCTATATAATGAAAGAGTAGTAACCCCGAAAATGCCACAAAGGCGAATCCTCGAGGATTTTCACGTGGGCCACCCAGGAAAGAACAGGATGAAATCCTTAATGCGAAGTTACGTGTATTAGCCAAACATGGATCAAGATATTATACATATGGTGGACAAATGCAAGGGCTGTTCCTTAGCAGCCAAGGCACCTCTGATCACTCATAAGCCATGGCCTAAGACAGATTGACCGTGGTCAAGAATCCATATTGATTTCGCAGGTCCATTAGAGGGTTTCTACTACTTGATTGTAGTAGACAGTTACAGCAAATGGCCAGATGTATTTTGTTGTAGAAAACCTACTTCTGAGACGACAATAAATTGCCTTCACGAGCTGTTTCCTCGTTTCGGAGTGGTTGATTGTTTAGTCACTGATAATGGGACACAATTTACATCTGTGGATTTTCAAGAATTTTGTGAAACTATTCAGGTGAAACACATCAAATCTCCGCCATATCACCCATGGTCAAATGGGCAAGTGGAGTGGTTTGTAGATGCATTAAAAAAGAGCACTAAGGAAAATTTATGATGTACCAACAGAAAAGGCTTTACAACAATTCTTGCAAGTGTATAGAATTACACCAAACAGTACTACGCCATCAGCATTATCGCTGGCGGAAGTAATGTTCGCCCGAAAAGTTAGATCGGTATTTGACAAATTACTGCCAAAACAGGCAAAGCAATCACCAACGTCATTTGTACCAAAAAGAAAATTTAGCCCAGGGGAGAAATTTTTTTTTTTTTTTAAATGTTCAAAAACAACACATCCTATTGAGAGCCAGGTACAATAGAGAAACGAATCGGGAACATGATTTACATAATTCAGGGTCTGAAGTTCTCACATAAAAGGCACTTAAATCAGATCAGAAAGATAGTAGTTCACTCCAAACCAGACTGACAGTCATACTAACACCTTCCACATTTTGTATTATTTTGTGTAATATACCTTCTTTATTTCTACTCTTGTGTTCGTGTTGTTCTTCCTTGGTCCTAACCTGGACCATAACATATAGCTACATAATACATTTGATAGTACTGCATTCAGATTAAAAATGTAAGTGATTGAGAATTTTTTTGTTAAAGTTGATTACTTTTGGGCTGTTGAGCTATGCTACACTTCCAAAGAATTAATATTTATCATACTTTATTTCTAAAATACAAAATTATACCCAAGTTAGATTCTACCAGAAATGCTAATAAAAAATATTTGTAAAGTCTGATTTCAAACCAGACATGACAGTACTGACAGAAAGGATGCTTTTTTTTCCAAATTAATATCTGTTCATATTGCATTTATTTGTTGATTATTGCAAATTCTAGAGAGTAATTGATATAATATATTCTTGTATGTGTAAAGTGTTAGTCAAAAAAAATAAAAAAATGGATTGCAGACAGTTTTGTAGATGGGCTTAAACAAAATTCTTTCTGGAATCAAAGGTGAATTTCAGTGAAATATTTGAGTCTTAGTTTGTACATCTTTTTTTCCAAATGAAAAAAACAAAAACAAAAGATGCCACCCAATGTTAATTTACATGTATAAAAGAAGTCATTCTTGCTAGTGTTATTTCATAACTCAATGGATCTATGGTGTTCACTTGAGAGTAAAACAAGTCAGTAAAGTAACTGATTAAATTGATTTTATCTTTGTCGTTGGTCATCCAGGCTTATGCACTGTAAAAATAAATATTGCTACCCTTTCAACAATTAATTTTTGTTAAACCACACAATAGCAAAAACAGTACATGTATGCAATATTTAAATGTTAAAAACCTTTTCTGTGAAATTGGTATTTTTGGGATAAAATTGAGAATTCACCAATTAGTTTTAATAATTAAAAAAAAGAAAATTAACAATTGAAAGCTGTTCATATTCATTTGCAACCTAACATATCAATGTGACTAACCAGAAATTGTCAGTTTCTAAGATTTTCAGTGCTTTTAGTTGGTAACTAGATATGTTTTAATGCTTAAATATTTCAAATAAACTCTAATTTGGTTACATAGAAAGTATATCTTCTCTATTCCGAAAGAAGGTCATTACTTTGTAAAACACAAATTAATATTCGTCTTCAAGCATTTGAGTAGTGCTGTTTTTGTTTTTTTTCTCTGTCAATATGTCAGTTGGTATACTTGTAATACTCTTATTTAAAATGTTTTAAGTTTGAAAGATTTTTAATAATTTTTGTTTTTCTTAATGAGAGTTGAGAAGTTACTAATAAATATTTGACAAAAATTTATATATACATAAAAAATGTGTGTGTATGATAGGGGAAACATACATTCAATTGAAGTGGGATGTTGACAGTTTGTCATTAACTTTGCTTCAAGATACTATATTTCATGACCCTTCCCTCGCTTCAAAGAGGAATATTAAAAAATAAATTGTTGGATGAGACACTGAATATTATTGGAACTTTATCAAAGTCTCCAATTTTGGCCCAGTTTAAAAAAAATTTCTTTTTGTACACTTATTATAAATTTATGAAATTGTAGTATTTAGTGTGTTGGGAAAGTGTGTTTTATAATCCACCAAATAGGATTCCTTACTAAATTTTCTAAGACTTTGTCAAGAAAGATATTAAGTAGCTCCAAGATCAAATAGGTTATACATGTGTGAATCTGCCATTTTCATATTGTGGTGGAGAATCAAAAGTAAAGTTACTAGTAGTTCTATGTATGATGATAAACTACATCCAACATCAAGGCCTCTGATCAGGAGATTGGAGGTTTTCAGGGGCCTGGTACTATTTAATTGCTGTTGTTCTCAGGTTCACTCTGACCTGGGTTGTAATACCTGTTAGGGTCTCAGCTACATGCAATTAGTGAACCCCTAAACAAAAACAAAACATTATGACAGTATAAAAATACATTTTTATATTAAAAAAATACCAACAATACCTATTTATAGTAAAATTACTAATACCTGTTTATAGTATATATTTAGTTGAAACCATAAAATTGTGTTCAAAATCTTTAGATTTTGGCATTAATTATCGAACAACCAACATGAAAGAACTCTTTCATGACATTAATTCATATAATATCCGACAATTTCTTAAATCAAACTGTATTCCAAAATATAACTTCAACAAAATTACAACATAAACACACATATCACCATCTCTAGCAATTATATCCGCACAAACATGTATATACACAAAAGCTGAGTACCATCTACCATGTATTCCATTGTGAAAGCAGAATAACATCCATGATGTTTATTACTTCATAACCCCCCAAAAATTAAATTTTGGTATTAAATAACCCATAAGGTGTTGATGCGCCATTAAACAACTAGATTTTGAGGTATTTTTGGAATAATAATATTTTAAGTTTGAAGATAGGCAAAAGATTTTTATTAATGAAAGCTTTGGTGAAGACTACCATTTTTTCATGCATTAATGTATGAACTTATATAGTTTTGTTGCATAATTATTTACAATTTCATTTTATCTAGAGAAATTATGCAGCATCATGTAAATATAAAACTGCTCTAATACATGTTCAACTTCTATAGTTCCATTTATATGGTTTCAAGGATAGATTAGATAAGCAGTTGTAAGTTATAGGATTAGATTCACTAACAATATATCAATGTTTCTCACTTAAATTTCAGACATTGTTTAAGTACCATGGATTGAGAGAAACAATATGTGAGGGCTGTTCTGAAAGTAATGCTTGTCAAATCATAACTTTTTTTTTTTAAGAACTTGAGACATAACTTTGTCTACAACATAGTTTTATTCAAAATGGTCTCCAATTGTAGCAATGAATGCATTGTATTCATTTGAACCCATTTATAAAATCCACTCTGGAAAACCTCTTTTGGCATTCCAGGGTCCGTTGATAGTCTTCTATGTTCATCTTCAGCATTGGTTTTGGATTTTTTAAAATGTTCATCCATTGTCACAGTTGATTTTCATGAATTGTAAACTCACCAGCCACATTCTGTGGATATCAGCAACAATTTATTTGTTTTTGATCAACAACTTGGTGAGTGTGTTGGAAAGCGAAATTGATGGACTGCTCTGTTGCATTCACTTTCACATAGATGCTTGTAGAAAAGGCAGCAGCAACTCTTCTATCTATGGGTTATGTAGTAATGGTAGACTGGGTTTTCTTGCTTTAGAGAGTAGTAAGTTGAAAAAAAAACTGAATTTAAAATCATAGAGATGACAAAAAGAAACCACTTTGCTATCTTTCCCAAGAAGTTATAACAATTCATATATAGTGGAGAGGTGGAATCATTATGGAAGAGTCATAATCACTTATGTCTTTAAAGGACATGGCATTTCTTTCTTCTCAATGCAACACCTGAAAAAAATAGAAACGTTCATGCAGTAAGAATTACTATAGTGGTATTATAGAAGTATTACATTTCATGTAAGAATTGCAGAGAAAATGACATATATACATCACTTTAAGACAACTTTCTCTCTCTATCTCTCTCTCTCACGTGTGTGTGTGTGTGTGTGTATGTATGATATCAACAAATTGAAAATATGAAAAATAAAGTTATGGCAAGTTCAGTTATTGAATACTTATATATAAATATACTAGCTGACAAATGCTTTCAAATAAATTGACTGAGAAATTTTAATGTTTGTGTGTTTATTAGAACAAAATGTAATGGTGTAATGCTTTTGTAAGTATTTTTTCTCAAGATGGAAACTTAATAGTGAAATTGTTTCTTACCATTTCCTTCATAAAAATGACCTTGTGCCAGAATTGATATTGTTCAACAAAATGATATTATAAAAGAAGAGCTGATTCTCTGTCATGCTTTGTCTGCTTGTGCCTTAGCATGCACCTATGCATATGTCTGTGTTGTGCATGAATGACTTACATATGCTTGTGTCATTTAATGTACGCACACATATGCATACACAATTTGACTGAATTTGAAATAAGACATTGGAATAATGCATTCCTCTCTCACTCAGTCTGAACATCCCCTACCCTGAGAAATAAAAATCATAAAAATTTCAACAGCTTCATGTCTATCAAACTGTTTCATTGCTTACATGTGTAAATGGCTATGAAATAAATCAATAAAAATAATCAACTTTTCTATTTCTTGCCTACAAAGAGAGAGCATGTTGTAGATCTGATAGTTAATTATTTCACTCTCATTTCATCTATCTACCGATATCAATTTATTCATATCTTTTTACACCACTTACATAGATTGGACTGTTGTCATATTCACAACATTTCAGCTGTTGTACACTCTGGCCTTCTACAGGTGATGTACGCTGTAATTTCGAACCAAACCTTTATTTAGTCGACTGGGATAGATTGTTCTATTTCCATGTGCTTTGCCTTTTCTGGATATCTGTTTCAGTTAATTTCCTTTTAGTAACTTAACTCTCCAAGTTTTGTTCACCTCTGCTGTGACCAGGTTTTGAACTCATAACTCTTTGGGTCAAGTCACTGGATTATTTCAGCCAATGCTTTTATCCATTGGGCCATGTGTCCCCAAGGTTGGAGTATACAATAGCCAAAATGCTGTGAATATGACAATAAAGATGAAGACAACTGTTCGAATAAAATATTTACAATACCTCATCTCAGAAATATAGACAGATGATTTAATATCTATTTCAACCTATTCATGTCTATCATTTATTAATACCTAACCTGACAGCATAGAGATGGCCACAAATTAAAATTATTACTTACAACAATAAAGTGAATTTATGTTCTATAACAAAAATTTAAATTCAAGAATGATTTATTTAGAATGAGAGGAAAAATTGGCATGACTAATTTGTCAGTGAAAAAAACATTGATTTTTGAAACTAAAAAACATCTAATTATAAGGTTTTATTGAATTTTTAAAAATTATATTCAGTAATAAATAAAATTATTTTTTAAAGTAATTTTTTAAAATTTTGTAGAAGTGTGCGTGTGTATGTATGTATATATAAGGTCTGTTATTGAATTAAAATATAAATGCACACACACACACACACACACACAAGACAACACATAATTTGAATGAAACTGAAATGGACATTGGTTTTAATCTTCACGCAATTTTTAATAAAAAGAATAATGATTTTTTTAAAAGGAAAAAAAATCAAAAAACGTTTTTAAG
Organism: Acanthosepion lycidas; assembly: GCA_963932145.1. Taxonomy (NCBI): domain Eukaryota; kingdom Metazoa; phylum Mollusca; class Cephalopoda; order Sepiida; family Sepiidae; genus Acanthosepion; species Acanthosepion lycidas. The sequence goes on along the minus strand of OZ010597.1, from coordinate 66,071,177 downwards.
TATTCACCCCTCGGGTTTAATCTGAAAATTTTCATCTAATAATGTGTATTAAGACTGTCATACCAACAAGACATAATTTAATTCTTGACGAAACTATTTTTTCTTCCTTGACAAATAATAGCATACGTTCACTCACTCGGGTACAATTTTTGAAACTTTGGTCTTTCCTCCTTTTCTCTTCCTCCCTTTTTTCGCTGTGGGCTATTTCCCTAATGTCTGGGTAATCCAAGTAATGTTTTGTCTGATCAGTGTGACTCGGTGCATTCTTTCCTCGGTTATATGAAGGACTGGGGGGGGGGTGTAGTATGCAAGTCCACAACAGAAATTACTGACTTTATTCAACAGGAAATCTAAATGTGGCTAACCTACCTCTCCCTATCTCGGTTCAGTACTCCCTCACACCTCACATCAATTATCCCAACTGTTCTGTACTGCATCCCCACTCCTCTTCCTCCACTTGGCTTGACATACTCTTTTCCTTAAACTTTTTTTTTATCATTCCTTCCTTTAGTTTAAAAATGTCTTCACCTTGGGCTTCTGACAACCGAAGATTTGAATTTGATCTCTCCAGAGTGGTGGCCACTTACCTGCTGTCTTCTCAGTTCTTAAAAGAAAAAAAAATGTGATTGAATCTTCCTCTCTGCTTCTGTTTTTCTTTTTCTTTTTTTTTTTATTAAATTTTGACATGATCAGAAAGAAAAACAAAACGGAAAACCAATTTCGGCTATTCTTCCGCGTTAATATTTTCTTTTAATTCATTCACTAATTTGCTTACATTCATAATTTGGCTTAATTTGAGTATGCCTTTTTGTTTGTGGATCAAATGATAAGATTTTGCATCTTAATTAAATGACTACTGGATGGTTTATAATTTTACAAGCTTATTGAATGAGATGCTAACTAATACTTCTTCCTGATTTGAACATTATTGCGTAGTAACTCTTCCTTTAAAAAGCAATAAACCTTATTTTAATCAAATGTAAAGAATTTTCTTCGATTTAAAAATTAAAACAAATTGAAATTTGCTAACAAATCTAACTTCATTTCATTATTTATTTTTTATGAAGACATTTTAATTTTATTTTAGGCTATGAATTTAAAAATTATCAACAACTATTTAGAAGTGAAGTTTTAATTCTTATTATTTATGGGCATTTATCTGGTCTGAATCATTCAGACTGTAAGATAAATGAATAAATGAGATCAAAAGAAATCAATATTTGCCAAGATGTAAAAATTAATGAATATCAGCATTTTATATGGCCTGCAGTCGATTTCATTTCATAAATCAATGTTTGTATGATTTAATTTTTAACTTCGGAGTTGAAATTTTTATTGTCTTTGCAACAAAAAAGTTTGTTTTAGACTTCTTTTCCATGTGATTTTGAAATGGTTTCGTCATTCAATCTTTTCTCGCAAATTCGTTTTGTTTACTTCGAATTCCTCTTTCTTTAAGGTCATGGCTTTTGTAATTCATGCGTAACATAATCAACCGCTTAAAATCTTGCCATAGAAAATAATTTCCCTGTCCTTGTCACCGGCCTCCAAAAATAAAATAATAGTGTAAGGTAGGAAGAGGAGGCAGAAAGTCTGATTAATAAGGCTGACTCGAACAGTTCTTTTAAAGATTTTTTTTTTCATAGAAATGTCTTTTACTTCTTTATGCCCCTTTCTTAAAAGTTTATGACACTTTGTTAATGATGAGCTGTAATATTAGCGATGACTGTGTACTGAGGCCAAGAAGGCGGGTAATGCTGAGACTGCAATATTAGTGTTGTTATTGTAAACCTTGGTAGTTGATTGAAAAAGCTTTGTTCTCTCTATGAACACGTGACACGTGCATTCTCCGTTTGCGTAAAAAAAAAAAAAAAAAACACGTTAAAAGTACAAACATATTTTAGAGGGCAGAGAGCAAGAGGTGGGAGGTAAAAAAACAACAACAACAACAAAAAAAAAATTTGGAAGTGAGAAAGGAATCTACGGAGATTTTAAATTCATTTGTAATTGGTGTCTCTAATATGGAGAGACAAACCAGACTTGCCGGCTTGCTTCGGCTTTGTCTGGTACTGTGTGTAGGTGTGTGCATTTATCATGTGAGCGAGTGTATGTTTAAGTATCCTCCCTTTTTCCCACTAATGTCTTCTAATTCCTATTCTCTTTCTATTCCAAAAAAGTGAAAACAAGAGTAGCTTTGCCAGTTGGGTTGGGGCGGTAGTGTGTCTGATGATGGTTGCTGAGAATGAGTCTTCCAAAAATTTGATCAGTTTGTAAGTCATCTGTCTTCAGATTTTTGTGTTCATTCTTCATTGCTGCTGCTGCAATTTTAGCATAATACCCATAAAAATGACAGGATTACTTCAGTATGAATCGGCACTTATGACTTGAATTAGAATATCTGTGTGCTCTGCCTTGGATCTGTGAATTTGATGAAATGTTATGTGCACTTAATTTTTTTTCATAGTCTCCAGTGTGGATATTGTAATGTATAGCAGTTTGGAATGAGGAATTAGAGAGTGGAGTTCAAGTTCTTTGCATTCACTTATGCGCAAATACTTTGGGAAAGGTATGAGCCCATCTCTATTTTTCCCAGCTATTGCTTAAATAGTAGGGCAGACTGGGTTCTTCACCTATGATTGATAACCAGTCTAGGAGAAGGACAATTCTGAATTCAAAAACTTGTTGTGCATAAGGCTATCAACTATTCCATAAAATCATACTGTTTGCTCTAGAGACCATAACAGCAATGCCTAGAATGATGAGAGCTGTGGCCCCATACTCATCAAGATGTGTGTGTGTATATATCTATATCAAGTGGGGAAACACAGCTTAAAACATCAACCGGGTCAACCCAGCAATAATTATGTGAATGTCAAATACTTGTAGATCCAGACTCAGCCTGATTCATTATACAATTCAATGTTTTTGTAATAAAATTGCTATTATCCAATTGATGTTGGTTAAATTCTTAAGATATACAAGTAATATATTCTGTGAGTTCTGGCTTCTCAATTTCTATTAAAAATATTGATGATAACTTGTTTAGGGAATGTTTAAACAAACAACATAATCTGATTAATAAATTATCTTATATGCATGAATAAATTTTATTATTTTACTTGACATTCGTATCTTTGAGTAATAATCTTTGATTTTATTAATGTTTCTACAGTTTAAAATTAACATTACTTGCTGCAATTTTTATTGCTTTCCAGAGACCTTTTTATGCTTGAATATTGTTTCTGTGCTTATATTTCATGGGGTAAAGGAGACGTTATATTAATTTGATGTCTTGCATGAAAATAATTTTTTAATGTTACACGTTTTGGTTGTGAGTTGTACCACTCAAAAAGTATATTGTCCAAGAGCTTATAATGGACAGCCACATGTAAAGTAAGAGCTTACAAGTGATATCAACATGTGAAGTAAGGGCTTACAAGAGACATCCACATGTCATATTTCCTGTGGAGCAAATTTTTCAAGCTTACAATCATGAGCCCAGTGAATATTTTCTTTAAAAAAAAAAGAAAAAAAAAAGATTATTATTCAAAACATTAACAGGTAAGATGACTGAATCTCTGTTGGAAACTTGAAATGACATTCTAAATCTATTGTGATTCTGCATGTTGCTTTTATCACAAAACTTATTCTTTGGAATCTGTTTGATGTCCTATCAAATAAGTGGTATTCATTTGATGTATTCCCATTTGGTTGTTTATCTTTGTTTAGAAAAGTCTTTATAATTTCTTTTGATCAATGTTTTGGTTGTAAATCAAGTTCTGCTCAAATGATAACCACTTTGTTTATCCAAAAAGAAGGTTCTCTATCTTCTACAATATAGTGGATATACCATTTTTTTTTTTTTTTTTCTTTTTACATTTTGACAATATTTTCATACTCCTTCTCCTTAACAACTGGCAGCCATTTTAGTTTTGATGTTGTGTCACTGCTTTGATGTAACCCTTAATATTCTTGTCTGTAGTTACTAGGGGTTCCATTTGATTCAGTAAACCCTTATACAAATACGTGTGACATTGAAAAAGTAAAGATTTGCTAAGGAGCCCATATTGCATTTCCATCTTTATAATTAGTAAAGCTTCTAAAGTTCCATTTGATGCTTTATATGCAAGATCCCAAATGTTTTTGGTAACATGCTTTCTTTTATGCTTGTATCCATTCAGGATGAGAAAGTTAAATTAGGACAATGAAACTATAGAATCTGAGTGATATTCTAAGTGGCTAAAAACTCTTAGCGTTCTGACCATGAGACCTGGGTTTCAATTCCTGACATGGTTGATTAGTCATGAAGCTGACTTGATTATATTGTCCTAGAGAGGTGATCCAAGCAAGAGTCTGAAGTCTCATTTACTAACAAGATTTGTTAGTAAATGAAACTGTTCAGAAGCCATCAATAGTTGTACTAATAAGTAGATAGAAGCCTTTCTCAATCCATCTTGAGATGTAAAAATGTGCAATGAGTGAAATTCTTAAATTACCTTAGTTGTGCAATATACTCCTGGTGAATTTAGTCTTATTTTGTTTTTGTGTGTGTGTGTAATTCTATATTTGTTGAGGAGATACTTTTATCCATATACTTGCTGATTAGATATTCTATTGTTTCAACTTTTGTGTTATTTCATATACCTGTAATGGCCATAATAATTTAGATGAAACCAAAACACATACATTATTAGTAGAGTTTAGGGCATCATTCAAATGTTTCATCTTCAGTTATTTCTAGTGGAAAGTAATTAGTATTAAGTAGGCAGTAGCAACAACTGTGTGTCTTAATGCTTTCTTTTTCACAGTTTGAGGGTGCTTTCTCATCAACTGATGAATATTGATCTTATTGAGTTTTATAGAAATCGTTCATAAGAACATTGGCATGTGCATTGATATACATTTTCTGAAGATGTGTGTTCAAAGATATTTTTCTGTCTAAAAGAATCCACTCTTTTCCTCAAACATTTTTTTGTGAATTTGTATTGATCTTATCAAAAACATTCTTCTTTTACCACTTCCTTGCATTGTCTGTTTATGAAATAACAAAGAACTTTGTAAATAATTCTCAGTTTTGCTTCTATTAATAATTTTGTTCATATATTGTTTCCTTATAGCAGTTTTAAGGAACTTTTGTTTAACTGTCTTTTTTTTCTTTGCTGTTTTGATAGTATCTTTTTCTTTGACATAACAAGCACTAGGCTCATTGCATATGTAATCAGTGAAAGAATATAGTATCTCCATAAAGCCACTTCTTTGTCATATCTTATATTTGTCCACCATTATGTAGTTTTTCATTTCTACAGTTTTTTCCTTGGATAGACAAACAAAAGGACAGCGTATGCCGTAATTTGTCTTGACACTCAGATTTATCACAGTTGCAAATATGTGTTCCTTGAATGCAATGAACTGCATCTGTGGATCATTTAAGGTTATTACTGACATCATGTGATATTATTATTCTTCATACTTCAAGATATATTTTAGAGGCATGTTTCACTAATCCATAGGCATGCACATTTAAACAAAATATATTTGTTAAAAGTATGTTCTGTTATTATTTTATTTATTCATACCAGTTTTCTCTCCACTTGATTTGAGTTTTCTTGTATCTATTTACACAAATCCTATATTGCTAGATTTTATTGTATGTTTATTAAAAAACAACACTATATTTTTATGATTGTTTATATTTTAATGTATGATGGACTTGTAGCAGAACATTGAGTGGTTCAAGGGAAAGCTTGTTTTTGTAAACAGACATGAGGCAAGTCAAATTCATTTAAAAGAAATCTAAGAAATAAAACTTGACAGGTGGTATTTAGTATATTCCCAATCACCTTTTCATCCGGCTATGTGAAGATTGTCAAATACTTTTTTTTTGTGATCAATTCATGCCACAGAGAATGTTATGGGATTTTTGGCAATCTTCAAAAATCATTTTTCAGCAGTTGGTCTCCATATCAATAAACGTTTATAAGTGTTTACACACTTTTTGTTCATCAGGAAAAATATTGTTAATAAAATGTGAGTATATACATTTAGTAAGAATTCATGTGAGAATTTTATACATGGTCACTAAGCAAGTTATTGGACAATATTTTTTTTAGATGCTTATTCTTTTTTTGATTATTACGACTACTACTGCAACTAATACATATTCTAATTGTTGGTTTCAATTTAAGGAATAATCACTAAAAATTCCCTCCCAATTTTTTAGAGAAATTGTACAGATACATGTTGGGACTTCTTTGTCTCATCCTCTATATTTTTGTTCTTGTCTTGAAGTCAGAACACTACAATCACTTGATCGTATCCTTTTTGTGTGTTAGCACAATTTTTACGTTTTGAACTTTTTGCCTTGTTACTGTTGCTTTGCATAGTTTTGTCTTGCATATATATTAGTAGAGTTTATATATATATATATAGAGAGAGAGAAACCTAGTAAGCCAGACAAACCTACCCAGGTTTCACCTAAGCGGATTTGTCAGGGAAACCTGGGTATGTTTGTCTGGCTCACTAGGTTTATCTAGGTCTGCTCTATGGTTGTATTGAGCTCTTTTTAGTTAGTTGTTTATTCGTGTCGGGGTTTTTTCTTTGGGCTTTAAACCTGTATCTGTGCGATTTTTTTTTTTTTTTTTTTTTTTTTTTTTTTTTTTTTTTTTTTTCGACAGACTTTCATGTTTCTAGCTTTTTCTTTTTTAAAACCTTTTTTTTCCTTCATGATTGATTTGATTATTGGCAAATCAAGAATTCGGAGGTTTTTCGAAATGAGTATAATTACCTATATATATATATATATATATATATATATATATATATATAGAGAGAGAGAGAGAGATAAAAAGAGAGCTTAGGATTATTTTGTCTTTTTTTTTCTTTCTTTTGTTATTGTTTTTTCTTTTGTTTCTTTATTTTGCTATTGTTTTTTCTTTTGTTTCTTTTGTTATTGTTTGCCAATTGTACTTAACCATGGTTAACTACTCTACCATAATAATCAATGGTGATGATAATTATATTACTGATACTTCATATTTTGTAAGTACACAGCTAATATCTGTTGATAACTATTTAAGAAAAAAGTTTGACTTTACTAATTATCAAGAGTGATAATAAATTATACAATTTGCCAATAATATGGATGAATTGTATAAGTTCTGGTTTGAGAATCAGTTTATCAAAGTAGAGCCACTTTTCAGGATAAGTTTTAAAAACACTTTTGTAAATTGTATTATCTTCTTGAATGTATATAGCATTCCAAGCAATAATGGTTCCAAGAAATGGTTACAATTTTGTAAATTCCCAATTAGTGGTGTTAATGATATTGGGGAAAATCTAGAGTTTAACTTGAAATTCCTGCCAATGCAAAAATATTCTGATTTTTCAAGAAAATAGACTAATTCGGTTATTGATTGAAAAAAAAAGTAAATAGAAAAAGACATTCAAGCATATTACACACATGCATAAGTGTATCTAAAATGAAATATTTGCATTTTGAAATTATACAGTAGATTTATAAATTTTCAAATCTAATTTTTACAACAGATGAAAATTATTAAGTACAATGATGATTCCTCAAAATAGTTAAGATAACTTTTTTTATTTACTTGATGTATGCTTTACAAAGATGGAAAACTAGTGGAGTTCTAAACACTGAAAATGGCAGCATTAAAACAAGGGATTAATTAGTGATGAGATGATACCAATATTTTTACAGTATACAATTCCCAATACTGTTCTAAATTTTTGATTCCAATACCTACAATGATTAAAATTCCTTATTTTCTGGCTCTACAGTTGGTTTGGGAAACTTAATGAAGTGCATTTATTAATAAAACATTTAGTAGAAAAATTAATACAAAAGCTTATGAAATAAAGTTAGATATCCTTTTTATTTAAAAAAATGGATAAGAGTTTAAACAATAATGAGAGTGATTTCTTTATGTAAATCACTCAAAGTACCTAGCTACAGTTGTCATATTGCTTTACTTTGGTTTTCATTGGAAGTTTTTTTTAAGATTTCTAAACTAGACTTTTCTGCTTGGCATTGGATACGTTTGTCATAATTGGGGTCTGAAAATAATAAACATTGGTTAAAATTTAAATTTTTCACTTTTAGATAAAAAATGTTTCTACTTTTCTAATGTGTAAAGATTCAACTAATAATTATTTGCTATTAATTGTAAAATAAAAAGGGTCTTTTTTTTTTTTTTTTTTGTCCATCATTTAAGTTTTAACAAGCAAAGGTGCCCTCTAAATATTATGCAATCTCCTTAAAATTTTATAGGTGGCATTTTTCAATGAAAAGAACAAATTTAGGGGTGACAATTCAATTTCAGCATGCACTTCAAAAACAGGAGACACTCTAATATATATATATATATATATATATATAGTAACAATAATACTCTAAGCAGAAAGTCATCATTCTATTGTGGTTTAACTCATTTAGATATTTTGATAAAGTACAAGGAGTACCTAATCCTGCAGGACAGTGAATAAAAAATAAATGCAAATTTTAAATTCGATTACAGATGTCTAATAAGAATTCAATATGAATTATTACAGCAACTTAATAAATAATAAAGGGTCTTCAATCTTCTCTAAAAAAAAAAAAAAAAAAAAAATTTAATTACTAATAAGTTTTACTGTCTAAAATAAAATTTCTCAAAAATTTTGATAATTTCTAAAAAGAATCAAAAAGTGTTTTATTTTTGTTAAGAGAAAAGGAGTAAAAATGCAACAACACTATAAAAACATTTCCCTTGATTATTTTTTTTTTTTTTTTTTTTTTTTTTAAGAGATAAGCAATTTTAGAAAACTTTACAATAAATTTTAAAAAATATTAGGAAGTTGAAAGCTAAATAACACTGATATCCATCTTGATCATTTTATAAGGTATGACATTCAATTGTTACAAAGCGTTAAAATAAAAATAAGATTAAAAATGATTAAAATCTTCGTAAGGATGAGAACAACTGTAAATGTATTTTTTGCATGGGATCGATTTTTTCTTCAGTTATTTATTATATTATTATCAGATGAAATTTTACTAGACAACTGAGTAGAAACTTGCACATTCATTTTTTTATTTTTTTTTTTTATTACAAAAGTAAAATAAATTTACATCATACTTAGGTGTTATTATGATCTATAGATTTCAGTTTCACTGATAGTTTAACATCAATAAATATTTATATCCTTTTATCATTAGTAGCAGGAATGGAAAATTAAGTTTTAAACAAAAAAAAAACAAAAAACAAAGAATCGTTTTTAGAATTGGAAATTAGGTAAAAAATTTTGATACCCCAATATATTCTGATATTTCCGATTTTGGTTAATTGTCCCATCACTAATATATATATGTGTGTGTGTGGGGATATATTCCATTTTCACCTATCTTTTTCTGTATAGCATTGTTTCCTTTAAGCAAACTTCTCATGTCCTGGGTATGACAATAAACTAAACTATATCTGTCAGCAAGGCCTCTGATCGGGAGGTTTTGAGGAGCATGGAACCACTTCTTAATTGCTGTTGTTCCCAGGTACACTCTGACCCAAGCTGGTAGCACCTGTTAGGGTGCCAGCTATAGGCAAATAGTGAACCTCCCAAACTGGGGTCAAAACACTATAAAAGTATAAAAATATATTTTTATAGTGAAAATAGTACCAGTAATACATTTTCATAGTAAGAAAATAATACCAGTAATACATTTTCATAGTAAATAAATATATTGCCAATAATACATTTTCACAGTAAAAAAAAAAAAAATTACTTGCAATACATTTTTGTAAAAGAAATTACTAATACTCCTAATAAAATTAAATTTTGGCATTAAATGACCCATAAGGAGTTGACTTGACACTAAAAAAACAAACCATTTAATAAATAGCTACCAAGTATAGCTACAAGATTCATGACAGAACTATCAATCATTTATTTTTATAGAGGTTTTAAAGCTGTTTGTCAAAGATGACCATCAGCTTGAGGGCCTAATAATCACAACAGTAAAAATTTTCAGTAATGACATTAAAATGGAGTTTGGGATTGACAAGTATGTGAAAACAACATTTATACAGGGAAAGCTCTTGCACAGCAAAATCTTACTTGATCAAAGAGATTGAACCTGAAGGAAACTACAAGTATTTGGAAATATATGGAGGAGATGGTATATAATATTTGCTAATGAGAGGATAAGGCTTAGCTTAAAAAGTTAATTACATGCATGCAGTAAAATAGAAACAATACTTTAAAGCTTTAACATTATAAAATTGCACAATAAATGAGATCCCCAAAAAATAGGTGTGAAGATATGAAAACTATTGACAGTGAACTGCATGCATCATCTGAAGGCAGATATAAACATATCTTCAAAGATACTTCTGTAATAGAGAATTATGTTAATTAGTATTGTCTTTGAATCCGGTGACTATTAGACTTCATAAATTGTGTAGTGAGAAGCTATGGTCAAATGAAAAAATAAATAACAGAACTGCCCAAGTTTGAAATAACAAGAAAAAGAACAAGGTAAAAAATGATATGAAGCAAGCAAACTATATATGCAAGGCAAAGAAAAAATATGACAAAAAGTTCACAAAGACCTGGCATTGACATACAAAAGCAAATTCAAACAAGCAAATGTAGTGTTCTGACCTCAAGACAGATTGGGATGGAGTCATATGAAACTGCAAACCAGCCCATTTTATTGGCTAAGAAAAAAAATCCCAGCATGCATTTGTGTGCTTCTGCTTATAAAAAAGGAAAGTGTTTTGCAGTTGAAATTAACATAAATACTGTAATACACCAATGACTAGATGCTAAAAGTGGCCTAAAATCAGAGACAGAAAGGGTTTATAGTTTCAGTGCATGATTAAAGTCTAACAACTAGAAACTATCAATATGCCATTCTCAAAAATGATGTCAGCTCTCTAATTAGAATTTGTGGCTTACTTTCAGAAACTGTTGAGCACTTAGTATTATGCTGCATGCCCTTAGCCCCAACAGAATAACTTCCATGTCATAACAAAATATGCCAATATATTTACAGGGCCATAAGTGGTAAGTACTATTTATCACGTGGAAAAAAAATGGTGGGAATACAAACGAAATTCTGTGAAATCTCATGAAAATGCATATGTGCTTTGGAATTTTTCAACAGAACAATAAAAACCAATAGACCAGATCTAAGTAAAGACAAAGATCTAGAGATTGAAATTCAAAAGATGTGGCATCTCAAAATTCAGATAAACCTAATTGGTGTTAGTACCATACTAAAAATTATAAAGAATTATGTCTCTCACATACCTGGTGAACTGAGTTTGTCTGAAATTTTAAAAGATTATACTCATGGGTACTTCCCATATCCTTAGGAAAGTTTTATCAATGTGACAAGTCATGGACCTAAACTACAAGAATTTACATTCACAGAACCCTACACATTTTGCAATGATTGCGTCTTCACATTTTGAAGACTCTTCTGTGACTTTACTGAATATTATACTTGTGAAATAATTTTAGTTTTTCAAACTCTTCATTTAATCTCCTTACACATTTTATCTGTGCATACACATACATGTTGTAATGAAAGGTTAAATTACATATTCCAATGACATAAAATTAAGAAAAATGGTGCTGGGAATGTCAGCTACATAGCCAACCAACTGTAGTATCAATCATGATCTGTTGACTTGCAGTCCTTTGAGTTGTTAGGTTGAAACTTGTGGTGGCTTGTAATACAAATAAGAAGACTTGATAACAATGAACTGAAAGTAAAAACAAAAAAATTATACAATGAATCTGCATTTTTGAATAATGAAGAAAGTAATTCATGTATTGTAATAATACAGAAAAAATAATTTTTCTAGTTTTAAATAGTGATTTTTCTCTTAATATACTTAGTTGACAACTTTCAAGAACTTCAAGAAACACTGTTTCTAGTAAAAGGAAAAAAATCCCATTTTCTGTTCAATTCTACTTTTTAACCTTGGAGTTCTGAAAGAATATAAAGTAATTAAATAATGGTTGTTGTAAGCACAAGTGGATGCTGAAAAGTTCTCAGTCTAGGAAGCGATTCCAAAATAAATTCTGGTATTTGGTCAGATTTGGGGAATTGGGCTGGGTCAATAATTTTTCAGCATATATTTCTGAGCCTGTTGAAAGTTTAGTTTTGGATCTTGTTAATGACTGAGTGCTATAGTGTGTTTTTTCTATCATTAAATATAGATTTTTGAGTTGTAAATTAAATTTTGCCAGTGTATTTTAGATCAGTGTGAACTAAGCATTTTTAGCTTTTGATAATAATTATTTGATCATCATTATTAATCTTTTTTAGATCAAAACACTTGATTATCAAATACTACACAATATGCTGGGTTAAACCTTTTGAAAAGTGAGATATACTCCAGCCAGAAATTATAAAATCATTGCAAATTTTAAAAATTCTTAATGGAATTTGAGAGCAAGTCGAAGTTTGTTTTTTTTTTTTTTTTTTTTTTTTGTAAATGTTTGTTGTTTTCAAATATTTTCTGCATGATAAATTTTATTTTTTATTCATTTTAAGGGACTGATTTTGATGAACATGAAAAGCTGGCATACAGTAATTTTAAAAACAGTTCATTGGTACTTCACGCTTTATGCCTGCTGTACTTTTTGTCCTCAAAACCAGAATAGCATGAATGGTCTCTGGGTTTCCAAATTAGAGAATATATATTGAAGAATTTTCTCTTGGACATCCATGACACTCTGGTTCTGTTGCTAGTGTACACTTCTTTTGCCATCATTCACCAAACATTTTCCTATAGGACTTAGATCTCTAGACAAGGCCAGTTATTTCATTACAAATGAAAATTATTACTGACATATGAAACAGTTGGTCATTTGTAGAATGGCAACCTGTATTGTCTTACAGAAAGATCAACTTTTTCCTTTCACTTTTATTTATCTGAAGTTTCCAGATCAAGCTGTATTCAAGCATCTCATGGCATTCAGTGATATCAAAGTTCTGTATAGCGCATGGTCAATAAATCCATCCCGGCCATTATCAAACTTTGAACAACTCTTTTAGGTGTTTCTTGTCATAGATCATATAAAAAATGTGTGGAATATTGCCTATTGCTAGTGTATACATATTTTGCCATTGTTCCCCAAACATTTTTCTATGGGATTCAGATCTTGAGATAAGACTCACCATTTCATTACAAATGAAAATGATTACTGATGAATGACATATGCTGTCAAATATCTGCATAGTCTACATTTGATAAATCCATCCCAAGCCATATTTTCTCCACTACAAACAATTTTTAGGTGTTTCATGTCATGCATCATATAAAAAACCTGTAGTAGTAGTAGTAATGCCTGTCAAAATGGAAGTTCTTTTTGTTTCTCCTGATTTTATTCTGCAGGTCAGAATCTTTTGAATCTCTGCCCACTGCCATCTGGTGGTGTGATATTTATGCAAACATAGTTTTGACTTATTGGTATTATACAAGAGTTACTGACAAACATGTTATAAACAGAATACTTCAACATGTGCTGTACTTGGTTTATTGTTTGTATAATTTTCTATGGTATCTTTTTTACAATTTGTCATCTCATCCACTTTGAAATTTTTATTTTCTTACCAGCTGTGATTTGCCATATGTGTGAGGGTTTTATAAAATTGTAGATTACGACACTCTGAAATTTTCCCAAATTTTATAGAAATCTTTGCAGCATCTAGAGCAATATTTCTCAACCTTTTTAAGCAATGGCACACCTAGGAGAAAATGAAAATATTATGGTTTTTAAAGGGTATACATTTCAATGTTATGAACTAAAACCATAGATTTAGAAAAAATACACACACAAATATGAACTTAATTTTTAGCCTTGTTAGCTAATGTGGGATTTTCCTTTTAATGAAATCCAAAATGTATCAAATCCAAAATATGTATGTCATGAAAATATTTTGTGACACACTTAAGAGAATTATCAGCCATTTTTGCACCAAGTAACAATCCTTTTTATTCTCATGCAAACAAGGAATTGTTAACATCTTCAGAGAAACTTTTAGTGTTATTACTGAAAAGCATTAAATTCATAATTGTTTTTATAATTGGTGGGCATTGAGAAATGAGTTTTAATTACAAAATTGAACACATTTGACTATTAAACCAGAAATAAATCACTAGGTTTATTGCCTCATATTATAATTTGAACATGAAATGTCTCTGTCTATATTTCTGAGATGAGGTATTATGTACAGTATTTACATCATTCGGACTATTGTCCTCATCTTTGTCGCCATATTTATCACAACGTTTCGGCTGTTGTACACTCCGGGCTTCTTCAGGTAGTTGGAATTCTTTATTTCGATCACTGGGGTAGACTGTTCTACTTCCACCATGATGGATGTCAGTTATCAGTTATCTCTTGCTAATTTTCCCTCTGAAAGTTCTCCACTGCCTTAACTGGGTATTGAACTCACACTCTTTGGGTCTATCACTGGATCTAACCAATGCCTTTATCCACTGTGCCATGTGTCCTGTCATACCCAAGACACATTTTCCAATTACCTTGGAGGAAAAAAAAAAATCAACTGTAACTTCCTCTCACTTTCTTATTGACTGCTAATCACTTGATCTTTTAAGCCATAACCATCTAGAGGCTTCTTCTACTGCCATTGTTAATGAGCAGATGGTCTGAATACGTTATAAAAATTCAGAAAATGAAATGAATAAATACTAAGCCCTTCAAATGCTTTGGTATATAGATCAGTTATAATAAATTTAGTATAAGAGATAAATTGAATATGGGATATTTTATGCTAGGGATATTTTTATTCAACACTTTAAGATGCTACAAAACCAAAAAGTTAACCTGTGAACTTGAGGAATGCTCTTAAATAGCCTCAAATCTAGACTCTCACATAGATGTCACATATGGCATCCAACTTATTCAGAAATGTTTAAACTGCTATATACAAATGCTTTCTCTGATCAATGATTAAAAGGCTTCAAGTGAATGAATCCTCTAGGTCTTAAAGAAGATAATTCTTCATCAGATCTTATCAACTGACACTACAGAATCACAAAGAGCCTTATCAAATAACCATAACCACATCACTTGAGGACTTTCAACAGTAGCAACAACTAAAATAGGTAGCACACATAACTAGAAGGGAAAATAATGTTATAATCAAGATATTGGCTTTCCGCACTAAATTAAACAAAAGATTAGGAAGGAAACTCCTATCAATAGTGGAAAGAAAAATAATGGACTTGATGTTCATTTTCCTGAAAAACTGTTTTAAGAAAACAATTTTATACATTTTAACTGATAATGTTAGCTGTCCAGTCAATGAATGCTATAGAAATGCCTAATCTTTTATAGTTGGTAACCTAGGAATTTTGAATGGAGCCCCTTATTCAATCAGGTATTCTGCTATGTTAAAACTTGACAAACTTCCAGAAAATATTTTTGACATGAAGATATTTTTGATTTGTGTACCTCTGGTGGTGTGTATATGCATCTAAGCCCTGGAAAAATGTGGTAATTGTTAAGGAACAATTAAGTAAATAGGGAGGGTAGGGCAATACATTGATGCATTAAATTTTCCTTGATACAATGTGAATTTTTGGAATTATGTGCAGTTTGTGCTGAAGTTAGCTCCTGCGCCTGAGCACCGTTGATACTATGGATGGCTTTGTCACTGCAATGAGTGAGTTTTGAAAGTATGATGAGATTTATTCATCTTTGTTTCAATATCTTGTTAAAAAAAAAAAAAAAAAGTAACATTCAAAAGAAGAGATGCAAGGTTTTAAAATGATATATGCATAAAGAGAAGTAGATGATGCTAAAAACAAAAGATTGTACTAATGCAAAAATGACAATTTTATTGTAATTCAAACCAAATACTAACATCAGGTGTGTAGTTAAATAAGATATAATTCCAAATTGTGCTGAAAATATACAGTATTATACAATATTAGTACTACAGCTGCATTATGAATCGGTGAATTATTTTTTTTTTAATTTTTGTTTAAGAGTATTAACTGAATACAAGGCCCAACAGCCACTCAAGATAGTGTTACTGTGTGGAGTTATATTAGCATAGAAAAGGACAAGTGTTAGGTGTACAGAATCAAAGAACACTCTAGAAGAAATGGGGAAACCCAATCTCAAACCAGTTGATATGTGAACACATGAATCATTGTTAATCTGTAGATTATTTGAGTGAAATTTTGATCATGTGAAGCTAACAATGTTTTCAAGTGTTAAACAAAGGATTTAGACTCAAGTTTATTCCATTTACCAATTTTTATCTGTAGACTTTTATGACTAAAATTTATAGCAGATACTATGAACTGAATTTGATATCAATTCATGAAAACAACTTTTTACAATCTATTTATACATGCCTACAATTCAGTTATCAAATCTTGTATGATTTCTCTGTTAGTGTTCACATTTGTAGTAATTGGTGATATACTCAGAAAACTGAAATGACAGATAAGTAATCACTATTGTAATCCACAATATTTTCTTGGATAAATCAGATATATTTTCTCTAAATCATAGAATATTATCAAATTGTTGTTAAAAAAAAAAAACTAATACTTAATGGTAGGTATGTTAAAAAAAAAAATGACACTATATGAAAAACTTTAAAAACATGTAGCTACTTTAAAAAGATTTTAAAATATGCATTATTTTGTAAAATAAATTTTTCTGAGTTATTTTGAACTACAATTATAGTTAAGACTAGCAGCATGGCCCGGCTTTGCCCGTGCTTGATTCAAGAATCGTACGACTCATACAGCAATCGCTATCACTTTACTTAAAATATTTTTGCCCTTCCTTGCCTTTAAAGGAGTGCCCTTTGCCATGCTGATGTTGCCTTACTTCTTGCCTATCTCACACTGCAAATTTTTTCTAAGCACTATACTAAACATTAAATCTGTTACAAAAAAAAAAACTAAAAAAAATGAACACAAACCGATCAGTTTTCAAAAAGGACTCATAACTGGAAAAACCGAATGAAAAAAAGAATGTTAACAACAAATACTTTTTCACACCCAACCCAGTTCTGTGGAATCAGAGTCAATGTTGAGTTTAAGCAAGCGAATGAGCCAATTGGAGTAAAGTGCCATGCAGATTTAAATTTTTCCCACTTGTGGCGAATGCAGCTATCGATTTTTTTTTTTTTTTTTTTTTTTTTTTTTTTTTTTGCGTACTAGCATGCTAGTTAACATTCGTGTCTGTCAGCTATAGGCTCTCACTCTGGTCAGTAGAAAATGTCCGCAAACTACATGAAAACTGCCGTAGAAGCATGAAAAAATCGATTATTTCCACTATTGATGGGAGTTAGGAAATGCAACGTCGGTCTTAGCCTACCCGCTAACTTGGAGCATGTGCATGTAAATTTTGGTGCAAATCCGTCAAATTGCAGCCGTGCATTTGTTACACACACACATCCTGCCTTTTTATAGATAGATTTTCTTTTCTGTGTAAAGTCAATTTGAATAATTATTATCATGGTTTTGTGGTATTTCAATTTTTTTTTAAGCTTTTAGACTTCCTCCCTAATTGTAAAAATAAATAGTAGAATAAACATCAGCTATCTACTGCATTTTTAGATTTTAATTTTTTTTTTTTTTCATTTATTTATTTTGCAAATCCAGTTTGAGGAAATTAATTTCTAGTAGAAATTACACAGTTTAAAAAATTTTGGCAAGTTTGTTTATTTTGTTTTTAAATAAGAAAAAATAATTAATTTTTCAAATTTTAACTTTATATTTAAAAATAATACCTAACATTATATTTCTCCATTCCCTTTGATATAAGAAATAAATTTTACACGAGGGTGCTGAAAAGTTCTTGGCCTGACCAAAAATGAACTAAAAACAATTTCTGATATTTGATCATTTGGTCAGACATTGGAAAGTGTGTCTGGTTAAGAAACTTTCAACACTCAAAGAAATTTCTTTTTAACTTCATGGTTAAAAATAAGAAATTGAACCTTTCTTTTTATTGAATAAGTACAATGTACTATGGCAACTTCATCTCTCTGATTCAAGCAATGCATGACAATATGCCTGGACTTGTATTCCACCAAAACATATTTTCAGAAGAATTTTCAATTGTATGCAGATTAAAACAAGGATGCGTCTTGGCACCTATGTTATTCTCTCTGTATCTTGCTGCAATGCTTCACAATCTTCCTTCAGATGATCCAAGATTTGACAGACATTGATATGATGGAGGACTTTCCAACCTCAGTAGACTTCAATCTAAACATGTAACGCACATGCAACAAATCTCAGAACTTCAATATGCTGATGACAACACTGCCCTCTGGGTTTTCAAAAGAACTCCAACAGTCTGTGAACAACTTTGCTATGGCCTACCATTGTTTTAGCCTTACAGTAAACATCAAGAAAACCAAGGTTCTTGCATTACTAGCCCCAAATACCATCTTACCAGATTTTGATATTACCATCTGTGATAGACCAAGTAGAGCATTTTCCATATCTAGGCAGCCTTTTATCAAAGAAGTGCACGATGCAAGATGTGGAATACAGAACTAGAGCTGAATATGGGGCATTTGGAAAGCTAATCAAGTACATCTTCAGCAACAAAGATTTGAACTTAAGAAAAATTTTGATCTACAAGCTGTTGTCATTTTGACTTTGCTATATGATTACGAAACCTGGACTCTATATTGTCATGATATCCAAAAATTAAAACACTTTCACCAGCAAAATCTTTGTTCAATCTTGAACATCAAATGTAATTACTATGTGACCAACATTAAAGTCCTGGAAAGAGCTAACAGTCAATCGCTGATCATTAAACATTATTTGCAATGGTCAGGACATGTAGCAAGAATGGAAGAGCCAAGGTTTCCATGTCAAGTCTTATTCAATGAGCTCACTTCAGGGAAAAGACCACAGGGTTGCCCTCTTCGAAGATACAAGACTGAAAGCCACTGGACTTGAACTTAAATTGTTGAAACACATGTACAAGACTGTACCTACTGGCAACGTTTCATCACCATAAGAACCAAAAACTTCAAAGCCACCAGAAGAGAAAAGAAAGAAGTCAAAAAATAAGAGAGAAAGGCTCAACAAAATCCACCAACATTACTATGCAGTTAATGTCATCAGTTCTTCCAGGCAAAAATTGGTCTACTTAGTCATCAATGGCATCATCATCATAAAGTAAGTGATGAGAAAAGAATTTAAATTCTTAGATATGAGATAGGCGACTGTGTACTATAATGAAGGAAAAAAAAAACACTAATATTTAATTTTTCAAACATGAATTACAATTTTCTATTACTTCAAATAGATAGACAAATGTATCAGATCTATGATGAAAAATTTAGGATCATAGCTTCGAGGCATTTTAAAAAATTTTTCTCCTTACATGCCATGCCCCTTTGGGATGAAAATGATTATGGCTCTCCATAGCTTCTTTTTTTAATATCCGTAAACTGTGTTACAGTTGTTCTTTAGTTCTGAATTCATAGTCTTACTATACAGGTTGCCAGAGAATTCAGTCTTTGTTATTTAACCTACAAGTGTGGATAGAAGAGAAAGATTTATGCTTTTCTCTTTAGTTCAAACTATCTCAGCTCCCAGATTTTATTTTCCATGCTGTTGTCAGTTCATTTGACTCCACACTTTCTTTTTAAAATAGATTATACTAAATGACTGCAATAAAATACACATATTTTTTTTTTTTTTTTTTTTAAACTGTGTAGACATTCAAATCAGTAAGTGTCTCTGCAAGTGTCCATAAAATATTCTCAGTGGCTGGTGTGAAATTAAAGACATTGCAGATGTATATTATCATATTTGCATTTATTTCAATTATTGAATCATTCTATTGAAAATATTGCACATTTTTCAACAGTACATGGGGAAAAATGTTTTTGAATTTTCATGATGATAGGTAAAATATTTTTCTTATTATTGAAAATATAAACTTAATATTGAAGGTTAAAATGCTAATCAGTTTTTAAATGTAAACAAATTTAAACTTGTATAGCTTGTTTAAGATTGCTTATTTTTAAACTGGATTCTCAAAGTTTAAGAAAATGTAAATCAATCTACTAATCCCACAAAAGATTAACTCTGCATGAACAAAAGAATTAAAATGCTGTATATAAGGTGGCCTTTTAGATAAGACGTGTTAAAAAAATAGCAAATTTTCATTAAATTATCCTATACCTGTAGTACAAGAAGATTCTTATTGATTATATAAAGATGACATTAACATCAAATTAAAATAACAACTATGAAGCTAGTAAATTTACTTTTTATATTACTGTAATGGAGGTGCTGGGTGATGTAACCGTCATCAACATAGAAAGTAGCCAGTGAATGGAATTAGTTTCATTTTGGAGCACTCATGCATAGGCAGTCCAAATCAGAGAAAGTTACTCTGACAGGAGAAGGAGAAGATGAAAAATAGAAAAAAAAGATGGAATTCCAAGTTTAAGTAAAAGAGAACAGATGGATTTGGGACTGGCAATTTTCCCCAATTTAGGAAAAAAAACCCAAAAAAAACACTTACTGAATTAGTGCTTTAGCTTTCATCTTGAGAGGGAGGGATTCATGGCACTTCTCTAGCTTCATTCCCACTCTTATTTATTCCAGCATTTCCAAGTCTAGGGCAAATGGACTAAATATATGTCTGCCTTACACTTGCTTCCCTCTGCTTTTGAGAAACCTGAAACAACTTACTAAAAAAAAAAAAAAAAAATTCCATGTTGTTCAAAGAATTGAGTTTGTTGTTGTTGCCTTAATGCCTTTGGCTTTTTTTTTTTTTTTTTTTTTTTTTGACTGACTGACTGACATCAATAAATAAACATTAAACTCTATGACCCTTTTTTCTTTTCATGAAGAAAGTCTTTGAAATTAGGCCGAATTTATGTAAAGAGAAGAAATAATACCTTTGGCATAAGTAGGTAGGAACTGATGTTTTAAGCAACAAAACAAATTATTTGCTGTTTAGGAGAGGACATGATAAAAAAAAATGAAATTTATCTATTCAAGCATGAATTAAGAATATTATGTTTATTGACCTAAAAACTTTGGAATTTGGGGGCAATTAAAACTAAATAAGTTAATTATACTATGAATATATATAAATTTAAATGTCTTTTTTTCATTTTTGCTTTAAATGTAAGTATTTCCCCACTTAAAAATTGATACCTTAGTTTTATGCATTAAAAAACAAAAATGAGAAGTTTTTATTTTAGTTTTAATTCTAAGTTAATAGATTGAATGTAATATTTCCAATAGGCTTAATACTTTGCTGCATTATAAAAATTTAAATTACATGAAGATCAAATTTGTCTTTTTTGTGCAAAATAAAAATAAACTCCCTACTAAAACCTAAATTCTTGTGCCAAACACAAAAATCTAGTTAGTAGAAATAGAACGAGAAAAGAGAACTTGTGCTTCTCTTATCCCTTAAGTTGAATAAGGGACAAATAATAAGACTCAACTACATAAAATCTTAAAGAAAAAAAAAACACTTATTACAGTATAGACAAAAAGGTACAAATACAAAATTTGCACAAACATTTTCTTTTATGCATCTATTAAGGCAGGGTAACACTTCCAATATATAACAAAAAAGATTACACCTTTTGAAAATTTAAAAAAAAAAAAACTTTAAGGAAGCAAAAATTGCATAAGGCAGAAAATACAACAGTGCACCTACCTAATTCCTACAACTGAATAGGAATGTCTCGGTACAAAGGGGTTTTGTTTTCATCAGGTTGTCATGGAGACTTTATAAAGTTTCCATGACAACTCTTTACTGAAAAGTTCAACTTGAATGTTTGGTTTCATTCAAATCTTTCTCTGGAAGATGCCAAAATTAATTACATCCAAATTACTGATGGTAGATGAATTGTAGTAAGCTTTTACATTTATGATTAGTAAATACAGATTCAATTTGATCACAATATCACTTGACTGTAACAAATTAATACAGAGTTTTAAAATATTTAAAAGTTCATAAATTATTTTAATTAAAATTTAAAAAAAAAATGAAAACAATTTTTGTAAAGATTCGTTATTCATTGAAAATATTTTTTTCATAAAACAATAGTGTTCATAATATATTTTAATCATAAAAGCAATTAAAATCTGATAAAGCAGGAGATTGTTGACAAATGTTTTTCATCATGAGGTCATTCCATGTCACCTTTACCTTTTTGATTTTTCTGAAATTTTGTCCAAGTGTTGGCTATGTTAAAGTATGACAATCCCTAAAATTTGAGCTTCTAATTCCAAAGATTTTCCGATTTACATAAGTTTTTAGTTTCTCCAGTCTGTCATGCAAAAAATTGCAACCTTTCATAATCTATTTTTGTCTGTAAAATTAGTTCTAGACCTTTGCTACTCCTAAAAATTGGCACAAAAACTTTTGGGCCTGAGGAATCCAAATCTATAAAGTCTCAAAATTAATCCATTTTAAGTTATTAATGATTTCTGATTTTTTTCATAAGATCAATAGTGGAGAGAATCCCCATGTGGTAGTGCATCTATGACAAAAATTTTTTTTTATTATTTTACATATATTGAACATTATTTGTACCAAAAAGATAGTTTGATTATTTTTTTAGCTTACTTGGAATAGAAGTTACAACATTAGTTTAAATTTTGCACTTTTATGTTTTAAGTGTTTCTGCTCAGCCATTGAATAAGGTCTGTAAGGAGCAAAATAGAAATGTCAGAGTTATGCTGGTGGTTGGGAGTTGGGTATATTTAAAATAATATAGAAACAATACATTTCTCTTGTATCAATCATTGTCTGCAAAATCCTGTCAGTATACAAAGATCAATATCAGCACCACATTTCAATATGGAATTGAAAATGGAAGAGTAACAAAATAACAATATACAAAAAAAAAAAAAAAAGACCAAATAAAGCAAACATATTTATGTACAAAAAGTATTTACAGCAGTTTAAAATACAGTATTGAAATATAAAATCAGAACTATTAGCACAATAAAAACCTTTTTTTATTTTTAAATAGAGAATTAACAAAATCCTCATCTGAAAGCTTGTAAGATCTTCCAGTAGTAGTTGCTGATTTTGGAGGTGAAATTTCACTATTTAAATATTTCCCTCTGACCATGTGGATGTAAAAATTGGATTTCAACATCACCATGTTCTGCACTCATCTTTTTAACTAAGCCAATCCACCAAACAGAATCATAAACACAGTGAAGATACATTTGATACAATTATGTTTGGTTCATCCTTACAAAAGTCAAATGTATATAGTACATCTTCATTTTTACTTGTGAGCTTATGAGAAATTTTTGTCATTGACATTTGAATGAAATGATAACTGCTCCTTGTTCCAGGAACAGTCTTAACCATTTCAAAATGTTCTGTCAGTTGATCTTGAGCAGCTAACATATAAGACTGCTCAATGTCAAAAACTTGAATCCCAGAAGATCTATCCTACAATAGGAGTGCTTAGGATTTGATCCCTTAATAGCTTCTATAGACTTTTTTTGGCAACATGCCTCTTGACAAAACCTCCAATTCCATCACATGGTGACTTACCATGATTTGTTGCTTAATGTAATTTTTGTATTGCCCAGCACAACCATTGAAAAAATAATATGGTTTATCAATACCGAAACATTTGTTAATGTACTCTGTCGACAATCTTTGTACTTCATGAACAAAAGCTGTGTCCTGGTGGTTTTTATCTGAAACAAAGCAGAGAATCATGGGAGAGAACACCATGACTGTTAATGAAGTAAATGACGACTTGACATATAGTGCAATACATTATATTCCAATGATATCCTTGAACCTCATCCTAAATTATAAATTGATAGTTTTCTGCAAAATTGCCTAGAATAAGGGCTTCATTTCTTGCTAAATTTTCTATCTTCATTTTTATATATTTAGCCTGACATTTTACTACATATGAGTGTTTAGTTAAATCATCAAATTATTTCTATTCTACTCTAACAGTTATTTTGCTCTGTATAGACCTTATTCAATGGCTGAACAGAAACACTTAAAACATAAAAGTGCAAAATTTTAATTAATTTTGTAGCTTCTATTTTGAGCAAAGTAAGAAATAACCAAACTATCTTTTTGATACAAATAATCTTCAATATATATAAAAAAATTTTGTCATAGGTGCACTGCCACATGGGGATTCTCCCCCCTATTGATCCTAAATATTAGAAATCATTAATAACTTAAAATTGATTAATTTTTAGCTTTTTTTAAATAGCATTTTTTTGATTCCTTGGTCAAAAAAGCTTTTCTGTGGCAATTTTTAGGAGTAGGGAAGCTCTAGAACTAATTTTACAGACAAAAATAGATTACAAAAACTTGTGATGTTTTGTGTGATCCCAAAAGTAGGGAATACTAAAAATTGATATAAATTGGAGAATTTTTGGAATTAGAAACCCGAAATAAATTTAGAACATGAATTAAACAAATTTTAAATGGTAAAGTAAAAACTGAATTGGTTTTATTGAAACTTAATAGGGCTAAACTATATATAATCTCTCATATGAAACTGATTAAAATCTTTTATAACATGTACAAAAGAATGAATTTTAAATAATCTCAAGTATAGGTAATTTTCAATGTTAAAAACATTGATAAAAATCTTTTCTGTTATAAGAGAATATGTGTCTATTTATCCGAAGTCAGAAGTTAAGAATTTGAATTTGATGCTCATATATGGTCATGTCAATATATTTCATGAGTATATGCAATTGTGATAATCTGTATTCTTACTCTAATAACTGCAAATATTATTTATGTCTAAATACTTACACAAAAACTGTTACAATTAACAAAAACCTTGTTTAAGTCGTTTCAAGTTAATTATTTCATTTCAGGCACTATAAATGAAACCAGGTTGATATTTAAGGAACATTGTTATTGGAAGCTACAACTGCTTTAAATTGTTATAGTGTTAATATCATTGAATTAGTCATTGAAATTCATTACATGGATTCTGTTGATTATATTTGTAGAAATCTGCACATTGTTTGATCTTGTCATACATTGCCTATACTATGGTTTCTGTTTTGAGTTCTTTCATTTCCTTGTCCATTGATGTTATTGTTTGCTTTCCTATTTTAAATATTACCTTTTTTATTTGTCCTTTTTATATCACTTCACCAATATTCTTAATCCGTATAATTTATAATGTGGATTCTGGATTCTTTTGTATTTTCCTTCAGTTTGTTTCTATTTGTATGGCATATACCATTTATACAGCCAGAGTTTTTCCAGGTCTTTATCTAAAATCTGCAGTTTCTCATTTAAAATTCTTATTTTCTTAGTTTTTTTTTTTTTTTTGGTCTCTTCATCATTAGATAGATTTTGTTTAAGAACTATTGACATATACAGAATAAAAGCCACAATATTAGAACAAGTAACATATGTGCAACATTGACAAGTAGATCACAAGCTGACATGGATGAAGTTTATTGTGAAATGAAAAATGGATTTCAGTGAATGATACATTTCATGAACACATCTTCAATACACAACTGATTTTGACAAACTGGAGTTTGAGGCAGTTTTTACAAATGTTACTTAAAAGAAAATTCAGTATTTTTTAACAGATGGTAATAGAAGTATTTACCCAATTTTTATTTGAACAATTTTAATTCTTTTCGTTTGACTAAATTTTACAGATTCTAATATAACATTTAAGTAAAGTGAAATATGTGTGTGTATGTATGATATCCTTACTGCATCACCTGATGATTGCTTATGTAGGAAGCTGATAGCTGCAGAAGGGTAAGAATTCAGAATATACAAAATATTTAAAATTAACATGTAAAGCTCTGTATTATACATTGAAAACTCTGGCTATTTTACTATATGTACATGCATAGATACACAAAATGTAATAAATTTAAGCTGAAATAAATATATATATGTGTGTGTGTGTGTGTTGCTAAAGGATTACAGGATGCATCTCCTGAGAAAAATCAGAATAGATGGAGTTGAAGCATTGTGATAAAAAAATAAAACAAAGATAAGGAAAGTAATTTTAATGATTGCACATTCTAAGCTGCTAACCATTACATTTTCTGTGTATATATATACACATACACATTCACATGTAGTGTGGAATGTTAACATCTTGATTATGTCATTATTTTCTCTTCAAGTTATATTTTAATTGTTGCTGCTGTTGAAAATTTTCATGTAATGTGGTTTCTGTTATTTTGTACAGTTTTTTTTTATTTTTATTTTTTATTCTATAGCATTGGTCCACAATGTTTGAAGAAATATGGTCTTTACCAAGATCCATAAGCTTCACTTGCTTAAAGACATTTTTAACCATTGATCAAGCCGATGTATTCAGCTGACAGTTTAGATATTTCTGAATGGGTTTTGCCTCACACACAGCATCCATATGAAAGTCTCGATCTGATGAGTCTATTTAAGAACATGACTAGAGTTTTCAGGTTAATGTTTTGGTTTTGTAGCAATTGACAATGCTGAGTGACACTGCTTCTAATATAGTCTGCTCTACGACGGTAATTTAAAAAGTATCTGTACTTTTGCCAAAACATTTGTTATGTGTATGAATAATTATTTTTTACTTTCCTTTGCATATTCTATTTCCTTTTGTGTGTGTGTATATATATATATATATATATATATATATATATATACCTTCACCAATTAATTTATTGTGGTTTCTGATAACCATCTATAAGCTTCTTACACTTCTCAGCTGGTATTTTCTTCCACTCTTCCTTTACAATTTGTTCAAGCTCTTGAACATTTGCAAGATTTCTTTCCCAATGGCAGATGAAGCTAACCCTATACAATGGGATTGAGATCAGGACTCATTGATGGCTAATTTAAAACAGTCCATTTCTTTTCAACCATACCTCTGCACATTTAGATGTTTACTTTGAGTTATCTTACTGGAGAACCTATGATCTTCAACTCAAACCCAATTTTCTTACACTGGGTACCACCTTTTGCTCTAAAATCCCTTGGTAATCCTCAGATTTCAGGTTTCCTGTGATCTAGTCAAAATCTCCACTACCAGATGCAGAAATGCAGTCCCACAGCATTATTGATCCTCTACCATGTTTAACTGTTGGTGGGGGTGTTATTTCCTATATAAACTTCATTTTGCCAACTGCTATTACTACTACTATTGATTAATATTGTATATTATGTCAGATCAAACTTGCCAGAAATCAAACTTCATTTTGGAATGTCTTAAGGTAATGAAGTCTTTTGTGAAATTTTTTTAATGAAAATAGAAATTAATGAAGTTCTTAATTTTCTAATTATTTTTTTTTTTTTTACTTAAAGTAATTATTTCTAATTTGAATCTTGTACTAGAAATTCAAGTGATCTACTATCATGTTAATATTCCTTAGATTTCAATTTCTGGGAGTGGGGTAACCTTAAGAGAGGTTTTAATAATTTAGTAATTCTTCCTTGGTCTGAAAGAGTTTTAGAGATTTGTTTGATAACCTTTCTAGAGATGGTGTCTTAAGAAAAGTGCCCAATCTCTTGTGCTGTGAACAGGTTGATAGTAGATAGGTCTGTCTATCACCCAGTTATTACACCTTTTGTGTTTATTGAACAGGGGTAAGGGTTTATCTTTAGTCCTTCTGTTTAGGATCTGGTTTACTAGTTTCTTTCTCTTTTGGCCATAATGACTTAACTGTCTTAAGTGCTGGTAATCTGACTGATCAGTGGTTGCAACTTCTCATTTGGACAGTTTTCTGCTTATTGCATCCCAACTGGTAGCAAGGATCCAAACCCTTTGGTAGATCTTAGAGAAGCTTCTCTGGTTAACAGGCATATAATATCAGGGTATTTGCAGTGCTATATCATGTGTATATTTCAGATAGGTAACCCTGTGGCTACTTTATGTGCTAGTCATAGCCACCTCCTGGCTGGTTTTTATTACCATAGATGATTGAGAGTGGTAATTATTTTGACCTTTTTCTCCTTAAAAATTAAAATAAGCTTCTCATGACAGTAACAATTATAAAAGAAATACAAGTAAACTAACAAATTTCACATATTTCTCTCATTTCTCTCAACCGTTCTTTCCCCAATATTTGTGGATTCGTACCAATTCCTGTAGTGTAGAATCTTTTATCTTGATACATTCTCCAGATATCTTAGTGCTTTGCAAACTGATTTAAACTCTTCTATTACTACTAATGAATTCTCTATTGCAGGCTATCTTCCACTTCATCTAAAAGATTTTAGGATGTATATGTATGGCCTTGGTGTTAATATCTGGGAAAATCTTCCAATGACAAGGGGATTGTCTCTTGAGTCCCTGGATGATTCTTTGATGTGCTTTCGATTTTCTTTATTACACTCTGTTAGTTATCTATTTTTCTTTTATTGCTCCCCTTCTTCTCAGAACTGTAACATATTAGACAAAATATCTGACAGTATAGAAATGGCTTTCTCTCTACTTTCATCTGCAAATATCTTTGTGTTTAGCGAATTTAATGCTTATCATGTCAAGTGTCTTAATCATTTTAATGTTACTGGTGTTGCTGGTATTCAGACTTTCAATTTTTCCATTGCTTAGTTTCTCCAACATGCTTTTTTACTTGATTTGTTCCCTACTTTCTCTTCTGGCTCTGGTTGAGCATCACAATTCTATTAAATTGACAAATCATATTGGGCTGTAGTATCTGTTGATATTTTTTTTGACTTGTCTATTAGACATGAAACTCCTATTCACAAGACTTCTTTCTGTTATCAGCATACTGATTGGGATTCATTTCATGATTTTCTTTGCAATGAACTTTGTGGTAAAATTTTTAACCACCTTATTGAGAACTGTGCCGTGGAAATTTCTTCTTGCGTTAAAGCTGGCATCAATGCTTTTGTGCCTTCTTACAAATACCAGGTAAAACCACAATCTTCTCCTTGGTCCACAGTAATTACTTTTTCCAGCTGTACCAATGTGATATTTCTGATCACAATAGACACTTCTTTCTTGTAATAATTGAAAACATGGCTAAGTTTTGCTGATAGAATGAGGCACTGTATAGCCTCTAACAAGTTTAGTTCATGTGACTACTGGCAGCACTGTAATAGTGTGTTAAATAAGAGCAAATTCTTCTTCTCTTCACTCAATACGAGGTGTTATCATCTTTTGTTGATAAAGCAAAATGTTTTGCTCATAAATTCTCTTCCAATTCTACTCTTGACTCATTTAGAGTATCTTTCCGCTTAGAACTTAGTCTCTACTATGTGATATGCATATAACATATAACTCCATTCATGGTTTCTGACCTCATCTCTAAACTGGCTTCCCAGAGAGCATGTGGACTTGATGGTATCCCTGCAAAAGTCATTAAGAAATGTGGCACCTGTTCTCTCTAAACTCTACAATAAATGTCTTGCTGTTAGAAATTCTTTTCTGCAGTTCCTGTCTTTAAGAGCTCTGGCAAACAATCTGATCCTTCTATCAGTCTGTTAACCTTCTACCTCTGTTTAGTAAAGTACTAGATGCCCTAATCAATTATATCTCACCTTGCAGAGTTTTCTTTTAGACAAGCAATGTCTTTCACTAAAAGACTGTCGAGCTTTAGATAAGAATGTTAAAGCTCAGGCTGTTGTTTTGGATAGCTCAAAGATGATTAACAGGGTCTTCTTTACAAGCTTATGGTATTTCTGGATGGATTTTTGATCTGATTCAATCTTTCTTATCAAATTGTGAAATGAAAGTTCTCTTGAAAGGCTACTCTTCTAGATCCTTTTGTATTAATGTGGATGTCCCCCTGTGCTATAGCCTTGGACATATGGTGTTCCTAATTTTCATCAATGACTTTCTTGATGTCATCAGTTCTCAACTCAGTATCTATGCTGATGATACAACTATTTATCCCTGTCTTAATGAATGGTAAGTGATTAGTTTAATATAGTAACATTTACAGCTAATCTAAAAAAAAAATCTACAATCTGTTAACTGGGGCAAGAAATGGTTTGTTAATTTTAATGCTTTCAAAATGAAACTGCTCTCTTTTAATTGTCTTAGAGAACCTTTTTTTTTTTTTTTTTTTTTGCTTTCCATCAGTATGGCTGATGCTAACCTCCAGAAGAGTGATTCAATGGACCTTTTCTGGCTAACATTTTTCTGCTGGCATGAAGTGGAAAGATTATATTGAATCAATTGCTAGGTCTGCTGCTAGAAAATTTGGTTCAATGTGTCATGCTAGACAGTTTTTCTCAGCAAGCTCTTACACATTTATAAGTTTAGCATTTTTCCATGCATTGAATGTTGCTGTCACATCTGGTCTGGTACTTCTGCTATGTATTTAGAGATTTTTATTAAAATCTAAAGAAGAATCAGCAATCTTATTGGTCCTCACCTGGTATCTCAGCTTCAGGCAGTTTCCCACCACCATAATGTAGCTTCCTCATGCCTTTTCTGTATGTACTTTGGTAATTGTTCTGCTACCTCATCTTTATGAAATTAAGTGCAGTACTAGATTGGTAGATTGGTCTCATCATTTTACAGTTGAAATGGCTTGATGCAACCAGAAGTTCTATGCTAACAGTTTCTTCACGTGCACTTCTTGTTTGTGGAACTCTCTTCTGGTTTCTTGCTTTCCATTCCACTTTGATCTTCAAAAACTTGCAGGCAATATTAGTTGTTGTCTTAGTTCCAGTTCTTTTATTGTTCTGTCTTATTATGTTTCTCATATTTTTTCACACTTATTAACCTTTATGTTTTAGTGGCTTTATTGCTTTGCTTGGGGTGAAATGATTTTAAAAAAGTCTATTATGAAGGCACTGACAAAGTGTTATTCTAATTTCTGATTTAGCGTAGGTTTGTTAAAATAGTTTTTTATCCCTTTTTTTCTTTTTTTTTTCTTTGTTAAAAGTCACAGCAATCTTTCAGTTTTTCTGTTTTTTTTTTTTCTCTTAATGCTTTTTTTAAAAACTTATTTTATCATCCGGTGCACTTTATTAACCATGAGTTGTCAAGGGACCAAAACTGTTTCACTAGATTTGTTTTTTCAGGTGATATATACTGAAATTTCATGGGTGCCAATAATTGTGACCAGGATATATATATATATATATATATATATATATATATAAAATGAGAAATTGAAAAATGTTTCATCTGTTAGGACTTCATCAGGATGAAACACATTACAAAAACTCATTTTAAGATATATTTATCAAAATTACACAAAAATATCTTGAAAGGCTAAATAGTAAATTTATACAATAAAATTGCCATTGGCTTTAACCAGGGCCTCCAGACAACTTTGGAATCGTCTGCAACTCTTCTGGATGGTCTCCTTGTTTAGGTTGGTGAATGCTGCCATAATCCTTGCCTTCAGTTCATCTTTGGTGTTGCAAGGAGTTTTGTTGGTCTCTTGCTCAACTGTGCCCCACACATAATGATCAAGGAGCTTGCAATGTGTGGAGTTAGGTTGCCTGATGTAAGGGGTGATGAGGTCACAGAAATTGTCTAGCAGCCATGATTGGGTTCTCCTTCTTGTGTGGCATGGTGCAGAGTCCTGTTTGCCGACATAGGCCTGAAGATTGTCTTCAAGCATGAAGCAGACTGTCACTGCTCTGTATGGACCTCAGTGTCCACTTAAGTCTACAAACCTGAAATTTATAAACTCAGTTAGAACTAAAATTTTATACATTTCTTAATCAATAAAAGTGTAAAGAAATGTATTGAATTTTTTAAATGTATTTGATTTTTTAAAAAAATAACATAGGCAATAAATAATTTTTTCTTTTCTTTTTATATTAGAAATTAGAACAATTCAGGCGTAGTAATGATTTTTTCATCATTTATCACGTCATTACAAGAAAATTGATTAGCTACCTTTTGTTTTGCAGTACACATATATCAAGTTCATTGAAGATTCCTTTTTAAACATTATATTTGCTAGTAGAATGGCAATTAATTTTCGTTTCCGTAATTATAAACAATAAACATTTGATTAAAAATGCTTTCCTTGCACTAGTGCAAGGAAAGCATTTTTAATCAAATGTTTATTCATTGGAATTATTTTAGCATGGGCAACTCCAAATGTCCCTACTGATAAGAAAAAAAAAAAAGAAAAAAAAAAGCATCTTCCTCTCCTTAACGGTGATAGTATTACGATTGCCTGCTGACTAGAATCGTTACACGTGGATTTTCTCCGTTGGCTTGTTTACATTTATTTGTTGGTTGCTGACCACACGCAATAGTGATGTGGTCTTCATGCCTTGCTGACGAAATATACAACGTTTTATTGCAAATTTGCGCTGATTATCAGTTGGAGAAACTAAAAACATAATTCACAATCGGATCGGCTGAAATTTGTCTTTGGTAATTTAGCAACATGTGTGAGTAAGAGACTATATTACAATATCGTATTGATTCACCGATTTGCCTTTGTTTTTAACGGCTATGTTTTAATTTACACACAGTGTACTGTAAATTAATAAACATAGGCCGTTAAAAAAAAAATCGAATCAAAATGTAAATTTTACACAGAAATTTTGATTCGATTTTTATGAAAATTATCTTTTAAAACTGGTAAACACACTTCTTACTTCACCTAAGAGATCGCACTGAATTTAAAATAAAATGAGTCTTCTTTCTTCATCCTTAAATATATGCGTGGTGGAGGGTTGGGTGGGTGTTGTGGGTGCGAATGTCTGTTTTCATTTATTTTCCCAACGAAATTTCCAATTCTCATTTATGTTTTACATCACAAAAGGATGAAAAATGGGCGAAATTTCACTCAGTCAATGTGTATTTCTTTCTTCCAGATATGTAAAAAAACAAAAAAGAACAGACTTACGCTAGAATTCGAATAAGTTTTTTTTAATTGTAGAATGTTGTAGATTCTATGAAAAAATTCGATTTTTTTTATCCATACACACAACCGTTTAATTACCTATCCATCTCAATACTCGATATTTATAGAAAAAATGAAACATATTTCTAAAACTTAAAATAAGTCTTTTTCATCGACTTTATGCTTCAGAATGAATTTGGGGTAAAAAAAAAAAAAAAAAAAAAAAAGATAAATCATAAAACTTGACATTTTTCGGATTTCTAATAATTTTTGGTTTGCATGAAGCATGACCAGAAGTTTAAATTCTGTTCTCTTTGATAAAAATAAAATGTTTATTTATGAATATTTATTTACCTTCAAAAATTCGAAATTACCCGTAAAAAATGTAATTACAATTACATTATTTTGGAGTTTTTAATTAAAAAAAAACAAACCAAAACATTGATATTTCAAAATAAAACAACACACGACAACATTCATTTATGATCACAAAATGAAAGAAAATTAGTTAAGAATTAATTTAAAAAAATGTTTCAGAATCACTGTTAAGAAGTTATTATCAACTTGAAATTAATTCTTATCTCCAAAAGCGTCGAATTTTTAAAAAAATACCTTAGTGTAAAAAAGCAATAAATTGAACAGTAAAAAAAAACTTAAAAAAAAAAAAAACGAAACTAAGATTGGAAATTACCTAACTTAAATTTATATTTATTTATTTATTTATGAGCTTTTCACGCATCTCTGAATAAAATGCGAATTACTTTGAAGCTCTGTGTGTGTGTGTGTGTTTGTGTTTTCATTCGACCCAGATTTGTCATCGCTCGCTTCTTCTTCCTGAATGACTGAGTGAATGAATGACCCACTTCCAAATATGGTATGACTTCTCCCTTTCACGTACCGTACCGGGTTATTGACAAAGTAAAACTAACAGGCCACACGTGCGAGCCTCTCTCTTTTTATGGTATATTGTGTTTTTGTTGTTTCTTTTATGAAACAATTATAACGGAGATGACAACAACCCCGAAATATTCCCCCTCATCCCATTTTAAAACTGAAGTTGCTAATGATCAATCTATTATTACTGGAACATTTACCCATGGATTTTTCAATTTTCATCATTGGCTTCTTCATCATTACAATCACCATTGTCATTATTATTAAAAAGTTCCATTCGCAATTGTATTTGAGATTTACGGTCAAAAAATGTTTTGCGTACAGTTATACTATATAGCAACACTGCGTTGGTGGTAAATTACCCCAAAGACTATCTTGTTTAACATGAAGTACTATTTCTCTTTTATTTTCTCTTTTTGAATTGTGACACATACACATTAACGGGCATTATTTGCAGCAATTCTATTTGGATTTATTGCTGACATTACTGAATAACACCTTGACCTTCCTCGTTTTGAGTTTATTGTCAAGGTTATTTATCTTGGATATTTATTGGTGTCACGGAAAGTATTACCTGACATAGCTGTTAGAAAGAGTCAGTTGTAGTAAAATGAGCGAAATATCACATGTGTGTAGTTTGGATAAAACGGATTCATTTTTTAAACCTCGTTTCCATGTCTGTGTCTATTGGCAAAAAGATAAACTAGTTTAAATACTATTTAATAACTTCATCTTTAAGCTTTAACTCATTATCATTATGAAATACATCTATTAATTAGAGAAAGCATATTTTCTAACCCATAATTCTGTTCTTATCTGTAAAAAGAAAAGTGTAGCCAATGAAGAAAGTTTATTTTTTTTTAATCTTCTGCATGTCATTAAAAAACATTGTGGCTAGGTATGGGATAATCCATTTTTTGAAGAAAATAATTTCTACTACTAAAAATCACATACTGGTAAAAATATCTAATCAAGACAATTTTTTGGAAGTCTGATCTTTGTTTCATAAGTATAGCATTTTTACAACTTAAATATTTTATTTTTCTATAATCAGTAATTGTCGCTTTAGTAGTCTATTCATTTTTCTCTTTGAAGTTTGATAAACTTCGCTTTTGATAGTTTGGAGTCCAAACTTTGGACTTTTAAATTTATTATCTCATACACTGTATCTCATGCTTATCACAAAGACATATCTTGTATGTACTGTATTGCTCTTTCTTTAGTTTAGTCTTTTTTATTTACTCACCATTTTTTTTTTTTTTTTTTTTTTTTTTTCCGAGTTAAAAAAAAAAATATAAGTCCGAGAAAAAAAAATAAAAAAAATAAAAAGAATCGGAATAACACCTTTTTATTGTAATCCAGTACAAGATTTAATCAATCTTTTTTTTTTCTTTTATTTCAAATTTGTAAATAAATCTGTCTTATGAAGAACTGTTTATTAATAATGACTGATAAAATTTTAAACCAACCAATAGATTGACTTTAGGAGTGATTGATAATGCTATTATTTAATAAATAGAAAATAACCTTTCTTTATAGATTTCTTCATAGCAGATATTATGAACTTCATAATATCTGCTATGCTATCTATAAAGAATGATTTTCTACTTGTGTACAATTTGTTCAGCGAGAGATTGATGATAGATTGAGATAAAATTAATTTAATTAATTGATTATATAATTATTGCGATGGGATGTGCGGGTGGTGTAATGAACAGTGGCTGAATGAGAAATCAGAGAGCTGAGTTTGAATTTGAGTCAAGTTCATAACATTCACTTACATGTAAATAACCTTGAGAAAGTTATGAAATGATTCCAGCTCCCCACTAACTATGGGTTAAAGTAGACTTGGCTGTTTAACCATGGCTTGACAAAGGAGAAAGGCGACGCTAAATTAAAAACTGATAGATACCTTAAACAAGATCTGTATTTATTATTAGGTTTCACCCAAAGTACTCAACCGCTCCCACAAAAAAAACTCATTGAGTAACTTAAGAGTTATACAAGGATCCTGTAAAAATGGATTATGCAACAATTGTATTGAGTTATTATTACACTTTGATCTTTCTCTTCTATTCAGATGCTTTGTTGTTACGGGAATAGACCATAAAGAAAGAGTGCAAATAGAAAGAGGTGTTAAAAAGTTTCCAGCTCAACCACTTTCAAACATCAAGTTTCATTTTTTAATCCCTTGTTCAAACCATGAACTTTTCAGCACTCTCTCCTATAGTTTTCATTTCATCTGAAGTCAAGCATTATTTTAATTTTTACTCATTAAATTGCCCCCCCCCCAACTGAATTGAACTGAAAGGCACTCATACGTCGGAAACAATGGGAGAGTCTAATGCACACTCTTATTGTGGATTATCTGTCATCGCTTTTGAAATCAATTTTCCGACTTTTTGTCAAAAACAGATGTGTAAAAAAAAAAAAAAAAAAAAAAAAAAAAAAAAAAAATATACTATCCCAAAGATTAATTTAGCTGTCTGAAAAAAAAAGAGAAAAATAAACAATTAAAAAAAACATTTTAAATACCACATATAAAAGATCATCGATACGCAAATTAAAAGGTGCGCCAAGTAAACCCACAAGTACCCTTGAACTTTTGCAAGGTGAATTTGCATTTAAGTATTCATAACCATCAGTACAATGCTTCAGTTAACAAACTACTACAGAAGATTATTTCTAAGACAGCTTGATTTAAAAGAAAAATACTCAGTAATAGTTAAAATTAAAGCAGGTAATTCCCCCGGTGGAATCAACGGCTACGTGCTAGTGACCAAGGTGAGCCTTCAAGTCTTTGGCTGCGGTCTGGCCTAGAAAGGGAGGAGCTGCGTCAAGTCTACTGTGTCCAAGACACAGTACACATAAAGGAATACCCTACCGAATTATAGAAGTCGAAGGTGCGTAGTGATCTTATGACTACACCCAGTCAAGAGACTGATGATAAAAAAATGTTTCTCCATAAAGATCAACCATTCAAAAACAATACTTGAAATTGGAAGATTTTTTTCATTTTTAGTTTGGAGCTTCACCCAATACAGTGTTTACTTTGTAAAAAAAAATACAAGTCTGAGAAAAAGGAATTGGAATGATTATACCTTTTTAACCTAGTGCAAGATTAATCAATCCTGTCTTTCTTTTTTCAAATTTGTAAATCTGTCTTACTGTCTTATGAAGAGCTGTTTTTATTAATGTTTCGTCCCAAATTCACTTTGTTCGGAAATAACTTTTTCAACGTATTTAATTAGTACAAAACTTGCAAATTGGAATTAATGTAGATATCGTATGTAACTCTCTTTTTAGAGTCTCTAATCAATCAGATTTATTATTTCTCAACCTTGACATAGTGAAAAAAATGTCAAATCATCCCCTCTTCACTGTTCGGAATGCTAATCAATCAGGATGAATTGGCTCACGTTATCAGGACTAACATTACAATGAGTCATCTAGTTTTAAAATGCAAGAAATATGCATAAGTTTCCATTTGTTCACAAGTACTGTCTGATTTGTTTGTGTAAGTAGAAAAAAATCTTTTAGTCAGGTATTTTATTTACTTAGAGAATAAGTAAAAAAAAAGAAAAAAGAAAAGTTAATAATTTAATTAATAAAATTTAACCTATGGAAAAAAAAGTCGTATTTGTTAAAAACATGGTTATTTTTGCCTTTATCTTCAGATTATCTTGCTCATCTTGGTGGTTATAATCACATTTTGGCTCTCTTCAGATGTCTGTCGTACCCTGTAACCATCTAGAAATTTTGAAACGAATTCTTTAAATCCACCAGAATAGATTGTTCTCATTCCACTTTCCATGTTTCATTTCTTCCAGGCAATATCCCTTTTTAGTTTTAGTCCGTTTCTTCCTTGAACTAGTATGACTTCTCTGAACTACCGACAAAGAGTTTGAACTTGTGACAGTCATGTAGGTATTCTTTACTTGAACCAACTAGGTTGTGTAAATGAAAAACTGCGCTAAATTGAATCTGGAGTAGTGAATGCGAACAGACATTCTACAATAATAGTAACAATAGTCACCAGTATAAGTAACTCTCTCTAAAAAAAAAAAACAATAATGCTATTATATTGTTAGTATATCTGCCTATATAGTTATTTTTTAACAAGTTTAAACTTTAAAGTTAAAGAAGCATGCCAAATTTAGTAAGTTAACTTGTATTTTGTTGGTGCTTGGTGGTAACATGTCGAAATTAACAACTGCGTCTTTTGCTTGAGTGTTCACTCAAAAATCCCGCCAAAATTTTGCTTAGTTGTGTTACTCGGCAGCAACAGTGAAGAAGCTAATGTTACAATGTCTTTTTTGTTAATCAGAAGAGAAAATACTTCCTACTTCCACCTTTTGCAAACGCACAGTCTCATTCTTCCATAAATTTACTCGCTCATTCATTCATTCATTTTTGTTATATATACCAACCACTTCCGTGTGTGTGTGTGTGTGTGTGTGTGTGTGTACTGCTTCATTCAACTAACAACTACGTCGCTAGGCAACGCAACAACAATTGTAATACTTTAATATTGAGTTTTTTTATATAAGGGGAAGTAACTCTAAAGACTTATTTAATATTTCATTAGCTCTATTTTGTGTTTATGGATGTTCGGTTGAATAAGTTCGTTGGGAGATAGAAATCTTGCAACTAAATTTTTCTATTTTCTGCAAGGTTGTTACTATAATTTAAGTATCCAAATCTTCAAGTTATTCAAGTATCAAACATTAATTTGTGAAGCACTATATCATAATAGCTTATACTCGTCTTACAAAGTACATTAAATTGACGCCCTACCAAGAATACCATAGACAGAATATGTGATTAATGAGGACGTTATAAGGAAAACAGGAACTCTAAAGAAACTGATAATTACAATCAAAGGGACAAGTGAAATTTCTGGGATATAAAACAGAAAAGAAGGCCTGTAGAATTTCACATTTACAGGACATATTGAAGGAAAGAGAAGTAGCGGCAAAGCAGCAGGTAACCTATTTAATGACTTTGAATGAATGGATGACAGAATAAGGACAAAAGATGGATGTTAAAGATCCAAAAGTTACTTCCAGCAACAGAAATAGTAATATGTGGAGAGCAACAATCACCCAACTTCATGAAAGAAAATAGCACATGAAGAAAATGACAAGCACCATAATTTTGACTTTTCTTGAAGTAGTAAAATTGAGGAATCATTCTTAAAAAGTACTGTTTTAATTGTGAATAAAAATTGTTTTTATACATTCATTTTTATACATATTTAAGCAATATCAATGTTATGTAAACAAAATTATTGTATAAATTTCTCACTTGTTTCACAAATAACTTTAAAAAAATCTTTGAATGTGCCTTTCAGTAAACTGATGAAATGTCTGTAAATAAAAGAACTTGCACAGGGAGATTGGTGTTTCTTTTAATATTTACATTTCGTTTACAAAAGTTTGAGGGATTAGTGAACAAGTGTTAATAAAAGATGATAGCTATTTTTTAATGTGACTGTTGGTAGCTGATAGCAATAAACATTGATCAACAGGCATGTTTTATTGTTGGCCTTTTCCATAGAATTTGCACTGTGACTATAAGAAGAAATACCTTAGGAAATATTTGCATGTTTATGTTCTTAGTTTCAATTTCTTTATTCTATATAATCTTATATTTAAAGTTTGACATTCTTAATTTCATTGAAGATTTCTAATATAAAATTAATCAGATATAAAGGATGTTAGAAAACATTGTAATAAGCACAAACTACATTGAAGCATTTTATTTCTAACCAGTACTTAACAAACATGGGCCCACTTTTATTACATATTTTTAATTTCAAAACATATTTTGTTTGTTCAACAAGGAAAGAAAAGCAGCATATAACTTCTGCAGTTATGAGCTTAAGCTATAAAATCTAACTTGTTTTTGTTTCTATGAATTTTCATTTTTTTAAATGGGTGGGAAAAGTGGGTTATATTAATATTTTTAAAATACTGCAAATTATTACCAGTAAATTGTATTTTAATTATTAAATTCAGACTGAATTAAAGATAAGTAAAATTTAAAAGTAGATTCCAAATAAAGATTTTGATGGATGTTTGGCATCGTGAAACTCAGCAAATCCTGTAGACTTATTTTGAATTTTATAAAAGAGCATATAAATTTAGATTTATAAAGCATTTTTAGAATGGATTTTAAAATTATTATTGATGCTGTTGCTCTTTATTATATAATTTTTTTTTCACAAACTTATGAAATTTATCTTTGTTCAGGATTGGAACTATGTCTACAAGTAAAAATGATTAGATTTTTGAATATTAAGGCTTTTCATTAGATTTTAGCTACTTTTTCACACTGATAATTTTAAAATATCTGGTATAGACAAGTAATGATCAATAATGATTTGAATGGTACCTAGCCCTTCATGCAGTTTCAGTTGCCTAATATTCTGTCTTTATGTAACAAAACATGCTTTGATATTGATTAGCGAATCCCAAGAATGATGTCTTGGCACAATTCAAGCACTAAATAATTAGGATCTCAAATCTTACTGAATTATTTCCCTGGTAACCGCTAAAGAACAAAATAGAAAAAAAGTTATCTCCCTTTTGACTCAACTCTCCAAGTTTTTGTTTATCTCTGCTATAGTATTGAACTCACAACTCTTTGGGTCAAATCACTGAATTACAAAATTCGGCGAACAAAAGAAAGTGCTTGTTTTGAAATTCCAATTACCAGAGTGTACAATCACCGAAATGTTGTGAATATCGTAACAAAGATGAGGACAACAGTCCGAACATTGTAAATGGTGTAAAAATAATTACAATACCTCATCTCGGAAATATAGACGGAGATAAAGTGTATTCATTACACACTACAATGTCCTGAAGATGGTTGGAGAATTGATCAACTGAAAATCATGACAATGATAAATGAGGATAATAAGCAGAAAAAAAGATTCATTTAAGTAAAGAAGGATATTTTAATGTTTTCTTAGTCATTAGTAACTTTTTTTCTATTTCTATTCTACTGAAAGCACCCCCCCCTGTCCTTTTTTTTTTTTTAGTAGATGCAGATGATAGATTAGGGTTGGTAAAAAAACAAAAAAACAAACTAGCAATCTGGTTTCAAATTTAATCACTACCTACAACCTTGAATTTTCACTTATAGTATAGTATGCTATGTTGTTTACTCATATTCTATGCATAAATTTTACTGCTGTTAATACTGAAGCCACGAAGAAAATACATTCTCTTGTTATTTCACATTCAGGCTTTGTTTTATTTTGAAGGTATGTTTGAATATGAACCTAACCTGAGAGATAATAAGGGACAAAAGATTGTTTCTGATCTAAAACTTCTTGACTTTGATTTTGTTGTATATTTTAACTAATGTTGTAACTCTTCATCTAAAAGCGAAAGAAATTGAAAATCAAAAATTGTAAGAAAATCTCAAAACTTTTTTCCCTTTCCTCTTTCTCCAACATTATTACTACCACCAAATACAGGCTATTTACAACGATGAAGATATATAATACAAGGGAAGTAACTCAGTTTTTAACAAAATCGATATATTACACATATCTTAGGGAAAGTTGACAATATTTATTTTTTTTCATAAAATATTTCAGTAACCTATTTTTGTAACGAAATGCAAAAATTGGCTAAAATTTAGCTACAGGTAGCAGATGCTTTCTTTTATGATGTTTCAAAGTTCAGTGGGACATAGGAAAGATTGACAAATTTTGTATTGGCATTTAGTGTACATGTTTGGGTGAATTTTCAATATAAATTATCTTAACTCTATTCCTTATCAAACAAAAATCACTATTTTGTTCTAAACTTGATTTCATTTTGTTCTAAACTTGATTTCATTTTGTTCTAAACTTGATTTCATTTTGTTCTAAACTTGATTTCATTTTGTTCTAAACTTGATTTCATTTTGTTCTAAACTTCATTTTGCTCTTAAAATCAACAGATTTTTTTCTGCTTTGCAGATAAGAAAAAGCTTCGTCCTCCTGACAAGAAAAATATTGATACACATTTGAATCATATTAAATTAAAAGAAAAAGAATTGGTGAGTGTTAAATTTTTTTTCATCATTGTAGAGAGAGAGAGAAAAGTAAAAGATGAAGTCAAAGAAAGATAATATGATGAAGAGAGGGTGAAATTGAAATAAGATGTGAAGAGAAAAGTCTCAACAATTTCCAAAGGAGAAAAATAATTGTAAAAAAAAAAACAAACCCTGAGTAGAGTACATATTTCTGCCATACCTTAGGTTCTTCCCTATTTGAAAATCACCTGCAAATGTTTTCTTTATCACTTGTTATTGAAGTGAGAGGATGAATAATTGTTT
Source organism: Acanthosepion lycidas (assembly GCA_963932145.1). Lineage (NCBI taxonomy): Eukaryota > Metazoa > Mollusca > Cephalopoda > Sepiida > Sepiidae > Acanthosepion > Acanthosepion lycidas. The sequence goes on along the minus strand of OZ010597.1, from coordinate 66,029,115 downwards.
TAAATAGTTATTTGCAAAAAAAACAACAACAAACAGTATTTGCTAGTTTATAAGATGCAATATATAGCGCTGCATATTGGATTAGCCATAAAGCTTATTGTCCTTTTTGCAATTAGAATTTTTTCAATTTCTTTCCTTCAAAAAGATGTAACTTGATTGTATCATGACAGTTATTATATCAATGTGCATTTTTGTTTATTGATTTTAACATTGAATATAGGATCAAATTAACATTTTCAACAAATGCTTTTTTATTTTAAGAAAGGTAAAAATATTTACCAAATTTATGGAGAACATATTATGAATCATCAAATCTATCCAAAGTGGGCACTGCTTAAACAGACTAGACCACTTAAAAAAAAAAAAAAAAAAAAAAATGGTGGGGGGTAATTTTTGTAATTTAGCAATCTTTATACTTACTTTAAGCTGTGACACTTATCAGAATTGAAAAATGTTTTTATTTATTAAGAAGCACATGCACAGATGCACAGACATTTGAAGTTCATGATTTTTTTTTTATCTTAAATTGAGAATATATTTAAATGAGAAATCATTTTGTACCTCACCCAAATGAAAAAGTCTATAATGCTGTAAAAGTCAGGGATCAATTTGACACAGTGTCATTATAAACAGGATAAATCGATAATAAATCTTTATATTTAAATATCAATATTTCTTTGATTCTGAAAAATGCTGCAGCCTAAGGAAGGTCTAAAGAATTTGAAAAAATTTATTTGGATACTTTACAACAATGTAAAATGAAAGATTATGGGGCAAACAAAAAGAAAGTGATGCTGTACAGGGTGAGATGGATTAATTGTCTTCTAAATTACTCCAAAATGAAAATAACACTGACCTCTCATTTTAACAGATATATTTACCAAAATTACACAAAAAATATCTTGAAATACTAAAGAGTAAATTTATTCAATAAAATCGCTATTGGCTTCAACCACAGCTTCCAGACAATTTTGAAATCTCCTGCAATTTTTCTGGACAGTCTCCTTGTTTAAGTTGGTGAATGTTGTCATAAACCTTGCCTTCAGTTCATCTTCGGTATTGCAAGGAGTTTTTTGGTCTCTTGCTCAACTGCACCCCACACATAGCGATCAAGGGGCTTGCAGTCTGGGGACTTAGGTTGCCTGATGTCAGAAATAATGTTGTTACAGAAATGTTCTGCTTGTGCAGCATGATGTTCAATGGGGGTATTATTAAAATATATAGAAGGTGATCTCCATCATTGCTACTTACAGTAATAGCAACTATAAGGGGTTCTTGTATAATGTTATTGTTTTCAATGACATTAATTCAGATGTTCATTTAGTAGCAGCACTTTTCATAATTGTCTTTTCATTCATTGTTCTTTTTTTAATTTTTGTAGCATTTACTACTGGCCAATGTTGACTAGACATGTATTTTTGCTGTTTTTAAGGGAAACAACTTTTTTGTTTACCAACTACTACTTGTAATCCAGGTTGTACAGGAAGTATGAACATGTATCAATAAATGTTCTCATTGCATTGTACTTTTTCCTTGGACAACTTTGGTGGTAGAGAGATAGAGAGATATGACGTACTGCATGGGCAACTGCCAATCTCATAAATCTCTGCCCATGCCTGAACCCTGGAGAGGACACTCCAGCGTCTCCTCACTGTGACGGCAAAACACAAGAAGCAATAACAGGAGGATTCTGAAGGTCCTTCTGTAAAGGGAACTGGTAACCTCATCTCAGTAGCTGAGGCATAACTTTTTGAGTACAGATCCAGGGTCTCTTGAGGCCAACGGATGATACATATAATTTTGTTATCAATAATATTGGTGAGCTAATGGAGGTGAAAAGCCATTATTTTAATAACCTTTGTTCACTCAGAACCAGCCAAACTAGGAACAAATGCATCAGTTAAAAGCATTTCTTTTCAGTATTTTTTTTTCATGTCCTGCATAGGAAGCTTTTTCATAATGACAGATTCAAATTTCTTTTTGTTTCTTTGATAGTAGTTTGACTTTTTGTGAAATGAAGTTCAAATAATAGAGAACAATTCCTTAATGGTAAAAAACTTAAATATAGTTTGAAGAAGCAGACATTAGAATTAACTGTCAAAAAGAAATAGGTGATACCATTTCTCTTAAGTGGCCAGCATTTTGATCAACCCTTATCAAAGAGGGTCATTGATGAGCAGGGAATTTTGTACAGAGTTTGACCTGTGCTCATTGAGACTATCAATTACAGTAATAATAGAAAATAGTATTAGAAGATCAGAAGATTGAAAGAATCAGTACACATGTTTGGTTCTGATAACTTTTTTATCAGTTCTAACATAGAATTGAACACATTAATGCCTTTGATTTCAAAAGTATAAACAGTTCATTTCAAAATTTTCATTTGTTGATTGTTGGCCAAATAGATTTAAGTGTCGGCTACAATAGGTGGTTATGATTTCTATTTCTGGGTTAGTTTAGTGAAAGAAGCAGAAGCATTTATGATGAGGATAAATGAATTAAGAATATGGGATATCAACATAGCATGGATAATGGAATTAGAACAAGTATTTAACCTTAATATCTGTCTATATATCTGAAAGGAGGTATTGTAAATATTTACATTGTTTGGACTGTTAAACCTTAATTACAAAATATGATTTAGATGTTTAATTTTTGGAAATGGGACTTAGCATATTTTTTCTATATACAGATTTGCAGAACAAGGAATCATTATCTTTGGGACTAATCAAATGTCTTTTGTCCAGTTGTATCTAACCTAGAAATTTAATTGAATTCCTTAGATTTGAGCAGATATTTGAAGAAAAATATATAACACTAATTCATTTTTTATTGGCTTAGTCTACAGATATGTGATTTTAAAAAGTAGTCTATATATTCTAAAATAGCTTTGATGTAACAAAATGGAAATTAATGCTATAAAATCAAATTCAGAATCCTAATTACCCATAATAATTATTACATGAACTATTTTGTTTCAAATGGAAAATATGACTTTAATATCAATATTTATATGAAAAAACAATGTGCATATAAAGTGTTTTTTATTTTTTTTTTTATTTCAGTTGATCAATATATATGTATTAAATTAAATCAGTATGTATGTGCACTCATTTTTATTTAATATGCTATCACTTCTATTATTATTATTTAAACTTATTGCTAGTAATATGAATATTTTCTTAAATAAGTAAATGCATGTAATGATGAGTCACTCACTAATAAGGGAGATGTTTTAATATTTGGAGAAGTGAAATTTTTCTCAATATGCAATAAAAAGGAATATTGTTTTTACTAAATGTTCATGCAATACTTGGCCCAAGAGATACTCAAGGTAGAGGGTTACTGAGTAAGGTTGTTGTATGGCCATAAGAGGAGGAAGTAAGTGCAGATTAGAAGGCTATGTAGGATATATAACAGTTGACCCTAGGAGGAAGTTAAGATTGTAGTGACCAGGTAAGCATCCACTTGGAAGTTTGTTCCATAAAATAGCAGTCTGAGTGGAACTACTTTCTTACCAATGGAATATGATGAGGATGAGACAAGCTTGTGTATTGTGGCATGGTGGGACTGTGGCGGACATGAGACAGAACCTGGGACGAGCACAACTGGTCGCGACTTGCCTTGTCCCCACCAAAAAAGAGCCCGTATTTGCTTAGCATGTAAAGCTACTGCAGTTGAAATGGGGGAGAAAAAAGCACTTACCGCTCTGCTGTAATCCGTCCTCGGCCAGATAACGTAAAAGAATGAGGGGGGACTTGCATTGCAAGTGTGGCGAATAAAGAAAACAGCAACCAGCGAGTAAATTCAAGCTCTTCCAGCTGGTATTTCAACCTTGAGTCGTTCCTTCTTGAGTTTCCGCACTGGGAAAAAGTAGTTGCTTTTATATTTGTCCATATACCCATAATCCCTTGCGTCTTCATGTGATCCCATAATTCATTGCATCTTTATTGCATAAAAATGCTATGCAAGTCCCCCCTCGTTCTTTTACATTATCTGGCTGAGGACGGATTACGACAGAGCAGTAAGTGCTTTTTTCTCCCTCATTTCAACTGCAGTAGCTTTACATGCTAAGCAAATACGGGCTCTTTTTTTGCGGGGACAAGGCAAGTCACGACCAGTTGTGCTCATCCCAGGTTCTGTCTCATGTCCGCCACAGGGATCTAATTGTAAAGGTCTGAATTAGTAAAACTATGAAATGTAGCTTGTCTGAACATTTACCATAGAAATAGTGATAGTAGTGACAGGTCTGTGGTGTTTGGCCAAAATCATCATCCACAAGGCTGTGTAGACACTTTTGAACTCTGTCAAGGCTGGGAAGTGAGGATTGAGCAGCCACAATCCGGATATGGCAGCAATGTTCAATTTTGATTCTGATCGGATTCTTGCAGGATGAGTCGGTACTTTCTGGAGTAGCTTAAGAAACAAACCATTTTTGAAGCATTTTTAGTAATGGGTTGTATATATGAAGATCTGGAATGAACTGGAGTCCCAGTAGATATTCAAAGCAAAGAGCTTCATTGAAAATACAACCATCATCATGACTGAAGAAAATTCTGGGTCTACTTGCTGATGATAGAACATTACTTATTTAGTTTTAGAGGTATTGAATGTTATATGCCAATTTTTTCTCCCATTGAGCTGTTAGAGCTAGATCAGAAGAGAGATCAGTTGCCGGGCTCTCATTATCTACATTTTTAGAGATACTCATAAAATGTGGTATTATCTACATAGATATTTATTAATGATCTGAGAATGTCTCTGGGCAGATTGTTAATATAAAGCAGAAAGTGGTTTGGACCTAAGAAATAGCCTTCGGAGATGCCTGCATAAATCTTATGGGCTTCATCTTTAGGGACCTATCCAATAAGGAGTTGATAATTGTGAAGATTGTCATAGCTGGAGAGTTTGTGTAACAACTCCCTCAGTCATATCTTGTCAAAGGCCTTTGAAATATCTTGAATGATGAGTTTATTATCAAGTGTTTTGCTGATTCTGAGTGTAATGACATGAGCAGTGGACCTAAAGGATCAAAATCTATACTGTTAATAAAAAGGTATGTGTGAGAAGAGAATCATTTAAAAGGTTAAATTAATAAATGGGTTGATCTTAATATGTTCACGGGGGCTCCCCTTTGGAAAAAATAAAAATAAACATTCATCTCTGTCTGAAGTATATAAAGTTAGAAAAGATAATAAAAAATTGTCTAAATAAATTCTTTTTTTTTTTTATCACTAGTATTCTATCAGATTAATAGAATAAATTTATAATTTAATATAAGAAAACATTTTCTTGTTCTAAGTGTAATTTAAATTACCTGATTGATTCATTCATTTTCTACGGCTTATCAAATTTAAAGCCAGAAAATATTTTTAGATTGTAAGAATTCTTTTGTTTTTTTTTAAGATGACAATTTAATGATGCAAGTCTTACTAATTAATCCATAGCTGGGGGAGAATAGGTGGTTTTTATACCTTTCTCAAGAGTATTTGCACACAAGTGAATATAACAAACCCAACTGGAATTGGAACATGGCCCTGATTTCCAATTCCAAGCCATTATTCATTACACTAACTATACATCCAAGCTTACTGCAGCTGGTATTTCCAAGCAGTCACCCATCTAGGTATTGATCAAGCTCAACATTGCTTGACTTCGATGGAACTAGTGTTTCAATGTGATGTGGCTGTAAGTCAATTTAGACTACAGGAATAAGCAAATGTGAAATTAATGTTTTTTCTATGTTTATTAATTATAAATTAGTATTTACTTTTATTTTGACATTGTTTTAGCATGAAAATTGCTCCAGTAAAAACAAATATTTTGAAAATTAACTAGATTCAAACAAGAGTGTATTGACTGCATTTTACATAGCCTTGTTATAATTACTGTTTTGATGCTATTTTTCACACCAGGTATTTACAAGGGGGTGTGGAAAAGTTCTTAAACAAACCCACTTCCGCAAATTAGTATTTCAGTGACCAAACAGCAGATTTTGGAGACAGAATGGTTAAAGAAACTTGTGAAACAAATTACTAATTGTGTTGAACTACAAGGTAGTATATATCTGATGTCTTGTGTATTCATGGCTTTGGTCAGGAGAGTTTTTCAGCACCCCATTGTATTAGAAATTATATATTGACATAGTTAATATAATGATACCATTTTTATATATTTCTAGAAAAATTGCGACACTGAGAGTGAGTCCATTCGACTGGAGATGAAAACTTTGCAACCTACTCGGTATTCTCTGAATGAAGAGAAAAAAAAGAACAACTTAGAATTAAAAAATCTCCGTGCAGAAATTCTTGTGAAAGTGAGTGACCTTGGTCTTTTAATCTTGTTTTTTTATTTTTTTATTTTTAATTTAAAAGTGATTTTGAAAAACTTTTCAACAATTCTCTGATTAGAATTTTTGAACTCTGAGCATCAAAGATTCATGCTGCAGGGAATTCTGAACTGAACCCTAGGGATATCTCATCTAGTTCTTATTTTTAGTACTGCTTAGTTATTGTTCACCCATTTTGACTGAGTTCAAGTACACACTGCTCAGCCCAAGGATTGAACTCACAATTATTATGCCATCAAATTCCTGAACCAATTCTTTAATCCATTTTAATAAGGACTAGACAAGATATTCCTAGACATAAGAAGTCAGATAAGAACAGGCTACTCCCATAGATTAAATAAGGTGTTCCATTCAGAATTTCCTGTAGGTTACCCAGATTGGTATTTTGGATGGTACAAAGGCTGAAATTTTGTGATAACAAAGGTGAGGACAATAGTCTGAATGTAAATAGCTGTTTGGTTATTTGCTTCAACAAATCTTTTTGG